>SJYO01016970.1:23089779-23422811 GCA_006410555.1 Capra ibex | reverse complement strand
AAAAAAAAAAAAAAAAAATGGCTTCAGATCGTTTATATGTCTTTTCTTCACAGGTTTAGGATTCACGTGTTAGATCTCGGTCAAAATTACCACTTTGGAAAGTTTGCACGTCTCATTTCGATCTCAGAGACGTGTGAAAGACGTTACGATTATTTTCTACCTTTTGATAGAATTGAAATACATAGTTAATATTAGGATTTTAGACGATTCTTATTCTCCTTTCTCTCTTTCTCTATATCAGTCTTTCTTTCTCCTTTTCTCTTATATCCGATTATAGTTAGCCAATAAACAATTTTTAAGTTTTATTTTTATTATGTTTAAAGATAAATGAGAATTTAAAGAGTTTAGATAAATGAGTTTAAAGATAAACGAGATAAAATGACTCGTGACTTATCTACAGTGAACGATCGTTCTGAACGTAACAGAATAAATTAGGATTCCTATGGATGCCCCACTCACTTTCAGCGAGTCAGTACAGGTTGAGAAACGTTGGGGTCAAGAGGTCCGGTCTTATGACTTCACCCATCGGAAAGGGAAGAGGTCTCCTAGAAGGTTTGGGTCTCTAGTTTGGGTCCAGAGGGCGTAACGTCCGGTTCAGCAATGGTCGACTCGCTGTTCCCTTCTGGTTCTTATGACCTTACCCATCAGATAGGAAAGCGGTCACCTGGAAGGACTGGGTCCTTAGTTTGGTCAGAGGATGTGACGTCAGTCTAAGAAATGGTTGACTCGATAGTCCCTTCGGGATTGATACCCCATCAACAGTAATAAGAGGATAATGTCTCCTCTTTTTTATTATCTCGTGATTTCATGGATCTCGACCATCAGTGGTGACATTTATTGTTTCGACTCTAATTTTAATTTAAGAATAAGGTTCCAGGACCGAGAAGTAGTGGTGTTAATTGTGTATCAACGTTCTTTGAAAATCGGTTTTAAATGACGATGGACTATCCCAAAAAAAGTGTCTAAGTTTCTCTCAAATACCTAATAAAAAAATTTAGATATTTATATAAGTTATAAGTATTATGACTTATTTACGAGTATTTGTGTGTAGTCTTTCTAGTGTATAGACTTTCTCTATAAACTTCATTAGATTGTTTTAAGTTTTAGGGAAGAGAATCTTTACAAATTTTTATAGAGTATCGTACGAATTTAATACAGGTGATTTCGACCGTATTTTATTTCTACGAATGTTAGTTGTAATAATAAAAAGAGACCGGATTTTTAAGACTAGTTACAACTTTCTATTTTTAGTATTTATTCTCCAGATCAAAAATTTTTCTTCCTTTTTATATATTAACGAACGTGGAGTTTTATAACCAAGAGGTCTTTCAGATCTCTTAATTAACTTTTGGATAATCATAAGTGTTCTGTCAAGTTATTTTTCTAACCTACGTTCTATTTGTATGTTTTTAGTTATCGAAAGGACATCTAGTGACTATTGGTCGGTCTTCTATATTACCTTTTATGACCCTTTTGAGTTATCCAAAGACATAGAGTTAGTAATAGGTATCATCTTCAGTTACTAGGAAAACACCCCGAATCCCAAGAAAAATCATACAGATAAAAAACTTCAACGTTATTATCAACACTAAAAAGTGTTCCAGTCTGTAATGAAGAAAAATTATTTACTGAAACAAAGAGATTATCTTTTCCTTTCTAGGTTGTTACCAAGTCATGTTAACGACTTTAGTATCACGTTTTAAGAACGGTATAGTTCTTGGGTAAATTCTTAATCACTTTATCATGTCGTTGTTGTAAGACATTTATTCCTGGGGTCTTAGAAAGGACTTCCAATCTTATTTACTACATTACCCCAGACAAATCGCATCATGTCATCGACAGGATTTCCTTCTGATACACTCTGGGAGTCCACCACACAAAGTTTGAAAAAAGTTTCGAAAAATTAGAGCGTTACTATTGCAAGAGTAAAAAGGTAGTTGTACTCAAAGGATCACGTTTTTATGGTGTGAAAATATTACAAAATGACATCGGGACGTAATCCGATTAACTTTTGAGATCCTATTTGTCTCTTCGTCAAGGATTTCTTTGACGAAATTTTCTTTGGACTTACAAGTTTATAATGAAAGTCGACGTAAAGAAACGACCGTGGAGCAATCTCTTGGTTCATTACTTTAGAGTTAAAGAGGGTAATCAATTAATCGTGGAAACGTAGAATTCATGACTTTCACAATGTGACAATTAATGGATGCTCAGACGAGAGTTTTTAGTCACCGACGAATACAAAAAAAAAAATAAAAAGAATACGTACCCAAATGTGNTTTTTTTTTTTTTTTTTTTTTTTGTCGGATATCAGAAGGTACACGTAACCGATTTACAATGTTTTACATCACAAATTGTCGATTTCCACTCAAGTTCAGTTGATCACGGGGACATAACTAGAGAATAAAGAGGGTTGTGAAAAGAAGATTAGGAGAGGTATTAATGAACTTGACGTTCTCGAAAGGACTGTGACAGTTAAGGAGGACGTAGGTAAAAGTTTACCGATCGTCTCTTCGACAACCCGTGATCTAGTTTAACAGTTACAAGGGGTGAACCCCGTTAACTGTTAGGAGAACTTCAGAGGACCGTGTAGACAGTTCTCGGAGGGTCCCAAGAAGGTTTGAGAAAGGGGAACCTTCTCTCGTTCCTCCCACTTCCTCCGTATTTCATAACTAGGTAAGAAAATTGTACGATTAACCGGGCCCCCGCCGAAGTCAGTAACGGTTTGACCTGTGAAGTTTTCCTTTGACAAAAAGTTTCACCTCTACAGAAAAAGTTTGTGAATTTTGACTTTTGTTTGCTTAGATTCGTAGTTCAAGTACCATGTTACACTTCCTCCAACCTGTTTGTCTTTACGCCTCTCATTAGATACGTTTTCATCGGAAAAGTAACTAATCAACTACCATTGTTATTCAAATTTTCAAACTTTCTGTGAAATTTGAAGATCTCGGACACACAGGGGGTACTTGTTAGTCCTATATTGGATGATACATCGAATGTTGTAAGGAACCCTCTTCTTATTTGTGACTATACTAATTTGACTGTGTTTTACCATTATCGTAACTACAACTACTTACGAATCTGTAGAGGTATTACCACTTTTACCTTATTTTGACAAACAAATTAATATCGAGATTGACCGTTGTGCGGTACTACCGATCTACCTTTTTTTTTCATCCCACCCATTCTCGTGGTAATAATTTCCTTGAAACAGATGGCGGAAACGATAGTCAAATAATAAGGTAGTTACTTTGTGTGCCATGTCTATTCTGACGTTCTGTATTAATTCACGTATTCCAACGTTCATAACAATTGCGAACATTTTAATTAAGTAGTTTGTACTACTAAACGAGTCAAAAGTCCAGTACATAAAGACCCCTATATGACAATAGACACTTGCCAATAATTGTCTCTTTCGGTATCTTTTCTCTCTACCGTCGAAACCATTACTTCTTCGGGGACACCTTCCGTTCTCGACCCTTTGAGTCGGAGAGTTTAGTCCCTTCAAGAATTCCTGTTTTCGGGTACTCTTTTCGTAAGGAATGACTCGACGTAGAATTGACTAGTACTCCAACCGGGTATAAATGGACGGTACCATAATACCTCCTTTAGTCATAAGACAATTGGGGACTGGGGAGCCTAAACGTCGTCTGTTTCCTGGTTAGACCTCCGGACCCTCTTGTGGCGGTTTACAGTTTGTCGTCCCTTCGCTAACAATGCCTTTGTCAACCGAACCCGTGTCGGTCGAAGTAACCCCGTTTGACGATAAGTGTCTTTGTTCGGTACTCCTCTATTGCGGTATTTTATACTTGGTTTACCTTGGAAAAAACGGAATGAAGATTTAACAACCGAAATACCCTGAAGTACGACTTGTCATACTTTTTTTAGGTTAAACGAAACTTCGCGTAATGAGACAGATTGTAGGATTAATAACAAATGTAACGGTAAACGGAAGATAATTCTTAACTTATTAATGGGTCGTGAAGTATCAAATTTTTATGTTCGTTTGTCCTAATAGACCCATTAATTCTTTGACATGGCATCGAAACATGGTTACACCTTTTATAGACATGTGCCTCCCCCTTTACTATTAATAGTTAGTTGAATGAAGTTTACCATAAAAGTCCTAAGACTCGTTAACCTCTAGACATTGAATAATTCTTCTCCAATCATTCTAGTGGAAACTCTTCACACTCAGACAAATTTAGGTAGGAACCTTTGTTCTCGGTCTATTCGTCGACTTAAAAGAGTAGGTGATTACTGTACTGTCTTGTATGGTTCATGTCTCGGAAGACGACAAGAAATTAGGATTATTAGGTGGGGTTTACCTGAAACTTGTCGTCGTAGTAGTTTAAAACAGTCCGGTACACCTCGATTTGGTTTCGAGAAGGTGTAAATCTACAACAAAATCGACTGGGACGGATGTGAATTAATGTGACGTTTCAGACCTAGACGGGCAAACGACGGGACACTTTAATCAAGCTTCAGTTTTGATTAACTTGAAGTTTTTGTAAAGTACGGTTCAGGAGAAGAAAATCAAATATCTTATGTATGTTAGTCCCGGAAGACTTCTGTCATGATAAAAGTTCTACTCTCACTTCAAACATCCCAATTTATACATAACATGACCGTAAAAGTAAGACTCCCTTATTTCGTTTCCAATTCATTTAAACCTCTGTGACCACCCTACCCTTTTGTCCTTAAGTTTTCCGTTGTAAGTTGGGTTTCGCTTATGTGTATGTCTTATTCCTTGTCTTAATCGCCCTCACTTTTATTCCCTAAAATTAGTACTAAAATCCATACGTCGACCAACAGAAGTAAGTACCTACAAACTGTGATTGTACGACTTTTATGGTCACTAAACACGTTAGATGTGAAAGTCCTAGATAAACAACTTCCCCACTTATCCAAGGTCGGATGTTCACTGGATTGTGGATATAAAAGTCTTGAAAGACTCTAGACTGTTAAGAAAGAGGTTCTTAAAATAGAAAATTGAACTGTTAAAAACTTTCGGGAAACAACCCGGTGAAGACTCGTGAGGATCGTATTAGACGTGTCACGATAGAGGAGGGAGGAGTCTTTTTTTTTTGGTCCCTCTAAGGACGACTTTAACAGTCCTTTGTCTGTTCGGTTCCCTAAGTGGTTCTGATCCAAGGAAGGGTTTCCAGTTTTATTTTACTCGTCGTCCTCGAACCCAACAAAGTGTACCCCGTTCCCCGGGACTCTCACTGTTGGTCGGTGTGACCCCCTCCCGGCCGCCACCGCCCCCTCCCCCCCGCCCCACGTGTTTTCCCCGGGACACGTTTGTGGGGTGAGAGGCGGAAGGTGGGGGTTAGAGACCTTCGTAAGTTTAGTTTTGGCTTAATTAAACGTACCACAGATTTAGTAACCCAAGACGTATTTGTCTTCCTCTAAAACCGACCTCAAAGGTTTCCTTCGAGAGATCGGAAACACTTTCCCCCTTTACCCACACGACAAAACGTACTCCCGCGTATGTCTTATACGTTTGCTCCCTAGACGACGGCCGTTTTTTCGTTGGGATACGGCTGTCGACTGCTGGGCGTAAGTGGGTCTTTAGCGAGACCCAGAGGTTTCCCTCAACAGTCGCCGTGGTTGGACTAACAAAGGGGTCTTCGGGTTTATCTGGGACTTATAAGTATTTTACAGGTAAATCAGTACCCTGATAATTAATGGGAGGTCTAGTACCCTGGGTCACTGGAGTGGACGAGGGTGGGGGGTGGCGTTTACCGGGTCTCCATGGTCGACATTCCCTCTTTCCAAAATACGGGAGTCACTTTTTCTATGTCAGAGAGTCCCAGGGTACCCGGTCGACTCCGAAAGGAATTAGTAAGGAAGAGCGTTCGTGTCATTTTGATTTCTCTCGTGACTCCGTACAATAACCTGCGTCTATTTGGTAAAAATTTTTCGATTCTCAATGTTTAACGACGGACTAAAATATCTTTGTAGATTTCCCATCTTATTTACAGTAGGAAGATTCGATGGATTTAGAGGCTCTAAGACTTTCAAAGGTCTCGAAGGCCTAGATAAAACTAAGATTTTCACAGACGTCTGCTGGGTCCATGTGAAAGACATGGACGTTCTCTTTGTTTTTCGACTGTGAAAAACACGTCGTGAAGAGTTTGAAGACCCAGAGTCCTGGGGAAATGTGTGATAAATTTTTCTGACTCCTACGGTTTCACGAAAACTCATACACTCAATTTCTATGGTTATGAATGGTAACCGTTGACCTTGAGTCTACTTAAATTTCATAACTATTAATTTGCGTAATGTACAGTTCTGTTTATTATGTAAAATTACCTTTTTCTTGGTTTAAAAGATTTTGATTTAATCCCTGTTCTCACTGTAACAGTTACAGACCGAATTAACTCCTACCACCCTAAGAGTATAAACGAAGAGATAAATTAAACTACTCTATAGTGTATAGTCCATCGGAGACCTTTTGAGGTAAGTACTCTTTTCCCCTCCCTTTTCCGTTTATCGTATAATTTCAAAACTGGACATCTGGTGTCCTGTCCCAGAACCCCCTTGGGTGGACGTCATTCCCGGTGACGTCATTCGACTCCTTGTCTCCTGGACTGGCTATCCCTGTTCTGGTCAGTAAAGTATAGCGGGGGATGTGAACCTAAAAAGTGGTGACGGGAGTGGAGAGGTGCGCTTTTTTTGACGAAGTTTTGGATTTGGTCAAAGGTAACAACCTGTTACTGGTTTATCGGATATCACAGTGGTATAAAGATGACTTGTTGTTTTTATTGTTATTTGTAAAAGGTGAAGAATCCGTGAATTGCTAAGATCCGTGTCACGATCTTGGACATATGTATGTACACACACACACTGTTCAGTGAAGTCAGCACAGACTGAAAAACGCTGGGGGACCTGACATCGGACGGTCCGAGGAGATGGGTATTCTAAGAGGTCGGTTCCTATAACCTCACCCAACGGTATGGGAGTAGGAATATACACACAGAGTATGTATTATTGCATAGTAACAGTGGTTAAACGTTTATCCTGAACTTCAATCCCTCCAATTCAATCACTGGTACTAGTAGGTGGATCAATTCATCGTGTGGATGTTTGATTTGAGTCCAGAGTTTGAGGTTTCCGTCTAGAATCGGTAAAGCATGATTATTAATACAATCGCGTATTTGATTTCTCTAAAAACTTGTAGGTCCACATCTCTACCAAGTATTTATGTTACTTTTATCGATTCTGGGTTAACTTCATCCTTAATATTTCTTCCTCAAGTAATTATGTACAGTGTATGTTTCTAGGACTACATAGTACAACTGAGGGGCTTTACAATGAGGTGGTTTATTTACAAATTATACTTTGTCCGGTGTTAAGGAAGACGTAAATAAATAAGTAAGTAAGTTACTTGTAAAATACTCTGTGTTGATACGAGGAATTAACAGTCGTCACAATGAACAGACCAACAGGACCTGACTTGAGGAAGTCATATATACGAGTACCAGTTCTTCCAAATAATTTTAATATACAGGTACTTTTTCGGTCTTTTTATTGTTTCGTTCCAATTGGTCAGTTGAAAAAAAATTCATATACATACTAAATGTTCAATTCGACAACCAAATTTTTAGAATGGTCTTTTTTGGTTCTAGGGGCTTGATAGGTAGTTATTTCTTTTTTAATTTACTTCATACTATATAAGTGTGATGTCTTATAATTAATAGTTAATACTTCCTACCTCTTTTCAATATAAGAGATTATACCTTATTCTTCTACTGAGGTAAAGTCAATAAAAATTTTTATATGACATATCTATATAAACCCAACAGATGATTTAGTATTTCTGACTATTTAGTCTTTGTTCGACCTCATTCTCTAACTTCGTATGTTAAGAAAACATTACAATTTAAGTAGTTAATTTACGTTTTTTTTTTTNTGAAAAAAAATTCATATACATACTAAATGTTCAATTCGACAACCAAATTTTTAGAATGGTCTTTTTTGGTTCTAGGGGCTTGATAGGTAGTTATTTCTTTTTTAATTTACTTCATACTATATAAGTGTGATGTCTTATAATTAATAGTTAATACTTCCTACCTCTTTTCAATATAAGAGATTATACCTTATTCTTCTACTGAGGTAAAGTCAATAAAAAATTTTATATGACATATCTATATAAACCCAACAGATGATTTAGTAGTTCTGACTATTTAGTCTTTGTTCGACCTCATTCTCTAACTTCGTATGTTAAGAAAACATTACAATTTAAGTAGTTAATTTACGTTTTTTTTTTTACGAGGGTTTTGGATTCATAATTTTAAGTTACTTTCAGTTTATATATAGTACTGGTGGGGACGAAGCGTGTCATCATCGACTTTTCGGTAAATTAGCCAGAAAGAGGGTTTCTGAGTTCAGAATTGTCTTATTAATACAGAATTAAGTAAAAACTTTTCATGTTCCTTCGAGTCAATCTAATTTTATTCAGTAGTTTAGAATTTATGGTCTAAGTTTTTAGGGATTGACTCTATTAAGGATGCACTACGAAATCACTTAGGTTTTATCTGGTAACGGACTAAGTGAGTGTTTTCTTCGGACCAGTGTACAACTTCCCTTTTATTTTTTCATATTGTCTTTTTCCTGTTATTAATTTGGGACGAGAAGAGCCTATATTTCTTAACGCAGAAAGTCACTAGTGTCGGTACGAAGTTTCAGTCTCTATTTTCGTTGGTACACTGAATTCGTTAACTAAGAATTTCTGTACTAAGTTTCCACCTTCTTTTTAAAGTTTTCACCTTTCTTATATTGTCGTAGAGAGACTTGATATAAAATTTACGTAGGAAAGACCATGAAGAAAGAGGATTCCAAGAACATATTATATAATCCTTTTGTTTCATCAGTAAAAAAATTTGTGTCTGGAGAGAGAAAAAAGTCTCGTACTTATACTTTATAAAGATAAAATATCGGTAGTTTCGTAAAGGTAGACCAAAAAAGAGTTTTCTCGAAAATTATTCTTCGAAAATGACTATACTTCCGTAGTATATACATTACTAGTATTATCTCCAGGGATTGATATATCCTGGTGTTTGTTAAATGTCGTTTTAATATATAGATTCGTTCCAAACTAAGGATGGGTCGAATCAAAACAGTGTCAACACTAATAAACAGGAATTCCCTGAAGTATTCTGACAAAAGAAAAATAATCATAATAAAAATATGTACGAGAGACTTTTACGACGAATAATGATAAAGTGCCTTATTTAGACATTGAAGGGAAAGTAAAAAGTCGAAAAATTAATTCGTTTTTTATTCCATTATTTCTTAGAAAAACAGAGAAGAAGGTTGAATTATAAAAACTTCATTATTTTTATTAGGACATTTTGTAGATCTTGTAAGGGAGTACCTCCCCGTCCCAAGCATGATCCCCTCTCCCTCTGTACAGACTCCACCTAAAAAAAAGGAAAGAGAGTGATTGACCTTGTCAAAGAATGGGAGACGTCGGGTAGTGATCCGTTCAAGTTTGATGACGATTACGGTCGGTCTGTAAGAGGACGTCCTCTGTTTACTCACCGAAGGTGAGAAAAAAACAGGACGACTCTGACTCGGTTTAGTAAAGTCTTTTACAATAAGATCCCCTCCCACTTGAACGTCGACGACGTCTCCCGTTCGGGCGGTAGCGGGACGGTGAGGACTGTGAAAACTGCCCCGAGGAGCGGGAGGCAGACGTAAACGTACATGACGAACCTCCATTCTTGAGGTTCTCCTTCACAGGAAGACCGAAGTTCCAGAGACCTCCTAAGACCGTCTACTAGTCCCAATCTAAGTTTGTTGTCGTATGGGGTCCGGGGGTGGGCGGGACCGGTAAAAACGGGTCCCTAGAAAACAGTTTGTAAATTCTAGAATTAGTTAGAAGTGAGACTGGAGGGTCTGGGGTTCCTTCTACCTACTCCTTCATCCACTGGAAAGTGGACAGGAAGATAAACAGGACGGTGTCTTCTGGGTAACTTTTCTGTTAACCCCTCCCCAGACGACGGTCTCAAGACTTCTGAACGGGTAAGAGAAAATATAGGAAAGAATTCGAAGGAAATGTGGGACCAGAAAGAACAAGGCGAGGGTTTAGTGAAAAGAAAGTGAGTTTCCTTTTCAAGAGAAAGGATATCGTCTCCCCCTTTTTTTTTTTTCTGTGAGAGGTTTATAGTAAAAGTTTACTAGGAATGAGTAACAATCCCGTTTCCGTTACGAAGGATAGAAACAGGAACTGAAGATTCTCACCGAACTCCTACCTGAAGGAAAAATGGCAAAGTTGAGTTGTGGGAATTTTCAGTTGTCAATACTGGAACCATTCTCACTATTTTCTTCGATCGTAATTGTAGTCAAATTACGAAATACTAGATTTGTCACCAAAAAACAAAACAAAACAAAACAAAAAAATGGTTAAAATGTAGTGACACAGGAGATTCAGAGATTCGATTCATGTTAATAATAGTTGGGTAAAATATCTAATTGTTTGTTTCCGTGTCTCCCAAATTCTGTGTACGAGTTCCAGTACGTCGATTTCGCTGGTTTGACTCTGTATAAAGGAATACACCTACAAAAAGACGAGATGGATCTATTAGGACTATGGGGCCATTACTACCGTGTACAGACACGCGTACTCGAGTTTCAACGAAGTGAGCACAGGTTGAGAAACGCTGGGGTACCTGACGTCGGGAGGTCCAAGGAGACAGGTACCCTAAGAGGTCCGTTCTTGTGACCTCATACAACGGTAAAGGAAGAGGTCCCCTGGAAAGGTTGGGTCCGTAACTTGGGTGTAGAGAATACATAGGACGTAACCGTCCGTCCAAGAAATGGTGATCGTGATGGACCCTTCGGTTTACCACCGTGTCTACCTTGGTTGTTAAAGAATAATGAGAATTCTACAAATGTCTGAACTGAATAGAGAAGTTTTTTTTAGAGTGAGTTCAAACCCTAAATTCTTAAGAACACTAAGTTCAAAAAAGAAGGAGGGATTTAAATGGTCTCTAAGAATGGACTATCACAAATTTTTGTTCGTCACGTTCCAAAACACGTTTTTCACAGAAGAACTTTCTAAATTAGAAAGATGTTCATCGTTTCTTTCATGTACTCATCGTGCTCTCTTACGTTTCTTACTTCTAAGAGTTGTTATCGAATTAGTTTAAAGGTGAAGGTAATTTATAGATCAGAACACAATCCTCGTCAAACGAGTCTTTACATGACTTGGATTCGGTACGTCGGAGTTGGAAAGATACTTAGTGCACTACTACTTGACATAAAGATTCTAATAAAGGTATTTCGGAAGGTGATGGTACAAGTTAACGGAAACGTAAGTGAGGGAGGAGGTAGAAAAAGAGAAAAGGAAGATTAAACCCAACATTTCTACAGTTCCTCAAAGTTTCACGTCGTTACATACTCAATGACTCGACACACCGTTAGCTTTTAGTTACTGTAATCAATGTCTCTCTACATCATTACGGTCGTTGGACTTGTAGACTCGTTTTTTACCTTCTGTTACACAAAAAGTTCTTTGTATATACATTCTTAGAACTGTACAATTCTACACGTTCAGAACAGAATGTTTTTAGTTCTTCCTTCTTGTTAAATGAGATTCTACGTTTCGTCATAATAATGGGATAAGTAAAGTGAGAAGGACGATACTACTAATATTAAATCCACGGTTGTTACGTGAGTATAAAAAGAGTGTAATTGTGACCCTATATGAAGTCCCAAAGGTAAACCATGTCGAATGGATCATCAACGATTCGTTCTTTAATTGTAAACAATTTTTTTTTTTTTTGGAACTTTAAGTTTGCAGATTTAAAAGTTGAAATGGAAAACTGAGTTTCAGTTGTCTTTTCCAACGGTCAGAAATAGGACAAAATATAAAAGTTACGTAAATTTTCTGTAAGTAACAATCGATGAAGATCTTTATTGATATCGTGTAGTTCTTCTTGTGAATACTAGAGACTGTCCTCTTTATATATTGGAGAGAGATACTGTGGTTTGATGGGATTTACGTTGAAAGAAATCCAATATTGACAACTAAAGGTTGACCAGTTCACCTAACGAGATATCAGTTAGGGTGGGACAGTAATTTTACCAACTTTACGGTCTGTTTAACAAACCGTCAGTCAATAAAGCCTGAGAAATTAATGGTTTAGTCTACTTGGTACACCATCACATCAGAGGTCGAGTTGTTAGTGGGACTCTTCTCTAATTAGACTAGACAAGGTCTCTACCCTGGGTTTCAATGTGTGAACTCATCATTGACATTGTTCTGACCGTCGTCGTCTGATAACTATTGGTGACTTCTATTTATGGTTCGTTTTTATGTTCAGAACTCTATTGACTAAAAACGTTCGGAATTAAGTGTACACTATACTCGTTAGGTATATTTATACCTTATGAGGGTCGGAAATGAGTTTTTGTTTCGATGATATTCTTCAGACGTTTAAGAGGGGTTTTCCCCTTTATTCCCTTCTCCCTTGACGTCTGTCCCAATTTACTCTCCTTTTCTTCAGTGGAACCATTATACTATTTATCAGTAATTGCACTGGTTTTTTTGGGGTTTGTTTAGACCTAAAGAAGTTTTTGAGTTATTAGTTTTACCTAGTGTTAAATGATGACAGAGACTGGTGTCTAGGTTATTCTTCAGAGAATGATCGAGAAACAGTGGAGGAGTCCCTTTAGTTCTCCAGAAGGTAGTTCTAAGTCAAGTGAGTCTCTGGGGTAGTACCCTCGAGTTACCTTGTCTTCCGTGTACTTTGCGACAGTGAGACGAAACGACTGGGTACAGATGTGACGAGGTGTTCCGTCCTTTTTGACCTGAAAGGAGTGTGTCAAGCTAAAATTAGTCGTCCTCCTTTGACCTTGTTGTTTGGGATTAAACTGTGACTTTAGTAAGTCCCTGTATAGGTGTCCTCCTCTCTACAAATGGTTGTCCTCTTGGTCCCAAGCTTTTACACACCCAGGAGAACTTCGTTCCTAGTTAGTCCCGGGAAAGAAGTCGAACAAGTAAATGTAAAGTCTCCCGTGTAGTTCGGCCAAGTGTAGACTCACGGACAATCGTTTACACAAACCGGAAGACGACTAATGTCGTCATAATAAATAAAACAGTCATAATCTTAGCAGAATCGAAACGGTGGACCTCGACATCGTGAATGAGTAATCTGGGGAGACAGGGTGGTGTAGGGTGTCCCCGACGATTAATGACCGAAATGAGGTAAATCAGAGTAGAGACTAAATTAATGCACGTGATTCGGGATTACTTTTCATGTTATACCGAGAGGAATGGAACCGTAAGAGGTAAGGCGAGAAGTACGGGTCGTAACGTATCCGTCAACGGTTACCCATGGTCGGTAAGTGGTAGACGGGGCGTCATGTAAAAACCGTGTAGGAAGAGAAGACTCAACAACTGTGTCCTCGGAGCTTGAAGGTGGTCCCTTCTTCATAGTCGCGGGCACTGCCACAGGCCTTTGACCCGGTCTAACGCTTGCCACTCCCCTGTGAAGAACATCTTGTGCGCCTGGCTATGGTTCCGCTACGTCCGGGGGTGTAGGACTTTTCGGTCTATCTTGGGGAAAAACGAGTTGCCGGGGTGTAGGGCCTAGAGGCACAAATCGAAGTACTAAGCCAGCGGTTACAGATGAACCCACTTCGAGAGCAGCCGACGCTACCACAGTTAAAACCGTTTGACCGAGAGAGCCTATTTTGCGAGAAACAGCAACAGACTAAGTATCATCATGTCCAATTTGCAGAGGAACGTTCACGGGTACTGTGGGCCTTCTGACAACGTCAGGGAGTTCCACTTGAACTAGAGCTACATGTGGGAGACTCGGGGAAGAGCCCACTAGGTTAGTCAAGCGTCGGTCAATAAGACCGACCCGAGGTAGTGCAACGTCTGAACCATCCAAGCCTAACCACATAAAAAAAGTAGGTATTATGAGTGAAGGAGGGTGACGTTTCTCGGTTTCCTTTACGTAGTCAACGTTTGTAAAGTAGTATGTCACTAAATTGTCAAGACAAGAGGGAAGTATCCTGTCACTACTAAAAACAAAGTTATTCTTTCTTTTGATGGCTCGTGGTTAAGGAGTAGTTCTACCATGACATGACCCCTCGATAAAAGAACAGTGACAAAGTGAGAAAACGGATTTTAAGGTCTCCATAATGATCTAACTAACGAAGACTCAAGAGTCCGTCAAGGACCACCACCAGATTGTTGGAGTTTAAGTGGATAATGTTGTCGACGTTAAAGTTCACCGTTGTCAAGTTTAAATGAGTATTTACTTTTTGGTCCCTACACATAACAAGGTTGTTGACTCGTCTCTGGACGTTTAATTCTCGTCCTTCTCGTCTCAAACGGTTTCCTTCTGTTAATAGTCAATTAATCACCACGAGGACAGTCTTGAAACGAGAGATTATGGATTTTTTTTACCGTCAGTTAAAACAAAAAAGAAAAGAAAAACCGTAACAGTAATGAGAAATTTCCCCATTTCTTTTAGAGTGATAAGATCAAAGCCATTAGGACCTTTCTATTCTCCCATTTGAAATACCAACCTAAAGAGTTTATGTGACAGTAAATTTTACCATCCTGTGAAAAGTTCTCGTACATAAGTCAGGTTTTCAAACATATGACAAGAATAAAAATTTTCTATCGGCGTAATTCATTTGTACTTACATGTTTACGTAACGAAGATTTATCAGACACCTATAACTCTTTTTTTATATGATTCACCATAAATACTACCTTTCGGGTTCTTTGAATTTCATACCATCCCAAAAGAAAGTTAGATGAAACATTGTATTTCTAAGAGTGTCACCCTATTAGACTCAATTTTAAGTGACACTGATCGTAAGATCAAAGTAAAAACGACACAAAAATTTTGTTAGGATTTTCGTCGTTCTATTAAACCCCCGAGGATGGTCTGATCATCCGTCGGAGGTTAAGAAGTAATTGTAGATGTCATTACCGAAATATATCTCGACCATATTTAGTCGAATTTATAGATTGTGTACTTATATTAATCTTCTTTTTTTCTATCAAATTTTTTTAGTATAAGATATTATCGAGGTGAATTTCGAGGTAAGTTAGGTTACTTCATGTATCTTAGTATTACATAGAAAATTGTCCAAAGGGTAGACACGTAACCTTTTGATAATTACCTACCTTTACAATGATACACTTCCCGGTATTATGTATTTTAAGACGTAGGGAAAGTAGACGGTGGTAATACTTTCAACCTTGACTTTCTCTATTCACGGGACACCACTAATTTTAAATAAAAATAGGTGATTCGTTATTTAGTGGTCATTAAATGAATAAACCCCTTTAAGTACATTTAGGTTTTTATCTAGGGGTGGAAGTTTTTTTGGATGAGTCGTACGAAGAGTAGAGTCTTGTTTCCTTTATACCTTTTTGTATAAATAGTTACATTTACTTTCGTGCATCCCTGTAGAGGTGTCAAGTATGTCTATTAAGTCTAGATTAAGTCTAAAAGGTCGGTTTGAATTAACAGATTTGTGTAACTAGTTAAGTGGTCTTGTTACTGTTTAGAGGGGAATCAAAACGTAAAATGTTAGTCACAGTCTTTGAGTTATAAGAGGAAATTTACTTATGACGGTTCTTTAATCCAAAAACGATGTTACAACGGTAGTCCTCAGTAGTGAAAGGTAATAAAAGTACAAGACGAATCGACAAGATTACCTTTTTACTTTGGTATTGAGTAAAAACTGGACCACCATAACAGTTTATTTCAAAGAAAAATTTCTATTGTTATTGTTGTTTGTTTACATACAGTAATAACCAGTTTTAATATTAAAGTTTAAAGGTTGGTTCCACACTTGACAAGAATCCTATTCATCTCTAAAATCTTATTATTTTTTTGGGAGTTTATACGAAAATGTGATTTCTTTCTTGAAAATTTTCGGTTAGGTAGAGGATGAACCATCTATAGGTTAAATAGGGAAGTAAGATTCAGACGTTTACAGAAGAAATAATGTTTTCGATCTTTAATTAATTTGAAATATTAAACCGTGTATTAAAAAGTTTCCGATGATATATAAAATCTTCCTGATTAAAAGAATGTCTGTTCAAGTAAAGAATGGAAAGTATTATTATGAATTTTGTAATGTGTATGTACCGTAAAGTCCTTTCCCTTTCTCTTGTAAGATATAAGTCTTCAGGTGTAAGACGGGTGTTTTCAAGACCCAACACATATTAGTCGATACGTGTCATAAAAAAAAATTCCCTGTAGTTCTGTTGGTTTTCTTCAAAACACAGATCTTTTTCACTAGTCTACCAGAAAGTTGTCAAGAGTCCTCAACCCCACACCCCTTCCTCTACAGATACCGTACAATTTAATGTTATTTTCGAAAGGTTTTTGTTCTGTCTGGTACTTGATGGGAAATTTTTACACGATGAGGAACGAAAATTTATCTAGCGTACATGTAACTCACATTGTCCAGTCCAGGTTTTAGTACGATCTATACAGGAGAGAAATTTGAACCCTTGTTAGTCATTCTTTTTATTTCGAGTAATATAAAAAAATTACGTTCGTGACTATGGAAGTAAGAGTCAAAACGGTCGTCAAGATTGTGAAAGTTGGATGTCTCGTTTTGGGGACCACATCGTACCCTTTCGGAGGAACTTAGTCACTGGAAAGGTCCCATATCCTAATTGTTCTCAGACTGAGAGTGTTCTATTTCGACATGGAAAGAAGCGTAAGTTTCCTACTCCCGTTAACGGACGTTAGTCGCCACTTATGTCGGACAGATGTGACGGTCTCTGGACGGTTAGTGAGAGGGAGGGTAATTTTTTTTTTTATTTTTACCAAAACTCCCGTCTGATCTTAAAAAGTCGTCTCTGGTTTGGTTGACGTCAGTTCAAGTCCGACTTTTTGTCCTTCCGTCCCGTTAGAGGGAAAATAAAGTTTACCTACTGTTCTGACCGAAACCTTTTTTGGTCAGATTTTAAGAGGAAAAAGTACAGGCGAAAGAACGGAATAAACACTGTGGATAGAAGGTTTTCAAAGATACTTAGAAACAAAAAAAAAAAGTTAGGAAATAACAAATAAGTTACCAGTCCACACTTCGCGGTGTGACACTCGACCGTAATGTTAAAAACGGACTATTCTTGAGGATTAGAAAGTGGGGAGGGTGACGAAAATTAGTCTACTGACTCAGTATCTGATAGTTCGTACATTTCCATCCTACTATACGAATTAAGAATTTTGTAAACTCTCAATAAAGTTAAACCGTCTTCGGTCTCAATGTGCAACATGACTAAAGAAAGGTTTCGACTAAGTAAGACTGGAGAATAATTCCACAACCCCTGTTCCCCTATCCCATCCTCTTACACTGATAGTTGGATTAAGATAAGAGTCTTAGAAGACTATATCCGTCACTACTGTTTAAGTTCTTCTTTACTTGTCACTACGTGGGAGAGTATGAAATTCTTAGGTCAGAGGGACTTGGGGTTTCTAGGTTCTAAGGTTTATGAAATTGACAGTGTAAATTATGGTTTTTACGTGTTTGTACCCCGAAAAAAAAAAAAAAGAGAGACGTATCTGTAACGGGGACCACGATGTGGATACGTCCAAGTATTCCGAAAGAAAGTCACACGTTCACTTGTCGTCGACTAAATTCCAGGAGTATCGTTCAATGTCTCGGGGGGTGACGAGTGTGTGTCTTGATTTGGACGAAGACCATGTTAACCTTTACAAAAGAGAGACCATAGAAATAAATAAGTAAAAGGAGTAGACCTTGTATTGTTAACGAAATTTTAATTGGGACAGTCCTAAAGTGGCGATAGTGTCCTTATCCGTAGTTAAGATTAAACCAGGGGTCTAGTACAAAGAACAGACACAAAATCAAAATTTACCCGTAGATTCCGCTACGGAGGTGGTCAGAGGATCAAAACTTTGGGTAAAGACGGGAAAACCTAAGGTCAAGACGGTACTGTCTCGATAGGTTTCCCTCATATCCTAAAGAGGTTGTTTCGCATTAAGTGAAGTATCCGGTACCACCTTTAGACTGGGGGACCGGTGTTAGTTGTTCTTAGTTCGGTAATCCTGAGAGTCTTTCACCGATTAGTGAGGAAAAATGGGACACCTAGTCTCTCGTTAAGCTTTTTGAATGGGGAGGAAGGTCTCCCGACCGATAGGTGGGTTCAAGAGGGACTTGTCTAGACCTTAGGTTATTCCATTGACGTTTTTTTTTTTTTTTTTTTTTTTTTTTTCTTTCTTTTGGTTTCTTTTTATCTAATTAAAGGTTAACGTTTTTCGGTTATGATGTTTTTTGGTAAACGGACTCGCAAAGGTATACACGGCTCCCACACGTATAGGTCGAGACTAGTTTTGGATTTGAGCCAGAGTGAATACATTTATTAGTAATGAGTGAACTAGAAGAGGGGAGAAATTTAGACGTCCAAGAATAAATAAATTGAACGAATCGTAAATTTTAAGGTAGGACCCTGAGTCAACTAAGTAAAAGATTTTTCCTACTTATCTCTTAGAGTTCATGTTAAGTTTTTTATTTATATAGATACATTCCGTCGATGTGAGGTCTCGTTTTAGACGTAAGTAGAGACAGACCATAGATGATCTCAATAAACAAAAACGTTCAAAGTCTACTGGCGTATTGAGTAGTAGTACCACTGTCTCGGTGTTCACTTAAGATAGTCTCTCATGAGTTTCCCAGTACTTTTCCGAGAGAGAGAATGGTAAAAAAAAGGGGGAGGTGGTGGTTTATTTATCCGAGACCTACACCATAGGCGACAAAAAAGTTTATAGTTTCAAAGTCTTCCCTCCCTACCGTCTGCACACCTGAATCCTACGTTTATGTGAAATTCATAAGCGAAGGGGTCCAGAAAAACTCCTGTTAACCTCTGATGAGGAAACCTTCCTAAAGGAGGTCCTCCTTTAGTGACCAAATTTAAACTCTACACCTCCTCTCGACGGCTTTTCTAAATGACACGAATACCATGTGGATACTCGTACGTAGGTTCGAATCCTGCTGGGCCTCCAGCTGATGTGTGGGGCGGGTTCGACCTTGTCAGGATCCGTGCCTCCCGTAACTTTTCCTGCGGTACTTAAGGACTTGAGAGGTGTAAGAGAAAGGGTGGCTCTCGACGTCCGGACCCCAGCTTTCCGGATAGAGTTTCTTTGGTGACCCAATAATTAAACTAGTCGCTTCTATCGAGAAACCAGACCCCCTCCCCACCCTTACGCTTGGGAAGTAAGAACGAGGTCGAGTGGGGTTGAGACAGAACGGGGGGCCGAGGACTTAAGACGGGTGGAGGGATAAGTAAAGTGGGGCTGCAGTTTCATCAATTTGGCTCGGAGAAAGAGGACTAAAGGAGCTCTTCAGACTTAAGGATCCCAGAGAATTAATAAAATTTTACATCTCGAAAGGGACCAAACGAGGTCGGGCCTCAACGCGGGGGGAGGAAAGAGAGGAGAGCCAGGGATCTCTTTTCGGGCGATGTAGGTAAACCTAAATACATTCCACCTAATCCCTGTGTTTCCCTTGTTATTCTGGGTTAAATGTTTTTTTCCCTCCCTCATCTTTCCCTCCCATTTTCCCTCTTTTCTTTTGCACTACCCTTATTTTTCGTTGTTTTACTTAATTAAAAATTCCCCCTCCTCCCCAGCCTCTCCCCCACTGGGGGGGAAAGCTGTCGTCGGATGTCGAAGTAGTCGCGGAAAAAACAGATCCAAAGGGTTCAAAAGGAAGGTTTTCTTTTTCGTTCCGCCCCCAACCCCCCCCCCCCCCCTTTAGAGATGCAAACCACGTCTTTCCAGAACTCCCTGCAGGATTGTTCTCACGCTTCATCAGTCCTCTTGCGCCCTAGGTCCTAAGCCGAGTCTTCTTGCGGAAACCCCTGGCTCCCCCGTCCTCGTTGGCTCTGCCGGGAAGACTCCCTCCCTCCTCTGGTCCTCCCATTCTCGCGGGGAAAGGAGGGTTCGGCTCGGCACAGACGGCCGTCCACACATTTAGAGACCCTCGGAGGCAGACCGCTCGAGACCCATGGCCGACGGGTCTACTTCGATTCAACCAAAAACCGAGGGAGGAAGCCTTATCCCTTTTGTTATCTAGCATGCCCTTGGCTACCTGCCTAGGACCTCTCTGTCTGTCTGACTGCCTACCTGCCTACCCACCTACCCCCTCCCACCCCTCCACCTCCTCATCTGCTCTGCCTACGCGCGTCCGAGCTCCCGCTCGTAGTGGTCTTGTGTGCGCGCGGGTTAGCCCCGTGAGCTCGAGTCCGTGTGTTAACAGGCGCAGGTGCGCCCGTGGGCGCGTGGGTGTAGGTGCGTATACGCGGGCGCGCGTTTGTGTGTGCGCGTGCGTTGAGCGGAAAGAGACTCTAGTAACCTTTGATTTACTAGTTGGGGGTGGAGGTGCTATGTCCGTGTGTGTCAGGAGGGTCGTGCAGGTTTGGCTGCGCGTCTTTTGACTCGTGGGCGTGCCTTGGTCAGCCAGGGCGTGCAAGGGAGGTTTGATTGGGCCCCATGTCAAGAACCCCGGTTTTCGATTTTGAGCTCATGTAAGTTGAACGGTCGCCCAAGGGGTCCAGACCCCTACTGAATTCATCGAACCCCGGGGGAGTCGGCTGTTAGCGTGGGGGGTCCGCACCCCGGGGTGACCCCTCTTTCCACAAATTGCGGCCCACGATCTTTAGTCCAGTGGCTGCGGGCGGCTCGCCGCGGTGCTGGCGACACGCCGCCTCCGAGCCTTCGGCCCAGGTCCCTTCGCGTCCCGAACCCTTTGAAACGTCTTTGGTCTCGAGCATTCCGAAAGCGTTCTTGGGCTCTCGTGGTGCTATGGGAGTTCCTCGAGAAAGGGGGAGCTGGACTCGCGTCAACCCTTCACCATCATCCTTATCCAGGTGTTTAAAATAAATAAATAAATAAATAAATAAATAAATAGAACCGCAACAGAGGACACGCAGGGGAGCCCCGCGTAGGTGCCCGACGGGAGCGGACACCTACGGCTATTTGAAGCAGGCAAGCGATGTTTGAACCCGTTGGGGAAGTGTGCATATCCAGTGGCGGCGCGTCGTCCGACGGGCCGGCGAAGGGCGCCAGGGAAGCGCCAAGGGGGAGCAAGGTCGAGGGAAGAGGTCTCAGTCCCGCGTGACGAGCGAGGCCCTAGGGGGGCGTGGGAGGCCGGAGCGTGAGGGCCCCTGGTCAGTTGGCGGCTAGCAGCGAAGAGACAGGGTTTGGCGTCTTTCCAGCGGGGCGAGAATGGAAGTAAGCGCCCTATGTGAGACCTTGGCCACTGTCGCAGCGTTTAGGGTTTCTCTTTGCTTTTCTCCTGTTTTATTTTTTAGGGTCGGTACCAAGCAGCTACGGTTGCGACGAGGTCGGCGAAGATAGGGTCACCTTATTTACGAATTGAATCCTCACGTCGTCCGACTTCTGTAACGGTTCCCCCACCCGGGCTGGGCACTGCACGTGGGCGGTCAGGTCCCAAGAGCCGGTTACCATCGCGTCTGCCGCGATGGACCGGGGCGGGGACTACTCGTCGCGGACAGGGCCTCGGGGCGGGGGAGGCCCGAGCCGCCCCGCAAACCAGAGGGCCTTACTCCCCCTCTCAAAACGGCGCAAGGAGGGGGCGACCTGCCTTCTTCGCCCCAGGGGACCAGCGGAGAGTCCCAAGGTCGGGGACTCGCCGCCTTCCTCGAAACTCTCTGAGACTTAACCAACACCCCCCCCTCCAGGCTTCTTTCCAACTCGTGGGCCACAGGGAGGAGCCCGCCAAACTCTACCTCCTTTTGCGAGAAAATAACGGTAATTTTTTTTCATAGTTCAACTGGACGCAGAAGTGACAACGAAAAAGACTCCCAACTTCACAAGCGCAGGGCGCGCGGGCCTGATCCTGACGTGTCAGTGAGGGCACGCGCCGGTGGGGGCGGTGAGACGATGGAACGGGGCAAAGCACGGAAACCCCTCGTAGAGGTATTCTTTACGAGAAACCGCTCTCAAAACCATGACCCAATAAGGAAATAGGGTCCGAGGATCAACGGACCTTTCGACCTGGATTAGTCAGGGGTTGCAGCTCACGCCGCGAGACGGTCTTCGTTCCGAGACAGGGACAGAGGCCCCCGACTTACTTTCTGAAGCATCGTTGCCTCTTTATGGGACCCCTTCGTAGAGGCGTGAGTCGGCATCTCCAAGGGGGGATGGGGGAGGGGCCGAGGCCTGTCCTGAGGGGTCGGGCCGTTCTGCGGGCCTCCACCGGAAATGACGGCCCTTGGCTGACGCACGAAGGGCCACCCCTCAGGGACCTCGGCCCGGATCGTTCAGACCCCGCGTTCCCCAACTTCGCTTCTCGACTACTCCCTCACGTCCCTGGTTGACATCACGTCTGCCCGGCGGATGGGCTCGAGTCCTCGACCGGGCTCGGGGCCGACGCCGAGCCGCGAGCCCCAGCGAAGGGGACGCGACCAGACCTGTGAAGAGCGGCGGCGGTCCTTCTGCCACACCCGCTGTCCTGAGCGTCTTTAGGCGCGTCGGCGGGGACGACCTCACGAGCTCACAGGGACACCGGGAAGATCCCCTCGGCCGTCGTGACCCGGGTCCAAACAGGGGGCTACGGGGCCGGCGCCCGAGTCTTTTGGCTCGCGACGGGTCTCTGGCGTTGCGTCGTCCGCCGGACCACGGGCCGGGGGCTGCGTTGAGAGGCCTGCAACCTTCTGCGGGGCTGAGGACTGCTGAAGAGGGGAGAAGGAAGGAGGGTTGACGGGGAGGAGACTGAGAGACACCCCACTCCGGCCCAAAAGGAGGGCTCGGACCCAGGGTCACCCTCCCACTGGCGGCCCCCCACCTTCGCGGAAAGGGGAGAGGCCACCGCCGACTAGCACTTGGTTGGCGCGGTGGACGGCCGATGATCTCCTTTACGCGCCGTCCGGGGGATGAGGGCGGGGGCCTTCCCGTTCGCCTGTTTCTGTCGTGGTGCGTCGGGCGGCTCTCATCCATACAGCCATCCGATAGAAAAGTGGGTGGGAAGGGACAGGGCTCGGGGGTCCGGTGTGAACACCTCGACACTGCCCTCCGGCACCTCTCCTGGGCCCTTAGGACAGCGTGAAGAGCGGTCGACCTACCGTCTTCTGCTTTAGTCTTTCGCAAAGTTCCTCTTTGAGGATCAGTCATAGGGTCCCCATTGGACTTATCGACGATAGGGACTTTTTAGGATCTATTTCGCCCTTCCCACATTCCGTTCCACGTCCTCTCTCCTCTAGAGCAGGTGCCAAAGTCTAGTAGCCGAAGACCTCGTGTAGCACAGAGGAGGGGAACACTTTTAAATCTGGGCCTTATTATACTCGTTGAAAATGAACTCGCGACGACCCACTCCGCGACCCGTCATCGACACACTCGGACCACCGAACCTCCCTGTCGAGGACGCTGACGTCTCCAAAACTAAAGAGGCACTTTCTGGACGACTTTACAGTGTCAGACTCCTTCACCTAAAGTCAGAAACATCGATGACTAAAATGTGTTCATTTTCCCCCGTTTCTTTACGTGCGAACCCTATATGCACACACATACATATTTAATAAATTGTTGATATGCTTCGGGAAAATTCCTTACGTAAAGATCCAAGAAAGTACGGGACTCAAAGATCCTTTTCCTCTGCTTATAACTAGGGACAGTAAGATATGTGTCTACGTCGTCTATTTTCCTCGTTAGACTTAAGAAAAATTTTGCAAAAACTTTGTTATCAACGATCAACGGAGAGACGTTCTAAACTAAAAACGTATATACCCATCAACTTTACCCTTTAACTGACGGACGGAAGAATTTTTGTCATTGTAAAGATTCTGAACTTGGTTGGGAAGGGGTGATGGGATATACGTGTGACTTAAAATTTTACAAAGACCGATGTCGACGGACTTTCGTTCCGAAGTAAACGATCTCCTGTAAGTCACTGAAGCCAGGGGAAAAAAGAAGGGTAAAGGGAAAAGTTCTGGGTTTCGTCGGGTTATTAGACCTTTGGGTTCTCTGTCCTTTACGATTGAGCCTTTTTGACTTGATATTGAAAGAGAAATTTTGTAAAGACCCGACTTCTAGTCTTTACTCGACAACGTATGACTTCATAAATCCTATTTTCATATACTATCAAACCGAAAGAGATCTTTGTAAGGTTATTTTTTTACCTTTTCTTTCTTTTCCATATTCCCTTATTTGTCTATTTTGTCATAACCTTTAAAACCACATAAAAATTCACGACTTATTGCCCTGAACACTTCAGTATTGTGATAGGAAAGATACGAATGCAAATAAGTCACAAAAGGTAATTTTTCAACATCATCTTAAAAATTTTTTTTCCTTTTTCTTTACAATCAGTGAGACAACACAGAATGAGAAACCCTGACGTACGTGATGTTATCGGGTGGTCTGAGGAGACAGGTACCTTAAGAGGTCTATCCTTATGACTTCACCCATCGGTAAAGGAAGAGGTCCTCTAGAAGGTTTAATGAGAACACTGTTGGATTTCCTTTTAACAGGATTAGATTATCTGTGGTAAGAAGGAATTTTTTTTTTTGTTTTGTTTTGTCCCGTTGTCACTTTTTACTATCCCAGAATCAGGTAGTTACCTGGTTTACCACAACCAGGTAGGTGGAAGATACGTTTGGGAGATGAAATAATCTTTTGTGGAACCTCAAAAGTCTGTGAACTCTCATGAATTTTATTTAGTGAGTTACCTCAGTGTTCGTATGTTATCTTATGATGTAGTTTTCGTGGATCTTAGTGGACGAAAATTATATTTAACCGAACGGAGCTCATGTTGATCGGAGGATTGACGACATTCTTCAACTCTTATGAAACTTAGGTTATTCTTTATACAGTTTTATATATCAGAAAATTCGAATTACTTTTATTATTAAGTTATTAAACTTAAAAACTATTTTAAAGAGAAAAAAAATAACGGATCGTATCTTTAAACTCCATGTTTCATGTAAAATTTGCGAATAAACTTACTTCCAACTTAAAGTTTTCATAGAAATTACACATTTCTGTAAAATTTTATTATGGTCCAGAGAATCTTATAGATAGAGGTTCACATACCGGTCAAAATGGTTACATTGTTCTGGAAACCTGTTTACTCGTTGTTCTTTCTTTCACGTACCTTCCGATCTCTTTTCCAGTCTTACTCTTATCTTTATGTGAGACGGAAAATGATCTACGAGGCGGTCTCATAGATCGATCACATCGACCTGAAGGGACCTGAAGTCAGGCAAATGATATTTTACCTCGAAGGTTGTCACAAGGTCACTGAAGGACAGTAACGGTCTTGGTCCTAAAAGTTCTGACTTTAGGAATGAAACCGTAAGATTGTCGAGAAAATGATCGACACACAGAGACCCATTCAATGAAATTGGAGAGACTCTATACCAAAAGAATACACACTTGCCCTCTATCAATGTACTACGAAGACTTTTAACTTTTTTAAAACATCTCGTCTAACATACCATAAGGCGATCACCAGTCATTGATAATAATGAAAGTTTATTATAGAGTAATCATTCCTAATTATAAATAATTTACTCGTTAGTAAACAAGTCGAACTTGGAAGAGAAGGTGCTCCTTTGGTTTGAGACACTAAATAGAAAACGAGGGGTACTCCCCTCCTCCGAAATAAAGTGGTTGAGGACCTCATCCATACCTTTATTTAAGATTCACAAAGGAAAAGAAAGTGACAACTAAATAATGTCGAGTGTGAACTGACGACACGAATCAGTGAGTCAACACAGGTTGAGAAACTTTGGGGTACCTGACATCGGACGTTCCGAGGAGACAGGTATCCCTAAGAGGTCTTATGACCTCACCCAACGGTAGGGGAGGAGGTCCCCTGGAAGGGTTGAGTCCCTAGTTTGGGTCCAGAAGACGTAACACCCTGTCTAAGAACTGACAGACTCGGTGGTCGCTTCGGGTACTTATGACCTCACCCATCGGATAGGGAAGAGATCTCCTAGAAGGGTTGGGTCCTTATCTTCACCCAATCTAATGTCAATCTAATGTCAATCTAATGTCAATCTAAGAAATGATCGACTCGATGGTCCCTTCGGGGAATTGAGAACATAGGGATGTACTAAATTGCTCTAAACTTAGATCCCTAACATCGACAGAAATCTCCATTATAAAGTTTTTATTAATTTACTTTGTTCCACATTCCTTAGTTTTTACGATGGTGGTTCAGTTCTTCAACCACTATAATTTATTGGATTCGAGATTACTTTATAGGTGAAAGTAGTCTTTTTTTACGAGGTTTGAAGTGATAGTGAACTTTATATCACTGGACTTTGTGGTCAGCTACCCGAAGGATTTCCAGGGTCCTTTGAAACAACCTCTAAAGTAGAAATCTACAGTTCCGAAACTATGATAAAGAACGATCGGGAACTGTGGACTACCCCTTTCACTCGGTGTCTCGAGTCCAGAACTGACAAGTCTTTCCCACTCTTTGGTTCTGTGTCCTTTTCTGGAAGTCTTAGCGACTCCGTCTTTTTCTGTTCTTTCTATCCTGCCCCTAATAATGAGTCGGTAATTTTCTTACTTTATTACGGTAAACGTCGTTGTACCTACCTAGATCTCTAACAGTATGACTGACTTCATTCAGTTTGCCTCTTCCTCTTTATGGTATACTGTCGGAAATGACGTCTTAGATTTATCTTTACTATGTTTACTTGAATAAATGTTTTGTCTTTGTCTGAGTATCTAAACCTCTTCTTGTATACCAAAGGTCCCCCTTGTTATCCCTCTTCACAGTCAATCCCTCAAACTCTAACTGTACATGTGTGACGACATAAATTTTACCCTTTGGTTGTGCCAAGATGACATATCATGTCACTCGAGGTGAGTTACAATACGCCGTTGAACCTACCCTCCCTTCAAACCCTCTCTTACCTATGTCCATATACATATCGACCCCTGACCTTACGTTTTCATCCTTCAGTTCTTTGTGGACCTCATTGTCCGTTTAAACCGGAACCTTTCACCTACCTTCGTCCCGTTTCTGATTATCTCAAAAAGGTTCTTTTACGTGACCAGTATCGTTTGTGGGAGAAGGTTGTTGTGTTCTCTTCTGAGATGTGTACCTGTAGTGGTCTACCAGTTGTGACTTTAGTCTAACTAATATAAGAAACGTCGGTTTCTACCTCTTCGAGATGTGTCAGTTGTTTTTGTTCTGGTCCTCGACTGACACGGAGTCTAGTACTTGAGGCACAACGGTTTAAGTCTGAATTTAACTTTTTCCTCCCTTTTGGTGATCTGGTAAGTCCATACTGGAGTTAGTTTAGGGAATACTAATATGTCACCTTCACTCTTTATCTAAATTCCCGGATCTAGACTATCTATCTCACGGACTACTTGATACCTTACTTCAAACACTGTAACATGTCCTCTGTCCTTAGTTCTGGTAGGGGTACCTTTTCTTTACGTTTTTTCGTTTTACCGACAGAGCCCTCCGGAATGTTTATCGACACTTTTCTTTTCTCCACTTTTCGTTTCCTCTTTTCCTTTCTATATTCGTAGACTTACGTCTCAAGGTTTCTTATCGTTCTTCTCTATTCTTTCGGAAGAAGTCGCTAGTTACGTTTCTTTATCTCCTTTTCTTGTCTTACCCTTTCTGATCTCTAGAGAAGTTCTTTTAATCTCTATGGTTCCCTTGTAAAGTACGTTTCTACCCGAGCTATTTCCTGTCTTTACCATACCTGGATTGTCTTCGTCTTCTATAATTCTTCTCCACCGTTCTTATGTGTCTTCTTGACATGTTTTTTCTAGAAGTACTGGGTCTATTAGTACTACTACACTAGTGAGTAGATCTCGGTCTGTAGAACCTTACACTTCAGTTCACCCGGAAGCTTTCGTAGTGATACTTGTTTCGATCACCTCCACTACCTTAAGGTCAACTCGACAAAGTTTAGGACTTTCTACTACGACACTTTCACGACGTGAGTTATACGGTCGTTTAAACCTTTTGAGTCGTCACCGGTGTCCTGACCTTTTCCAGTCAAAAGTAAGGTTAAGGTTTCTTTCCGTTACGGTATCTTACGAGTTTGATGATGTGTTAACGTGAGTAGAGTGTACCATCATTTCATTACGAGTTTTAAGAGGTTCGGTCCGAAGTCGTTATACACTTGGTACTTAAGGGACTACAAGTTCGACCAAAATCTTTTCCGTCTCCTTGGTCTCTAGTTTAACGGTTGTAGGCGACCTAGTACCTTTTTCGTTCTCTCAAGGTCTTTTTGTAGATGAAGACGAAATAACTGATACGGTTTCGGAAACTGACACACCTAGTGTTGTTTGACACCTGTTAAGACTTTCTCTACCCTTATGGTCTGGTGGATTTGACGGAGAACTCTTTAGACATACGTCCAGTCCTTCGTTGTCAATCTTGACCTGTACCTTGTTGTCTGACCAAGGTTTAGCCTTTTCCTCATGGAGTTCCGACATATAACAGTGGGACGAATAAATTGAAGATACGTTTCATGTAGTACTCTTCGTGACCTGACCTTCTTTGTGTTCGACCTTAGTTCTAACGACCCTCTTTATAGTTATTGAAGTCTATACGTCTACTGTGGTGGGAATACCGTCTTTCCCTTCTCCTCGATTTTTCGGAGAACTACTTTCACTTTCTCCTCCCGCTTTTTTAACCGAATTTCGAGTTGTAAGTCTTTTACTTCTAGTACCGTAGGTCAGGGTAGTGAAGTACCCTTTATCTACCCCTTTGTCATCTTTGTCACAGTCTGAAATAAAACCCCCCGAGGTTTTAGTGACGTCTACCACTGATGTCGGTACTTTAATTTTCTACGAATGAGGAACATTCTTTTCAATCAATCTGGTTGGATCTATCATATAAGTTTTCGTCTCTGTAATGAGACGGCTGATTCCAGGCGGATCAGTTCCGATACCAAAAAGGACACCAGTACATACCTACACTCTCAACCTGACACTTCTTCCGACTCGCGGCTTCTTAACTACGAAAACTTGACACCACAACCTCTTCTGAGAACTCTCAGGGAACCTGACGTTCCTCTAGGTTGGTCAGGTAAGACTTCCTCTAGTTGGGACCCTAAAGAAACCTTCTTTACTACGATTTCGACTTCGAGAGCTTGAAACCGGTGGAGTACACTTCTCGACTGAGTAACCTTTTCTGAGACTACGACCCTCCCTAACTCCCGTCCTCCTCTTCCCCTGCTAGCTCCTACTCTACCGACCTACCGTAGTGCCTGAGCTACCTGCACACAGACTCACTTGAGGCTCACTACCACTACCTGTCCTTCCGGACCGCACGACGTTAAGTACCCCAGCGTTTCTCAGTCTGACTCACTGATTTGACTTGACTTGACTTAACTCAGGCAAAAGACGGGTGAACTTTGATAGAGTTGTAATAATTTACCGATATACGGTTATGTTTCATTTATCAAAAATTTTTTCTCTCTTTCCTACCCTCAAAACTCAAGTCAAGTCAAGTCCTCGAGTCGACACAGACTGACAAACGGTGGCGTACTTGACGTCGTGTAGTCCGGAAGGACAGGTAGTGATCGAGGGCCTCAAATGGGTTTGAGTACAGGTAACTCAGCCACTGCGGTAGGTTGATAGAGTAAGAGACGACGGGGTAAAAGAAGGAAGTGAGTTAGAAAGGGTCGTAGTCGCAGAAAAGTTTACTCAGTCGAAAAGCTTAGTCCACCGGTTTCATAACCTCAAATTCGAAGTCGTAGTCAGGAAGGTCACTTGTGGGGTCCTGACTAAAGGAAAGCCTACCTGACCAACCTAGAGGAACGTCAGGTTCCCTGAGAGTTCTCAGAAGAGGTTGTGGTGTCAAGTTTTCGTAGTTAAGAAGACGTGAATCGAAAGAAATATCAGGTTGAGAGTGTAGGTATGTACTGGTGACCTTTTTGGTATCGGAACTGATCTACGTAGAAACAACCGTTTCATAACAGAGACGAAAAATTATACGACACATCCAACCAGTATTGAAAGGAAGGTTCTTCATTCGTAGAAAATTAAAGTACCGACGTTAGTGGTAGACGTCACTAAAACCTCGGGTCTTTTTATTTCAGTCGGAGACAAAGGTGACAAAGGGGTAGATAAACGGTACTTCACTACCCTGGCCTACGGTACTAGAATCAAAAGACTTACAACTCGAAATTCGGTTGTACAAACGAGAGGAGAAAGTGAAAGTAGTTCTCCGAAAAATTAAGAAGAAGTGAAAGACGGTATTCCCACCACAGCAGACGTATAGACTCCAATAACTATACAGAGGACCGTTAGAACTAAGGTCGAACACGAAGGAGGTCGGGTCGCAAAGAGTACTACTTGAGACGTATCTTCAATTTGTTCATCCCACTGTTATACGTCGGAACTACATGAGGAAAAGGATAAACCTCGGTCAGACAACAAGGTACAGGTCAAGATTGACAACGAAGGACTGGAGGTATAGCCAAAGAGTTCTCCGTCAGTCCACCAGACCATAAGGGTAGAGAACTTCTTAAAAGGTGTCAAATAACACTAGGTGTGTCAGTTTCCGAAACCGTATCAGTTATTTCGTCTTTATCTACAAAAGACCTTAAGAGAACGAAAAAGTTACTAGGTCACCTACAACCGTTAAACTAGAGACCAAGAAGACGGAAAAGATTTTGGTCAAACTTAAAGACTTTCAAGTGTCAAACGCATACGACTTCGGACCGAACCTCTTAAAACTAGTAATGAACTGATCGTACACTCTATTCACGTCAACACTCCATCAAACTCGTAAGAAACCGTAACGGAAAGAAACCCTAACCTTACTTTTGACTGGAAAAGGTCAGGACACCGGTGACGACTCAAAAGGTTTACACGACCGTATAACTTACGTCGTAAAAGTGTCGTAGTAGAAGGTCCTAAACTTTATCGAGTTGACCTTAAGGTAGTGGAGGTGATCGAAACAAACATCACTACGAAGGATTCCGGGTGAACTGAAGTGTAAGGTCCTACAGACCGAGATCCACTCACTAGTGTGGTAGTACTGATAGACCTAGTACTTCTAGAAAAAACAAGTCAAGAAGACACATAAGAACGGTGGAGAAGAATTATAGAAGACGAAGACAATCCAGGTATGGTAAAGACAGGAAATAACTCGGGTAGAAACGTACTTTACAAGGGAACCATACATATTAAAAGAAGTTCTCTGGAGATCAGAAAGGGTAAGATAACAAAAGGAGATAAAGAAACGTGACTAGTGACTTCTTCCGAAAGAATAGAGAGGAACGATAACAAACCTTGAGACGTAAGTTCCCAGTTCTGAAAAGACTTTGACAGACCACGACATAGACTTAAACACAAGTTGAGATTACTTGTGAAGAGTTAACGGTTTCTAGTATACAAATTCTACATTTCAACAGAAAAGTCGGGTCTCGTCCGTACCGTGGGTGAACACCCCCACCCCCCTGGGTCAACCTTGTGTCATCTTTGGTAGTCCATTGAAAACAAGAGGACCCTCGACGTCTCTGACTCAACCTCTCTCCCCTTCTGTGGGTCAAGTCAAAGTGTCGCTGAGATCTCCGGTTCTGGTTTTAAAAGTCTCTGTTAAGCGGAGAGAAGTCTTATTACGTCTCGTCTAGTAAATGTAGCAAAAACCGACGCGACCCTTGTATTCAGTTTGTAGTTTTGATAAAATAAAAAGTCCGTAGTTTCGGTACGGGACCTTCTTTACCTTTACGAAAAATGAACCTGGGGAAACTATTTTATGGAACCTTTACCACAAGTGAGTAAAAATGAGTTTTACGGTTACATTTCGAAGTTCAATGTTAGTGATTTATAAAATCGATAATTTATAACATTACAATTATTGGTACAACTAAACACTAATAATTTTCTCGGAAACCTTAATTTTCACAAAGTACTTATTTTTGAAAATTATTATATATCCCAGAGGGTGTAACGTCCGTCTCGGCAATGACCGACTCGGTGGTCCCTTCGGGGTCATATATATCCTGATAGGAGGTTAATTTTTATTTAAATTTTTTATAACTCAATCGTATTTGACCTTGAAAAAATTTCGAAAAAATTTTCTCTTCATTAAAAGACCAATTTCTTGGTTAAAAGACTTTCATGTCGTTGTCGGTAAGGAGGGGGGTGGAAAAAAAAAATTTTAAATAAAGACTTTTTGATACACATTAACGTCACTTTACGACGTACATTCTTTTTATCATCCTAGTATTTATGTTACATACTAAATCACATATTACTCTTACGTTCAAACCTTTGGATTTAGAGAAAAGGAGGTAGTAGCACATTTCGTAAACATATTACGACCGTGAGGTTTATAAATAAAACATTAAAGTTTTCTAGAGACTTATAAGATTTCTACAGATTTTACAGTCGATATATGACACTTGTTTTGTGACAACCGACGGTTAAGTCATTTTTTACTTGCAGTAACCGGTAACTCAGTAGTCGGTGTTTCGGTGGAGGTTCCCGTGTGGGACACCCCCTAAATCCTACCTTTTTTCGTCCTCCCGTCAGAATTCTACCGTCTCCTTATCCTACCCCTCTGGTGAAAGAGGGGCTGTTTAAGTAGTTTTCTTGTAAACTTACGACTCATTTAAGGTGTTTGGTTGAAGACTTACGACCGTCTCCTGTAGTCCGTGGGTCTTTTCGTCGGGTAACAGAAGCTTTCCTCCATCCTTATTTATATTTTCTATTTTCCTCTCTGTTTTCTCCATCCCTACCTCTAGACAGGACCCTTCCCTCAGAAATTTTTCTCTCTTCAAAGGTTTGTGGTCCTTTGTGAGAGTGACCACTCAGACACCGCTCGGAACCTTGGAGTCTCCCGTTGTATTGACCCTCCTTTTTACTTATTTATTAAATTTGGGTGTCTTATGCACGGGTTACCATTGAGGGTTGTCTCTTCGTCACGTCTCCGAGCGTAGGCGGTGATCATTCACCCCAGACCCGTCCCTCCGCACCCGACGTAACGAATCTCATTCCTGGTCCGGACTTACGGGACCTCCGTTAGACTCCCTTGATTGACCTCTATCGTTTGGTCTGACACCCTATCGATAGGGTCCTTTTGGGAATTGGATTCTGTGGCGGTCCGGACGAGTGTCTTGTTTCCTGACTCGTCTCGATCGGCCGACACCTGACCGGATAGGGGACGGTCTCTGTCCGTCCACTCCCGTCGATCTCGACCTTCCCCCGTTAGCGCCGGGGTCTCTCCGTAGTAGATGGTTTGACGTTCGTCCGAAACAACGATTGGTTCTGAAGAACCCTAAGACCTACCAGTTGTAGGTGACCCTCCCAGTGTCGGTCTCTAGTCGAGGGGTCTTCTCTGTGTGTCGTGGGGACTCTTCCACGTGGTCAACATATGGGTCTTTTGGTTCACCGTCCCTGTCCCCTCCGCTATTCAACGTCGCTGGTACGAACGGTTCGTGGACCAGTGGACTCGACGAGCCTGGATCCTTCCCCTGTTTTGCGTCCGGGTTGACTCAGACGTGAAACACCTCATGGACTCATGGACTTGGACTCATTGAGTCTGGACCCTTCACTTATTTTGGGTCCCGGTCGAAGTTTGTCAAGGGCCTTCTCTTTGGATCTCGGATTCCTCACATCTGTCCCTTTCGTGTGTGCGGCACTCGTCCCCGTTTGGGCCACACCGACTCTGTGACGCTCGTGTGCGGTCACAATAAACAAACGTCACAAGGAGGGAGGGGTGTCGTGCTGACTTGTTCACTCGGATTTTTTCACGGGTGGTGGTGGGGGAACACAGTCCCGTCTTTAATTCGTGACTTCTCTGGTCGTTTGTCTTCTTCGATTTTGTTTGTGTCCCCTGGTGGAACCTTCACTGTCCACGTTAACTAGTTTTGGGACATCGATCGTGGCTGATGTATCCTTCCCCGGATATCTAGAACTCTTCACATTCGGTCTAGTTCCTTGATAGACTTTTACTTGACTGAAGTGTGACAGGTGTTGTTGTGGTCTCTTTCAGACTCTATATAAAAATGATAATGGTAAAAAATTTAATTTTTTTCAAAAATTAAAAATTCAGGAGATAATAAGGAAATTAAAAGTAAAAATATTGGATGATAATGAAACGTCTTTTTCTGGGATAAAAAATTTCGTTTGAAATATATATATATATATAATATTAAAAACACTCAAACAAGAAAAGAAATAATAACATAAAAACTCTGAGGTTGGAGATGAGATCTAAAAATTAGAAACAAAAAACCATAAACAATAGTTAAAACATGGAAATTCTTAGGTTAGAAGCCATGGGTAAAAATGAACCCTCACTCTAATGACCGAACTGACGAGAGAGGGGGAAACCTGAGAAGAAAAAGAGGTGGTCTAGTGGAGACAGAGGAGGGAGAGGGAAGAGAAGAGATGGGTTTAGACACTTAGAGAAACACACAAGACCCGACACCTCTTGTGAATCCCTTGACTAATGACCGACCTAGACAGAGAGATGAAAACTAAGGGGGGAAATACGAGGACCGGTGGAGACAGAGGAAGGAGGGAGAAGAGGAGACACATTGAGGCACTTGTAGAGACTCGTTAGGTCTGACACCTCCCATGTATTCCTTCACTAATGACCGATCGAACGAGAGAGGAGAAAACTAAAGGGGGAGAAGAGGAGGACCAGTGGAGATATAGGGAGAAGAGAAGAGGTACATTGAGACACTTGGAGAGACCCACAGGGAGTGACACCTCTTTGAAAAGTAGAAATTGGATCTGCAAAATAGTAGTCACGACATACCTACCTCTTCAGAACTCCGATGACATTCTTATTCTGACTTTTGGTCTCCGTCCTCCGAATTCAGGTTTAGGACTCTTGTGGTCTCTTGAGGATTGAGGTCCCTTGTAATCAGTTGTCCTCGAGTAGTTTGTGGAGGTATGGATGTGATTTTGGTTCCTGGTGGCTTCCCGGTTGTTCAAGGTCTCGTTCTGTATGGTATGTTTAAGAGGTCGTTGTGTCCTTATATCGGGACTCGAAGTTGTATGTCCGACGGGTTTCAGTGTGGTTTGGGTGACTGTAGAGTATTGGGTAATAACCTGTGAAGTAAGGTGAGATCTCTCTTCTTTAGGTCGAGGTGGGTGGTCTTGTGGTTGTGTTCGAAGGGATTGGTCCTTTGGAACTGTTCGGTTGGTATGTTGGGGTGAGTGTCGTTCCTTTGAGGTGTTATTTCCCTTGAGGTGTTTGACGGTCTTACGTCTTTCCGGTGGGGTTTGTGTCGTTATATTTGTTCTACCTTTCCGTCTCTTTATGGGTTGTCCATTACCTTGTCCTATTTACGGGTGGTTTGGTTTGTTTTCTCCTTCTCTATCCCTTAGATGGACTATTTCTTAAGGTTTATTACTATCACTTTTACTAGGTTTTAGAACTTTTGTTTTACCTTAGTGTCTATTTATCGGACCTCTGTTCCTAACTCTCCTACGTTCTTTCCAAATTGTTCCTGGATCTTCTTTACTTTTTCTCAGTCATATATTACTTATCACGTTATTGACTCTAGTTTTCGTGAGACCTCCCTTGGTTGTCATCTTATTACCTCCGTCTTCTATCCTAACCACTCCATCTTCTATCTTACCATCTTTATTTACTTAGTCTCTCCTTTTTTCTTTTGTCTTAATTTTATTTACTCCCGTTAGAGTCTCTGGAGACCTTGTGACAATTTACAGGGTCGTAAACTTAGTATCCTCAGGGTCTTCTTCTTCTGTTTTTCTTTCTGGTAGTCTTTTATGAACTCATCTATTATCAACTTTTGAAGGGATTTTACCCCTTCCTTTATTAGTGGGTTCAGGTTCTTTGGCTCTCAGGGTTTGTCCTATTTGGGTTCCGTTTTGTGGGGTTCTGTGTATAATTAGTTTAATTGTTTCTAGTTTGTGTTTCTTGTTTACAATTTTCGTCGTTCCCTTTTTGTTGTTTATTGTGTGTACCCCTAAAGGTATTCCTATTGTCGACTAGAAAGTTATCTTTGAGAAGTCCGGTCCTCCCTTACCGTCCTGTATGAATTTCACTACTTTCTGTTATTGGATATCGGGTCTAATGACATGGGTCGTTCCTAGAGTAAGTTTATACTTCCTCTTTAGTTTTCGAAATATCTGTTCGTTTTCGACTCTCTTAAGTCGTGGTGGTTTGGTCGAGAGGTTGTTTACGATTTCCTAGAAGAGATCTGTCCCTTGTGTCTTTCCCACATATTTGAGCTTGGGTTTTATTATTTCCTTTACCGTTACCCTAGTATGAATAGTTATTAATGGAATTTACATATACCCAACTTACGGGGTTGCTTTTCTGTTTCTGACCGACTTACCTATGTTTTTGTTCTACGGATATATACAACAGACGTTCTCTGAGTGGAGCTTTGTTCCCTGTGTATGTCTGACTTTCACTTCCCGACTCTTTTCTATAAGGTACGTTTATCTCTGGTTTTCTTTCGTCCTCATCGTTATGAGTATAGTCTATTTTATCTGAAATTTTGTTTCCGACACTTTTCTGTGTTTCTTTCTGTGATGTATTACTAGTTTCCTAGTTAGGTTCTTCTCTATATTGTTAATGTTTATATATACGTGGGTTGTATCATCGTGTCGTTATACATTCTGTTTACGATTGTCCATACTTTCTCCTTTAATTGCTATTGTGTCATTATCACCCTTTGAAATTATGGGGTGAGTGTGGACACCCATCTAGTTGATTTGTCTTTTAATGGTTCCTTTGTGTTTGAAATTTACTATGTTATCTGGTTAATCTGGATCAACTATAGATATCCTGTAAAGTGGGGTTTTGTTACTTAAAGTGGAAAAAGAGTCGTGTATGTCTTGGAAGAGGTCCTATCTAGTGTAGGACCCGGTATTTATTTCGGAACCATTTACGTTTTTTTAACTTTAGTGAGGTTCCTAGAAAAGACTGTTGTCACGTCATTCTAATCTAGAGTCAATCTTCTCCTTTTTGATAATTTTTAAGGTTGTATACCTCCGACTTGTTGTGTGACGACTTATTAGTTGATTAGTGTCTTCTTTATTTTTTCCTTTAGTTTTATACATATCTTTGCTTACTTTTAGTCTTGTGTTATTAGGTTTTGGACATCCTGTGACATTTTCGTCACGATTCCCCTTCCAAGTCTCGTTATGTCCGTGTGGAGTTCTTTGTTCTTTTTTCAGTTTATTTATTGGATTGAGATGTGGATTTCGTTGATCTTTTCCTTCTTTACTTCTTGGGGTCCCAATCATCGTCCTTTCTTTAGAATTTTTAATGCCGTCTTTATTTACGTTTTCTTTGTTTTCTCTGGTATCGTTTTTAGTTGTTTCGGTTTTCGAACAAGAAACTCTTCTATTTATTTTAACTGTTTGGTAATCGGTCTGTGTAGTTCTTCGTTTCCCTCTTTTTAGTTTAGTTATTTTAATCTTTACTTTTACCTCTCTAGTGTTGTCTGTTGGGTCTTTATGTTTCCTAGTATCCTCTGATGTTAGTCGTTGTTATACGGTTATTTTACCTATTGAACCTTCTTTACCTGTTTAAGAATCTTTTCATGTTGAAATGTTTTACCTTGGTCCTTCTTTATCTTTTAGAATTGTCTGGGTAGTGTTCGTGCCTTTAACTTTGACATTAGTCTTTAGAAGGTCGTTTGTTTTCGGGTCCAGGTCTACCGAAGTGTCGACTTAAGATGGTTTTTAAATCTTTTCTAGATTGTGAATAAATTGAATATACGTCTCATGTAGTACTCTTTGCGACCCGACCTACTTCGTGTTCGACCTTAGTTCTAATGGCCCTCTTTATAGTTATTGGAGTCTATACGTCTAATGTGGTGGGAATGCCGTCCTTCACTTCTCCTTGATTTTTCGGAGAATTACTTTCACTTTCTCCTCTCACTTTTTCAACCGACTTTCGAGTTGTAAGTCTTTTGTTTCTAATACCATAGACCAGGGTAGTAAAGTACCCTTTATCTACCCCTTTGTCACCTTTGTCACAGTCTGAAATAAAACCCCCTGGAGTTTTAGTGACGTCTACCACTAACGTCGGTATTTAATTTTCTGCGAATGAGGAACCTTCTTTTCAATCAATCTGGTTGGATCTATCTTATAATTTTTCGTCTCTGTAATGAAACGGTTGTTTCCAGGTAGATCAGTTCCGATACCAAAAAGGTCACCAGTACATACCTACACTATTAACCTGACACTTCTTTCGACTCGTGGTTTCTTAACTACGAAAACTTGACACCACAACCTCTTCTGAGAACTCTCAGGGAACCTGACGTTCCTCTAGGTTGGTCAGGTAAGATTTCCTCTAGTCGGGACCCACCCACAAGAAACCTTCCTTACTACGAATTCGACTTCGAGGTCATGAAACCGGTGGAGTACGCTTCTCAACTGAGTAACCTTTTCTGAGACTACGACCCTCTCTAACCCCCGTCCTCCTCTTCCCCTGCTGTCTCCTACTCTACCAACCTACCGTAGTAGTTGAACTACCTGTACTCAAACTCACTTGAGGTCCTCAACCACTACCTGTCCCTCCGGACCGCACGACGCTAAGTACCCCAGTGTTTCTCAGCCTGTGCTGACTCGCTACCTTTACTTGACTTGACTTGACTTGTGGATAGGGTGAGTTTGAGAAGGTCTTTTAATGTTTCCTTCCATTTGAAGGTTTGAGTAAGATACTTCGGTAGTAGTGGGATTATGGTTTTGGACTGTTTTTACGGTGTTTTTCTCTTTTGATGTCCGGTCACAATGACTACTTGTACCTACGTTTTTAGGAATTGTTTTAGATCGTTAGTCTTAGGTTTTTGTGTAATTTTTCTAGTATGTGGTACTGGTTCACCCGAAATAGGGTCCCTACGTTCCTAAGAAGTTTTAGGTGATTAGTTAGTTACATTATGTGGTGTAATTGTTTAACTTTTCATTTTCGGTATACTAATAGAGTTATCTACGTCTCTTTCGGAAACTGTTTTAGATTGTAGCTAAATACTATTTTTGAGAGGTCTTTCGTCCTTATCTTCCTTGTATGAAGTTGTATTATTTTCGATATATACTGTTTGGGTATCGTTTGTAATAGGAGTTACCACTTTTTAACTTTCGTAAAGGGGATTTCAGTCCTTGTTCTGTTCCCACGGGTGAAAGTGGCGATGATAAGTTGTATCGAAACCTTCAAAACCGGTATCGTTAGTCTCGTCCTTTTCTTTATTTTCCTTAGGTTGAACCTTCTCTTCTTCATTTTGAGTGACAAAAGTCTACTGTACTAGGAGATGTATCTTTTGGGATTTCAGAGGTGGTCTTTTAATGATCTCGATTAGTTACTTATCTCATTTCAACGTCCTATATTTTAGTTGTGTGTCTTTAGGGAACGTAAGGATATGTGATTATTACTCTTTTATCTTTCTCTTTAATTCCTTTGTTAAGATAAGTGGTAACGTTGCTTTTCTTATTTTATGAATCCTTATATAGATGGATTTCTTTGATTTCTGGATATATGTCTTTTGATATTTCGTGACCACTTTCTTTAGTTTCTCCTGTGATTATCTACCTCTTTATATGACACAAGCACCTAGTCTTCTTAGTTATATCACTTTTACTCATATGATCGGTTTCGTTAGATATCTAAGTTACGTTAGGGATAGTTCGATGGTTACCATGAAAAGTGTCTCGATCTTGTTTATTAAAGTGTTAAACATATCTTTATGTTTTTTTTTTTTTTTTGAGTTTATCGGTTTCGTTAGAACTTTTTCTTCTTACCTTGACCTCCTTAGTTAGACGGACTGAAGTCCGAGATGATGTTTCGGTGTCAGTAGTTGTGTCGTACCATGACCGTGTTTCTGTCTTTATATCTAGTTACCTTGTTTTATCTTTCGGGTCTCTATTTAGGTACGTGGATACCTGTGGAATAGAAACTGTTTCCTCAGTTCTTATATGTTACCTCATTTCTGTTGGAGAAATTGTTCACCACGACCCTTTTGACGAGTTAGTGAACAGTTTCTTACTTTGATCTTGTGAAAAATTGTGGTATGTGTTTTTATTTGAGTTTTACCTAATTTCTAGATTTACATTCTAGTCTTTGATATTTTGAGGATCTCCTCTTGTATCCGTTTTGTGAGAGGCTGTATTTAGTGTCGTCCTAGGAGATACTAGGTGGAGGGCCTTATAACCTTTATTTTCGTTTTTATTTGTTTACCCTGGATTAATTTTAATTTAGAAGACGTGCTGTTTCCTTTGAGATTCGTTCCACTTTTCTGTGGGAAGTCTTACCCTCTTTTATTATCGTTTACTTCGTTGACTGTTTCTTAATTAGAGTTTTTATATGTTCGTTGAAGACGTCGAGTTAAGGTCTTTTTATTTACTGGGTTAGTTTTTTACCCAGCTTCTTGATTTGTCTTTAAAGAGGTTTCTTCTTTATGTTTACCGATTGTTTGAGTACTTTTCTACGAGTTGTAGTGAGTAATAGTCTGTTTACTTTTAGTTTTGGTGTTACTCCATGGTAAAGTGCGGTCAGTCTTACCGACGATAGGTTTTCAGATGTTTGTTATTTACGACCTCTCACACACCTCTTTTCCCTTGGGAGAATGTGACAACCACCCTTATGTTTGATTATGTCGGTGATACCTCTTGTCACACCTCTAAGGAAATTTTTACTTTATCTTGACGGTATACTGGGTTGTTAGGGTGACGACCCGTATGTGTGGCTCCTTTGGTCTTGACTTTCTCTATGTACACGGGATTACAAGTAGTGTCATGACAAATATTATCGGTCGTACATCTTCGTTGGATCTACAACGAAACTACTTACCTATTCTTTCGACACCATGTATATGTGTTACTTCATAATAAGTCGGTAATTTTTCTTATGTAAACTTAGTCAAGATTACTCCATCTATTTTGACCTCGGATAATATGTCTTACTTCATTCGGTCTTTCTTTTTGTGGTTATGTCATATTATTGTGTATATATACCTTAAATCTTTCTACCATTACTATTGGGACATACGCTCTGTCGTTTTCTCTGTGTCTACATATCTTGTCAAAACCTGAGACACCCTCTCCCTCTCCCACCCTACTAAACCCTCTTACCGTAACTTTGTACATGTAATAGTATACACTTTACTAAGCGGTTAGGTCCAAGCTACGTACTATGTCCTACGAGCCCCGAACACGTGACCCTACTGGATCTCCTTACCCTACCCTCCCTCCACCCTTCCCCTAAGTCCTACCCCTTGTGTACATGTGGACACCTCCTAAGAACAACTACATACCGTTTTGGTTATGTTATAACATTTCATTAATCGGAGGTTAATTTTATTTATTTAAATGTAATTTTTTTTCTCAGAATGTGTCTCGTCTTTTTTTTTTTTTCTTTTCTTTTTTGTCCTCTGACCGGGATCCATCAAGTCTACGTATAGTTTCCTTATTAAAGTTGAACGTGTCCTAAAACGTAGAAAGGTATGTATCTTTTCGTGATTTCGTGATTTTATTTTACTAATTGAGTTCTACAGACCCAAAACACTAATCGTCATCAGAAAACTACAGTCTGTTTTACAAAACAAAAAAACAAACAAAGTTCTTTTTGAGTATATAAGACCGAGAAGGGAATAGAGAAACATTGTAAAGGAGTCTCGAAAGACTCTTCCAGCGAAAGGGTCGGATATCAAGAGTCATTAAGGGATTCATTTTGTCCTAAGAACTGAAAATCCAACACACACTCACATACACAAAATCAGTTGTGACACATAAATTAATTACCTTAAAATGTTCGTATAAAAATTTCCTTTAAAACGAAGACTTTAATACAAATATAAAATAGACAAATTGGATTAGTAAATAAAATTAATTATTTATACCTTTTGGAAAAGGGATTTCTAATACGGAGAATCGATAAATAAGTTTTCCTGATTTCCCCTTTGAGTCATTTTTGAGGTTCTTTGTCATACACGGAAAAAAGGGGGACTTAATGAACTCCGGATTACATTTAGTAATTTTGGAATAATTTTAGTTAACATACGATCATTTGAAGGATAAAACCCGAAGGGTCCACCGAGTCACTATTTTTTATTATTATTATTTTAATAGGACGGTAAAGTCCTCTGTGTTCTCTGAACGTAAACTAGGGACTCAGTCCTTCTAGGGGACCTCTTCCTTTACCGTTGGGTGGGGTCCTAAGGACGGACCTTTTAGGGTTCCTGTCTCCTCGGACCGTCCGATGGTAGGTACCCCAACGTTTCTCAAGCTGTACTGAATTGTTGATTTGATAGTAGTAGTGGTGGTGGTGGTGGTTTAAGGGATACATTTCTTAGTATTTTATAAATGTTTTATATTATGTCTTCATTCTAAGTATTTGTACTAAATTAATATTAACCGTAATAAACCTGTATCTTATAAATTTTTGTTACTTTTTAAGTATACTTTATTTACGATGAAGTCCTCAGATACGTGTTTGAATATAGTATAGTATATGTTGAAATTTTATATAATTCGTCGGGAGTAGGTGAATCAATATACACCTTAGTGAAAAAGAATCTAGTACGGACATAGACGTGTTTATTTGGTCGACTTTAAGTCCGATTGTTACTCAATAACTTCATCCCTCCACTTTTCTTTAAGTCAATAATTGTCTAGTAAACTGAGTTTTACTATAAATTTCATATAGTTAACCTGGTAAACAAAAAGAAGAATAAGTTAAAATATACATGTATAGGTTCCAACAGAAAGTCACCACGTTAGTCTTTTTTTAATTTTTAATCCGTAATGGTGTGTCTCTTACCATCAGGGTACGGTAAAGAACAAATTTAAAAACGGAAAATCTGAAATTTGAAAAATAAAACACAACCCCTTATCGACGTCTAATTGTTACAGTACCATCGAAATCCACTTGACACTTCCCTGAGTCGGTATGTATATATACATAGGTAAAACCTTCTTGTAGGAATTCGTAGAGATCGACCTAACCTCTGATTCAGCAACGTCACACCCTATTTAGAAAGAAGATATATCTTATAAACATGAACTATTTATCATATCCTAAATAGAGGACTCTGAACTACGAGGTGAGAACTGTAAGTCCTAATTGTACACCCAAATTTATATACTGGACTGAAAAGTCAGAAATAGAGAACATCGAGACTTAATTTAAACTTGGTTTTGTACGTGTCCACTAATACTCTCCACAAGATTATACGTACTTGAAACTCTCACTCCAGGGTGACGTCGTCGAAATTGGATGGATAAATATACTGTAATCCATGGATCCATTAACTAGTAACCGTCCTTTAATAAGTTCAGGGAATGTATTTTATCAGTCAACTGATGTCGAGTCATTTCAACCCGGGGTAAAGGAGGCACACAGAGTGATATAAGAGTAGACTTTAAAATATCAAAAGTTAGTCTAATAGAAAATTTTATGAAACTATTTACGGATCAACATAGATATGACGAATCGTCCAGTGGGACCAATTCACTGAGACTCTTGATATAAATGTTACGTCTTTGTTGACGTGTCTGACTTGTTGATTCCGTTACTCCTTTAAGTTCTACGAAACCCGGAACGGTAAATATCAAAAGAAATCGTTTTGTCAAGAACACGGTGGAATATTATACATAAAAATACAATATCTATAGATAGATAAATATTTGAACCCATGAACAAAATTTTGGACTGAAACTAATTTTTATTTTGATCGACCGAAATTTCGAAGAGTACCAACGATTCGGACCTTCCCACACTAAATCTTGGAAGGAGAACGTCATAAGACTTACTTAGACGAGTCAAGAAGACAAAAAGGGTACAGGTGGATGTGTGTCGACAGGTAGAGGGCCGTTGGAAAAACGACAGTCAGTTCACTGTCGGAACCTACCTTCGAAACACACGATTCCGGAGGACTCTGGGTCTTGATGTAAATCTATCTTTTCCCACCACCACCAACACAGTCCCCCTCACACCCCCTCAGCATTGATTAAGAAGAAATTTTCAATCACTACTCTCTGATGGTCTCCCTCCCAAACCAGGTGTCAAGATGTCTTTGACGAAAGAGTTTGTGTCCGTTTTTACGTTCGTGTATGTATGTGGTTTGAGGGTGTAGACATCGGGTCGTAGGTTATACTACAGTTTGTGAAACCCTTCCGTTTGTAAGGTTCCCAACAACTACGTTTCTTATTTCGAAGAAACGACTTAAAATAGCCCCCAACCACGTTATCAAAGAGAGAATCATACTTACTAGTCTCCCAGATCGAAAAGGAAAGAACCTAACTGACTCAGAATCGACTGGACATTCATGACTATAGAGAAGTATTTTAATGAGCCCTTGTGAACAAAAACGATTGACCTTTCATCGACTTCCTTAGAATACGAACACTGAAACGTGCTTGATATAGAACATATTACATTACAGAATTATAACCTTCCTCCAACGTAAGATGTTATACTTCAGGACGGTAACTCTACAAAGGTAAATATGTAATCTAATGAAGAGACTTTTCAATCTATACAATAATCGTGTTTAATGTTAAAGTCAGAGATCTTTCTTACGGACCCAATTCTACAGAATGAAATTAATGAAACGAAGATAAACCCCGGTAGACGTAAGACTAATATTCTCAGAGATTTTAAATCGTAGTATAAAGGACTAGTTGATTTCAACGTCCTAGAAATTTGTTTTACGAAGTTCAAATGTTATTGTAACGATCCTTTGGACTATTAGACATTTTTATTCGTCTAATTAAAAGTGGAATAGTGTGTTTACTTCATATAAACAGACACAAAGTTAATTCTTTTATAAATTGTAAAATTTATGAATTATTTAGTATCATGATTTATATTTATATTTTATGTACCATTAAATAATATCAAATGAAAACGTAATCAATATGAGTTCAAAATGAAAATGATACACAGATAAAAATCGAAAACAAAAGACCCTCTTTTCTTCTACATTTTCATTCTTCGTACCTTCCGTATCTAAACTTATAATACCGAATAGTAGTACATATTTAATAGATAAAACAACACCAAGGGTCTTGTGTCAGTGAACATTGTTGACCCAAAGACCAGATGGTCCTTTTCCGTCCGTCATCAAAAAGTCCCCCGTTCTCACATTGGTTATTTGGACTCGTTTATTAAAATATTGGGACCTCGAATAAACCCTACAATTGTGTCTACCAACCGTTTAGGTACCCCTTACAAACTCATTTACAAACTAAGTGGTTACGGAATTTGGACAACTCACGTTTCGATTATTAATGGTTCTTTTATTAAAACACTAAGAAAAAAGACTTGTGTCGATTAGAAGTTTTTGTCACGAAGAAAACCATGAGTCATATTTTTCTTTTTGATTAGATTGAGATTTCTAAAGACCATTTTATACGTATGTGTATTGATCCTCAAGGTTTTCTTCCTTTCAGAAATTGAAAACTTAATTTCAGTATAATAACTAATAAGAGTCAAATATGTGTAGGAGTAAGTTTCTATTAAATGGATAAATACTAAGACATTATACAAAACGAGAAGTACAAGACTACTTTATGTGTACATATTAAATTTAGATTATAGTGAATCTCAACTTGAAAAAACTGTCAACTAATTAAAAGTTTAACTAAATTAACCACTCTTGTTTACTTCATCATGAATCTTAATTATAAAATTGCGAGAACCTTTGGACGTTGTTTAATGTGAACGAACACTTATCTTTAACCGAAAATCATTTAACAGAAGAATCATTCTATTATGGTTCTTATTATAACCAGAAATCTTAAGTTAAACCCAACCAAACCACATAAAATTATGTTTCACATGAACCTCTAATAGACATGTTTATAGTGTGTGTGTATACGTGTGTGTATCCGTGTTTGAGTGTCTTTGGGTCTTTATGAGACCCGTTCGGTAATCTAAGTAATAGAGATTTCTTATACGAAAGTTCATTATGGTAGAACGGAAGATTGAGTCTTATTTTCGTTAAATACATTTCTCTCCCTTCCTACCAACTAACAATTTCTTTTTTTTATTTGAGGGATTTTTAACTGTAGACATATTTTAACGGAGAACTTTGAAGTTTTATTCAATAACTAAAAGAGAAAGTTGAAGTATAATAACTTAAAGAGGAATGAAGAAAGAAGTAGTACCTTTTGAATGTAAAAGGTAAATACAAGTTCCATAAATTAAACCCTTTATTATTGGTATTTTTACTTAAAGTCATCTGTCAGTATAACACGTACCTCACCACAAAAGGATATATATATATATATATATATATATATATATATATATATAAGTAGTCACTTAGTCCAATATTAATTGGATACGGTATTTTACGTTGATCGACTACCATTTTTTAAAAGAGGTTTAAAATCTCCAAATGAAGAAAAGAGACTGTTGTATCCTAAATGTAACTGAAAGGAATGTACAGAGTAATTATTATCGGTAAACCCCTTATTTACGTTAAAAAAAAATGTGTTAATGAACGAAGGACGGTTTGGTCTTACTTACCAGAAACTGGTTTAACCTGTTTACACGTGTGAAAACATTTGTCTCTTAGATTAGTGTAAGGGGCAACAGAGACATGAGATGAAAACTAAAGTTCTCGAACTTCGGACAGAGGTTTACGATGGTTTTGATTGAAGAGGAAAATCTACTAATAAACTGACGGGGGTTGTATCTTTCCTTGTTTTGGGTTTTGTTTGTGTTTATCGAATCGATAACCGTTCACATGAATTTTAAACCTACCAAATTTTGTAAATTTAAACACTGATTTTACTCCAAGTTCCTTTGATTACGAAAATGTGCAAAAGGGACAAGAGTCAAAAACAGTCCTTAGTTTCTTTTAAATCTTAAAAAACTGGAAACTTTTTATGACAGTCTTAATTTGTAACATATTTTTAGATAAAGAAGTACCTACATCGTATTATCTAAATATCTTTCTAAATTGTAACTTTACAAACTGGTAAAGTCTCATTGGCACTGACGGGTACTACACTAAACATTGAAATGACTCTGGGTTTAAGTTGAATACGTAGCTACCGACTTCGTTCTCTCAGTAAATCATTTTTCTGAGATTGACACGTAGTTATAAGTTGAAGTAGAGTTGAGAGTACAAAAGACAAGAAGTTCAGTGTGTGTCATTGAAATGTAAATAGTGTAAGATCCCCCTTTACCGACGAGGTCACTTTCGGAGTCAAAGAAGTAGACATTTTACCTTGATTATTATAACGGGTGAAGTCCTAACAATATCCCTAAGTCCCTCTACGAGATATGAGTCAGTATTCGTCTTATGAAATACGTACGTGTATTCTTATGGAATACGTGTGTCCGTGCGCGCGTGTGTGTGTGTGTGTGTGTTTGACGAAGAAACGGAAACCTCAGTTCTGAAGAAAGGATACAGACTTTAAATGTACCTTCATTTCTATATTAGGTTTTAAAAAGAGAGGGTTTGTGTCTATTGTTTTAGAACTGATTACCTTACTTCTCTGACCAATATTAAATTGTTTCCTCTCGTTTTTAATTTGTTAAATTGAGTCCCATGATGGTAACTTTTGATGGTAACTTTTGGTAGTCACTTTCTTTACGGTATAATTCTTTTCGTTCTTAGAGTCTGAGACCTAAAAACCTATAATCTGTTTATTAGTGTAGAGAACTACGGAGTCAAAAAAAGAGTAACCAAGGAAAGTTACGATTTTATTATATTAGGATCAACATGGTTAAAAGTGTGAAGAAGGAACTCCTTCTGATTTAGAAGTATAAGTTAGTGAAGTTTCATTAATAGATGACAAGTATTTGTTTCGTTTGTAGCTTACCCAGTATACGTTGAACTACGAAAACAAACATTTAGGACTAAAGATATTTTTAAGGTATTCCTCTTAACAATTTTGGACAAAACGTAAAATAAATTTTTTCGAGATAAAAGGTTTTAATGTACAAATTTTTAAGTTTGGATAATTTCTTTATATACATTGTGAGACATATAAATTGAAAACAAAATTACGATTGGAAATAACACAACTACTTACGTTCGAATACTTAAGTATTGAGAAGTGTCAATTCCCAGAAGTATTTATTTTGTTGGGTGAATTTAGACGTAAAAAGTTTATCGTTCCGTTGTTCGTTTGGTTGTCTACCTACGTAAAAATTAATCAGTTAGATAACGATAGAAAATCAATCTTTTAAAAGAACATCCAACATTGTTTTAGAAAATAACCCTCGTTTTTATTCCTGTTAGAGTCTTACTGTCCAAAGGATTTTCTTAATATAAAGTTATGAAACTATTGGATAAGTGTAAAAGATACCACTATTTAATTTGATTTAATAACCACCTTTTTGTTTAGTTTGTTTTATTAAACTCCAATAACATTTAGACTCTGTACTTATTTTAATGGTAGTCTTAGATCAAAGAAAGTACAAATGTCTAAAATTGACACAATTCATTCGGACATACTAGATCAAGTTAAGTTCCGACAAAAACGTTATAACATTTCTTATTGAATGTTATAATACGAAGTTAAAAAGTAAACGTAATATGATTGTTTATTGAACTCTTTTTTTCTACGAAACAAAAACTTTTTAACGACATTTTTACTCTTCTATTATAAGTAGTTTTCTTCGGTCTACTTTTTAACACTTTCCAAAAGTCTCTAATATAACCCACCAAGGGTTAAAATTTTCGACAGAAAAATATTATTCTTTTTTTGTCAGATAGTCCAATAGAGAAGTATACGTGTCCTATTGCCGTTACCTCTTCACTTCATTAATAAAGGTATTAAATCCGTGAATTTTGAAAGAAGACTTTATAGGATTACTAACTATACTATTAAAACTGACTTAATCAGTTTAATGAGAAAGTGTCAAACGGAAGAATAATGTACTGATGTATGTTAGTTTCACACCTACATTGTAAATATTTAAGTCTTGTGATTTGAGTATCGAATGTCGTGGAAAGTTCTAAGTAGGTTAATATATATTAGTGAATGAAAAACCGTTGTATCTATCATTATTAAACAGTAAGAAAAAAAGCTTTCGTGGATAAATCTTGAAAAAGAGACCCTGGCACATCGTGCCGATATGTTTTCTAAAGTTACACGTTGTAATCTGGTAATATTGGTATGTTGACAACGGTCGGAGACACCGTGTATTTATGTACTTTATATCAATTACGTTTTTAACCGGATCCTTAACTTACTTATTACTCAATTCGTTATAAAATAGTCAGGTAAATTATTACAGTCCTATTACGTACGAAGTCGTCTTCGATGGTTTTTTTTTTTTTTTAGTCAAGATTGAGTCTTTAAGTTACCTTAAAAAGGTATTGTTCAGACCACTATTAAACACATTAAAAAGTAAAATTAACTACTATAAAAATGTAGAAACAGTCAATTTTTACATCATATTTTACCTTCTTGTTCATATGTTTAGAGGTTTACTAGATGATCATTTAAGTTCAAGTCTTTGACTCTTTCTGAAGACGTTAGATTGGAGTAATAAAACTACTTTCAATACATATTTTACTCAACATGGAAGTCTTTTATTTATTTCTTGTATAAACAACTATTACGGACCCTTTTACGAAATTATAATTATAATTTTCTTTCTTTCGTCTTCTGGACAACTCGAATCAAAAGGAAGAAAAAGTGACTTTACTTCTCTATTGAAAGTTTGACCTTTTCCTTCCTTTTTTCTAACTTGTAGATTAATCAGAGATATAATCCACGGTCCGATGGTACTATTGATTCCGTATATGTTAAAAGGGTCCTACTCCCTTTCTTTCTTCTTGATATCTATTAATATTTAGAGGTTCATGTCAAGTTAAGAAGACGACCTTTTGTTTTATTGAGTGTCCATACTAACATCATATTACTGACTACCGGAAGTTCTGTGGAACTCCTACCTACCCTATACTTTTTTCACCGTTCGACGTTTACTACAGAACCATAAACTTTTCAATTTTCCAACTTTTCTTTAATATTTGATCATTCTGGTTATTACTTGAGACTTTTTTACAAGATTATATCAGGATTTTCCAACAATTTTTGTATCGAACCCTTTCATATCTCTTTCTTCTCCACTAGTGATCCGGAGTCTTGACAAAGTGACTTAAGTTTAGTATGGAGTTACGGATCTTCTATAGACCGATAACATCCGTGTGTTATTTATCAATAACTGACGATAAGAAAAGACCATCTTATCAAACTAGTCTATTGCGGTATCACGTGTCACGTAGAACTAAAATCTTTCTGTCAACTGTTTCAGAGAAATAATTACCTGTGCTACCGAGACAGATCAAGTTGTGTAAATAGTCATCATTCTACCGTAATTTTCGTCCAAATAGTACGGAGACTGACCGTGTGTTGACTCTTCGTACCGATTACATGACTCACTCTTGGTCCCTTTTAATGGAACCTTATGTCGTGTGTTCGTTTTAAAATGTCTATATCTGTATTTCGGAACCCAAAAACTAAAAATTTTCTAGTCAATATCTTCGGACTCTATTTCTTCGATACTGAAGGATTGTCAAATACACTTTTTTCTAGATAATCCAACTCACCTACTCTTTAAGTTATATACACTTGTTGCCCTTTCTCTTCCATTACTGTCTTCGTTTCTTCATCGCACTTCTTTGGTTTGAGAACACAGACCTACTTCTTCACGTTCTCCGAATGACAGAGATGTGTCACGCGTGGTTCAAACCTCAACCTCCAAGAAAAGACCTAAGGAGTAAAAACGTCTCTGTAACTGTTTACTGGTTTCAGACCTCCTCCCGCCGTTCCTACCAACTCGGAACTCCGGTACTGAATACTCTTTAACAACTCCCCTCACCCCTTACAAATTGTTTCTTCGAGTCGAATCGTCTGGTACTGTCGACAGAAGTTCATTTACCTTCCGATAGTACACCTTCTGTTGCTGGGAATGAAATGAAAAAAAGGTTCCCGTCGTGGTTCTAATCACTTATCTAAGATACTTCCGTCGACTGAAGAACGGTTACATTCCTTTTCGTCAAAATATTAAACTCAAACAGAAATAGACTACAAGACATTTCGTCCCGGGGGTTCCTTTCTGAACTCGTCTTGGACCAATTAGGAGGTAGTCGTAACGAAATTCTCCCTTAAGGACACAACTGTCCTTTTAGCTTAAGAAATTGAGACTTCTCATAAATGCTTTACTACCGATTTTGTTCGTTTAACGATCCGTTAGGTCTTTCTTAATCCATACCTTTAAGACACACCTACGGTCAATAACATTTACGGACATTTCTAATTCTTACGTCATGAGTAGTCTCTCCTCTAAATCTTCTCTTTAGATAGTAGATCTTGTCACAACAGGTATTTTTATATTATACCTTGTGTGTATACTCGGCGTATACATTAAAATTTACAAAATCATATGTCAAATATTTTATTTTCTCGATTATTATTTAAAATAAACTAGGGTCTATAGACTTTATAATGATAAAGTCATTTCTTAAGTTTAAAATTTTAATTGACTTTATTAATTGTGAGAATATAAGTACGTTGTAGAAACTTCTGGGAACGTATATAATGTCGAAGAATACCGTGTAGAGTCAAAGTTGATGAGAACAAAATTCCCGAGTTTTCGGTGTACATCGTTAACCCTCGATTTTAGGGATTCGTACCGATCAACTTCATTTTATTCAAAAATCATTTTAGTCCTTCGTGACATGTCCAATGGTTCTGTAAGGTCTTTGTGCCGGTTTTACTTCCATTTTGACGTCCTACAAAAGAAGACCGTTGGTGTTCTCCATATTCTCGGTCCTTATGTCCACCTCCAACTGGTTTGTTGGTAAACTCCGACTTGACGTGGACGGGGTGAGGACCAACGAAACCTTTGGTCTGAGGGAGGGGTAAGATTACTGTAATATTACTCTTGTAGGTGTACGTTTACTTAATTCGTCATTAATGTCCGTCTAGGAACGAACAAGATGATCGAGGCGAATTCCCCCACCACCAACTCTCTCATAAACCCCTCTCAAACTATGGTGTGACTCCTCTACAGTTGTCTTTTTCTAAACTGAATACTTTATTTTACCAGTAGACCTCGGACAAGTAGTCCGTTGTTTCAGTACATCGGTGTATAGACACAACAGGGTATAAAAGACGAAAAGGACTACAATGGTAGTGAATCCCTCTCTGTCTGGTGGGTCCCCTTTCTCCCGTTTCTTTTTCCTCTGTCGTCGTTGAAGTGTTCTTCCGGTCCAAATCCCTCTTTACTACTGGAGAAAAAGATGGGGAGTGGTTGAAGTCTTATTTAACGAATGATTGACGAGGTGGAAAGTTGGGTGGGTACCCCTCGATGTAACTTTTTATAACTTTGAGACCCTTTTCTATTTTACCTCTTTCTTTCGGACAGCAAAAGAACCCAGACCAAACGAGAATTAACGAAAAATGTCAAAAGGGTTCATCTAGTCTTAGCACATAATTAATTATCACTTGGTCAACTTACGATTTGAAATCTTTGAACTATTGGGACTTTTGTTCTTCTTGAACCAACCACATCCTTGTCACTTATATGACTCCGAAACGTAGAACATCCTTAAAAATCCAAAGGTCTTAGAAAATTCCAGAGAGTCTTTTTTTTTTATATATATATATATATATATACGTATAAATATATATATAGCTCAACGATAAAAGTCTTTTATAAGTCGTTGACTATTTCGTTAATCTGTACATACTTTCCCGTATATTGAAACTGATGGTATGGTTATTCATGTTATTATAATTGTCACATATAGTCATTATCGACGTTTATGCCCAAATATCTTCACTTCACTTCAACGATTCAGCACAGGCTGAGAAACGTTGGAGTACTTGACATCGGATGGTCCGAGGAGTCAGGTACCTTAAAAGGTCCGTTCTTATGACCTCACCCAACGGTAAAGGAAGAGGTCCCCTAGAAGGGTTGGGTCCCTAGCTTGGGGCCAGAAGGTGTAACATCCGTCTACGAAATGGTAGACTCGGTGGCCCCTTCGTTTCCTTATTATATAGCGAGAAAAAAAAACTTTATCATCTCTTCTAATATCACGAATATCACGTATATCACGAAATGATGTACGATCCCTGACAAGATTCGATGCGTCGTTGAGATATTCCATTGGTAATAATGATCGGGTAAAATGTCTACCCCTTTATTTCATTGAATGGATTCAAGTATTCACCACCTCTGTTCTTGATTAAGGTCAATCGAACCGAGGTCTTAAGAGGTTACACAATGTTTCATAGATTCTATCTTAGAAGTTTCTCCATCTGGTTAAAAACAATTACTAATTGTCTAGTTGAAAAAGAAAAAGACAGATAAGTTATCTTGATGATCAATTAGGTCACATTAATAAATTAGTTAATGTCATAAATCTCCTCTGTTACCTTATGTCTGATCCGGTTAAACCGTCTCACCCCTCAAGTGTATCTCGGAATTTCCTTCTACCACCATTCCCGAGTTAACAATTCCTTAGAATTCTGTTTCTCCGAGATCTTTCAGCAGAAACTTGCAGAAACTACACCTTCATAAACTCCTTTAAATTAAATCGTCGTCTCACAGTTTGGTTCTCCCTTTTCTCTAAACTTACAACTCTCGTCACTTTGATTCACGAAAGTACGTTTATTTATGACACCACTGTCTTTATTTCTTTTATCAGTCACTTGTCTTTAAAAGCTCCTTTTCTTGAGTTCACTTTGATACCTATCACCTACTTCACCCTTTGGACTCCTTTTGTCTTTTCTTTATTGAGTCCCAATTTTTTCTTTATATATATATATATATATGTGTATATGTGAAAACACCATAAGAAAGTTTTTTCTCTTAGGATCTTACTGTAATCCGTGTTGAAATTTTTGTGAAATAGACACCTATACCCTAACATGTTTTTAACCCGAAAATGGTTAACAGATCCCTGAAGGGTACACCGTGTTACCATTTCTTAGACAGACGGTTAAGTCCTCTGTGTCCTTTACGCCCAAGGTAGGGACCCAACCCTTCTACGGGACCTCCCCCCGTACCGTTGGGTGAGGTAATAAGAACGGACCTTGTAGAGTACCTGTCTCCTCGGACCACCTACTGTTAGGCATCCCAACGTTTCTCAACCTGTGCTGACTCGTACGTACGCACAACAAACCTACGACTTCAATCTGTTTGTATCACAGTCTTCATTCACACAATTTCCCCTCATGGAGAATATTAACCCTTCTTTTCCTCTAAAAATTCAAAAACCTTAGTAGATGAAAAAACAAAATGAAATAAGTTTCATATTAGGTTTTAAGGGGTATTCTGAAAAATTGTTTACTTTAGTGAGTAATACCTTTAAATGGAAGACGAAAATAGTTGTAAAAGTATATAGATATGTAAATCTCGATTGATCTTAATCTCCACAAATGATGTATTTTTACAATTCTAACAAAATTAAATCACATTCAAAAAGATTTTAATACGTGTGAGTAACTTTGAAAATTTTATCACATAAACGTTCTTTTAGAGGGTAAGTAGTGACTTCAACGAATGGGTGTCGTTTAGATTACATCTGTAATTATTACGTAGGAAAAACCGTTTACAATTGTAATATATTTTAAGTCCTTAGATTCATAACTGATGTTGTACGACTTGAACCAAAGTAAATTAACTAAAATTCCTGGAAATAAAGAACTCAGTACCTTATTGTGGAATTCCTAAAGTCTTTAAAATTAGTATTTCGAAATAATACACAATAGATATTGGAAGAAAGTTTGAGAGAAAAGTCGGTGAGATACCTTTTCATAAATAACTTTTACTCAATGACTTTTTCTAATAAACACGTTACGTATGATTCTATGAGACACATTTCGTGAATTAAACTTACTTTATAAAATGTAATGTTGACTGATAGCTTCTAGTATTAATGTGTGTACTTTTCAGAAGAACCACAAGAAGAGAATAGATAAAAGTTTTCTTGTACACCTAAAGTATATGTAAACGTGAAAAAAAAAGAAACTCAGAGTCCGTGATACACTTCGTCATTCTTATGACATCCCTGGTTCATAGTTTCAGGGACAGGGGAATCTCCGGTGAAAATCACCCCCTCTCCCTGTTATTTCACTTACTTGTTTAGGGTAGTACGTTATTCACTATTTCCGTTACCGTCGACTTCCACCTCGGTTTAATAACAATGTTTCTATTCTACAGTCTCTTCAGTCGAGTCCTCCATCATATAGGTATATGCTCGACACAAGAGATCATATAGGAGTCACAGGTGTATACGTTACATATTTAATGTAAAAGTATGAGAAATACGACTCAATTTGGGAATGAGTTGTTTCAATTTTACAGTCAGAGGATCCCGGAACGGTCTTTCCTTCTTTATAAATTTTACAACTAATTAAATAAAATCGCATTGGAGAATGAACGTAAACTAGATTAATAAATTTAATATCAAATTAAGATTGTTCTTTTGCACCAAATATCTTTTGTACATAACTTAGTTAAAAAACAGGAATCCAAGTATAAAAAAACTGAATATAAAATTCTTGACCCAATATATGTGATAAAAACATTGAACTTATTGTAGTTATACAAGAATTATGAATGATTATTAGTACACAAAGTAAAACGAAACGAGGAAAAAGGTTGGATGTAAAACCAGGTGTTAAGTATTTACTCGTGATTTAGTCTTAAAAGGTTGTTCGTCTCATTCTTGAACAGTAAAGGTGACCCATTAGAGATGGTAATTATAGGTACTATTTATATTTTATAAAAATAACTTAGTTACGGGGGTCTATTCTCAACAAAGTCCTACGTTATGTTATGGTTGTAACATGGTTGAGACCCTTGAGTTCGATCTCTTACATAAATCTTTACCTATGTTATTGAACTGACGTTATATTTAATTGAGAAGCATACACACACCTTTTACTTTCTTCTTTGTTCTTATCGATTTTGGATCCTTCTTTCACTAATTATACCTGTATAAGTTTTTTACACTCTTACCTCTACTTTTGTGACTTGATACGTTAACGTATAAAAGGGTCCATTTGATCTTCACAGTCGAAGTCATATCCCAACCATAAAAGTATCCTAACAAAGGGTTGTGACGTAATATAAGTCAGTCAGTCTCAGGGTTAATAAAACGTAAGTTTGTTCAATAACGAAACCTCTTGACAGGAAATAAACATTAAATTACCTAAGGATACTAAATCATTGTTTATGTGGATCTACATGGCGTTTACCCGATAAATATGATACCATATTTGTTCGGACCCGAAGGGACCACCGAGTCACCATTTCTTAGGTCCTCAGACGGTCAAGTCCTCTGTGGTTTCTGAGTCCAAGTTAGGGACCTTTTCCTTTACCGTTGGGTGCGGTCATAAGAACGAACCCTATAAGGTACCTGTCTCCCTGGACCGCCCTATATCATGTACCCAAGTGTTTTTCAGTTTGTGGTAAGTCGCTAATTTGTTGTTGTATTTATTCGGATGTTATACTTCACAGTCGTGTCGAAAGTCTCACAATTGGACGTTTTAGTAAGAGTTGTTCGTATCCTGAAAGTCCGATGACTATGGGAATTAAATTCACTATTTTAACTTGACGAATCGAAATATAAAAAAACTATACTCGATAAACTATTAAAGGTTGGAACAAAGAAGTGAGACGTACAACAGAAGTTAAAAGAATATGTCAGAATCCTTTATAATTTTTGTTTACTTTCATTTTCGAAAATTATCCAATAATTCGTTGAGTACAAAATTATAACTTAATCCGGGACACTCCCGGTTTCTCCGTACTCATGGGTACCGGAGACGTGAACCTCTCAAACATTAAAACAACCATTGTACTCTATTTTTGTTTAACAAATGTCTTCAATTTGTTGTTCTCTTCTAGTATCTGTAAATTAATATTGATTAAGATTACAATTTACACACACACACAGAAGTCCGGTACACCATGAAAATTTAATTTACTTTTTCGTGAAACTACATGTACTGTCCAACGGTAGTATGTTCACTACACTTTGGTATCGAATAAATAAAAAGAACGAGGAGAATTGGGTTAGGTATAAAATACATAAACTCTACTAATGAAATCTCTCATCTCCTTCATTTGGACCCGAATAAGACACAGAGACTCGTCAACAGGGGTACCGAGAAGACTCGTGGGTGCCCAGGAACGGACCCGGGACAATGAGACTGGAGAACCTTGTCGTACCAGCGCGATTGGGTTAAATACTCTACGTTGTTGTAGACCACCGTAACCGTAGGAACAAGCCGAGACTAACAGTGAGAGACAGTGGTCTACTTAACAGGGATCACCAACAACACCACACACTATTATTTCTGCCGTAATCGTTTGAAACCCCACCCCACCCGTCTCCGTAAGAACTTGGAGGGGTCCGTCCTGTCGTTCTTTCCCCTTCACCGTCCTACGTGTTTTCACGACTACGGTCTTCCGGACTGTGCGACGTCCGCCATGCACTGTAGAACACCGAAAACCGACAACAACCCACATTCCATACAGTCTCAGTACTACCTACTGAAAGTCGAGAAAGGGTAATATAGTATAGACATTCTTTAGGGGAGAAGGAGTTTACAGAAAAACAAGGGAATGGGACTCGACGTCTACCGTAGATGGGTGCGTAGGGGTAACACCCTTCGGATGTCTCCTGAGGTGGTAAGAAGACCCCTAGGACGAGTACCAACTTAACGATCGTAAGTTAATTCTGAGCTTTAATACCGAAACCCGTCAAATTGGAGAAAATTGTGTCTCATTACCATCAAATCCTTAAAGGTCTGAACGGTGACTACGTAAAGTAATGTTAGACTTTCCTCTCTTAGTCACCCATTTTAGTTTCACTAACAAAAAAGATAAGTGAAGTCTTACTTTAATAAGAAATCATTCTTTTTTTTAATAGAAACACTTATTTAGGTAAACATATGTATGGACTTAAGGAGTGTTGTACACTTCCCTAGAAAGATAATATTTAAGGTCGGGTCCTTATAGCTATAATCTACGTTTCTAATTTGCATGTACTCGACTTCGTTTCGACGAAGAAAGAAAAAAAGAAATCGAGGCACCTTATCTAAAATGTACAGACTAAATACATCGTTTATGAAAATGAATCCTTTTTAACGTTATTACTCATTATACCTTTCCCTGTCTGACTAATATATGTCGAAAAGGATAAAGAACGAATACTAAAATGGTTTTTAATATATTTTCTCTTACATTCGACATCAATACCTATTTAGTCACTTACTCGTGTTCCTAAAGAAGACTTAATCTCTTTTTTTAGTTATACAGAAGACCCAACGAGGGTTCAAGTTGTATTGGAGATACAGTACATGTACCACACCCGAGTCTGTCGAGTTTACCTTGTAAGGTTTGATTACATGTTTATAAACACCTAACACCACTGTAATCAAGTTCTCCCACTCTGGGTGTCTAGGATCCTTTCGAGTTCCATGTCCATTTAACCCAAATCTCCCATTCTAGTTCCATGTGTGGAACTACCAATAGTTACCTTACAATCTTAAGGGTCCTTCGTAAGGAACAGACGTGGCTATTTCTTAATTTACTGAGAACCTTTTCAGTCATAGTCCTCCTTGTGAAGTCAATTTTCTTCTCTATTCTTTCGTTAGTTTTATCCTCTCAATTACTTTTGTTCTGTCCTTAAACAGTTTATGAACTCCTTTTTCTTCTCAGTACCTACGTCAATTCGTGTTCCGAGACCCAGTGTCTGACTCTTCTGATTACTAAAAACTTCCGACTGGAACACTTTACTATTAGGAATAGATGTGGTCCCTGCTACCCTTTTAATATTATAAATTGTGAAAGTACGAATGATACACGGTCTTTGAGAAGATTTACGAGGCGTACATAGGTTGTTGGAAAACTTTCTATCCATAGTTTAGATAATTATTAAATTATACTATAGAAAGCATCGGAGGGTGTATACACGTAAGAGAATTCCGTACCAAAGGTTTTAATGGTTTAACATACTAAGGGACAACAAGCAAACGAGTCGACACAGGCTGAGAAACACTGGGGTGCCTGACGTCGTCTGGTCCGAAGGGACAGGAAGTGGTAGAGGGTCTTAAACGATTTGAGTACAGACAACTCAACTACAAAGGTATATTGGTAGAGTAGGAGACAGCAGGGGAAGAAGACGGAAGTTAGAAAGGGTCATAGTCCCAAAAAAAAGTTACTCAGTCAAGACCCACGATAAATTTTTATATCTAAGGATCCCGGGAGGGTGTTTCCAGAATAAACCCGATTCTCGGAAATGAAAATTGTCCATTGGGTCTATTAAAAGAATACGAGTCTTCTGAAACCTTTTGTGACTGAAATTTTCAAAAAATCTAAAGAATGTAGTCTTCAGATCGTTTTTAAATATGAAGTCTATGTAAAATTCGTCACTTGTAAGTTATGTGTAGAAACGTACTAACATACTCGTGAAACCTAATATCTTATAATGATTTCTTTACATCGGATTTCAAGTTCCCATTGAACTGTTACCTATTTTCCTAAAAGTCCATTTTCAGAACGGACTACCCAAAATAAATTCAAGAATCTTTATTTAATATTACTCATGTCACGAGTAATACTTTACCGGAGTACTGCATAACATTCACTCAGAACAGTGTCACACCGCTAGTTTCGACCGAAGACTCTGGTATTATTACTGGTCCCGTAGAAAGAATAACTTGATCCTTCATAGATTTTCTCCTAAAACACAAGATAACTTTACAGTGTGATGTGACAAGTCCGTTCGAGTTTTAGAAGAGATAGTGGAGATGTCACAGATCTTAAGACTGAACTAAATCGTCCTAAAATACTCAGTTTTCCTGATCTTTTCTCCTCAAACAAAAAAAAAAAAGGGAATTTAAGACTGGTATCGTTAAGAGGATAAGTTTTGTCAATAAACTCGTAGGTCTCTTTTAGTGGTCTACAGACAGAATCAAAATGTCCTCTTTTACCTCCATATTTCCACCAACTTTTAGTGAAGAAGAAAACATTTCCGGTATTAAATATTTTTAGTTGATTCAAGGTTCCATTTACAATAGTCATTTCACGACCCGAGAGTCTTTTAGGTGTGTGTTTCCTTTTACATCGACACACCCAAGTATCTCGACGGTTCGGTAAAGACCCGTAGTCTAGGGATTAGTGTTCTCCCTACGTTCTCACTTTATTGGTACGCCCCATGGTAAAGTAAGATTGTTTTCCAAACCCGATTTCGGGTCAGTGATTTATTACTTAGGCTTTTTAGTTCGACTTATAAATACTTTGAAATTTAAAAGTCAAGTACTTAAACTTCACAGTAATAACAGTTGCCTAATACTTATAGACTAACAGTGGGTTCTTTTAAACACTAAACTAATACAAATCTCTTTTATATTCGAAATAGCGAATCATTTTTACACAAGTACTTTGGTTTCCTGTTCACCTCTTTTTTGTCCCCCTGGTATATTATGTGGCAGAGAGTTGAAGACGTAACAACCGTAAAATCCAACTCGAGAAGAACAAACTACTCCTAAGACTGAACACACAACTCCTGTAACTCGTCGTAGAGACCAAAGATGAATGATCTGGGGACCTCGTGAGGGGTGGGAGGACCCGTTAGTTTTTATAGAGGGTTGTAACGACGTACACGGGCCCATCCCCCCTCGTCCATCCCAATAAGAATCAATCCTTGATGATGACAACATATTCGTGGGGAGTCTCCTTACGATAACGTAAAATAGTTTGACGACATAATCAAAGAGTTCTTTTATCAGGGTTCTCATAAACACTAGTTACCATCATATTTTGTGACAAGAAAAACCGATCCTATGACACAGAACGGAGGGGCGGGGTGGGGAATTGGATTGTAAAGATTTTAGGGACTTTTACCTAAGTTATCTTCGGAGGTTTCGTAAGACAGGTATCGTTTCGATTATATTTACGTACCTACCTCCTTTCTCTAAAAGGAATCTTTTAGGTCTACGACGTCCTTCACCTGAATGAGAAGTCAACAACAAATCAGCACTTCAGTATAGGTTGATCAAACGGTAGAATACCCGACACCGGGTGGTCCGACGAGACAGGTACCCTAAAGGTCCCTTCTTGTGAACTCACCCAACGGTAAAGGATGAGACCCCATAGATGGGTTGAGTCGCCAGTCTGGGTTCAGAGGGTGTAGAGGACGTGACGTCCATCTAAGAAATGACGACTAAGTCACGACACGACACGAATCAACGAGTCAACACAAGCCGAGAAGGACTGGGGTACCTGACATCGGGTGGTCCGAGGAGAGAGGTGTCCCTAAGAGGTCCGTTCTTATGACCTCACCCAATGGTACGGGAGGGGTTCCCCTAGAAGGGTTGGATCCCTAACTTGGGTCCAAAGGGTGTAACGTCCGTCTAAAAAAAAAAAATAATCAAAAGAGAAGACCCAGTTGATCACTTCTTAGGTGGACATTACGCCTTCTGGACCCAAGCTAGGGACCCAACCCTTCTAGGGGACCTCTTCCCTTTCAGATGGGTGAGGTCACAAGACCGGACCTCTTAAAGTATCTGAGGTATCAGGTACTCAACCTGAGGTTAACTCGCTGAAAGTCAAAGAAATGGAAGACTCGGTGGTCCCTACGGATCCCTTCGACTAAGTTATCTGGTATGAATAGGAAGGTTGTTTATCATGTCCTAATAAACGATGACCCTTTGTGTAAAAATAAAACGAACAAAATGGTACGAATCTCGATTCTTCTGTATCCGGAGTCACAGAAATATCCAAATAAATATTACAGAACATAAGGGAGGAATTTATATCGGGGAACATATAAGGTGAGTTGTGATCAAAAGAAGATGAAGTCTGACGTTAACTTTGGAGACACCGTTCCTTAGAGTACAGGAACTTATCACGAAACAAAATACATCCACGTCCGACGGAAAACGAACGTCCACTTCCTTCGTGTCCTTTGATCGGATAATTTGCACATTTCTCGGAACCAGTCTTATTTTCAGTCTATTATGAGTCCTAGATCTTACTATCCTTTTACGACGAGAAGTATTATTGAAATGTTATAATCCTTATCGGAGTTTTACTTACGACCATGTAAATTAAACAATTCCTGTAATCGGAGTATCTTCATCTAACATGTTTTAAGTATAATAAAAAGTTTTTTCATAAAAGTTAATAATATAGGTATAAGATTCTCATTTTTCATGTATAGACAATTACTTATATAAATATTTAGTCATAGAAATCATTCCGAAGGGACTACCGAGTCGTCATTTCTTAGGTGGACGTTACGTCCTCTGTGTCCACAGTTCCCAAGCTAGGGACCCCGACCTTTTAAGGGACCTTTTCCTTTACCGTCGGGTGAGGTAATAAGAACATACCTTTTAGGGTACCTATCTCCTCAAACCACCTGATGTCAGGTTTCTCAGTATGTGTTAAATTGTTAATTTATTGTTGTTTTAGTAATCTTTACGTTACAAAGGATTCACAAAGAAAAGAGAAAAAAAAAAACGATGTCTCTTAGTTCATTCGTGAAAGTTTTGATTCGATAGACTCTTTTGATGGAACTTAGTATGTGAACAGAAACAGGACCATCCGACTTATCTTAGTACCTAATAATTAAACGATACAGAGGAGAAAGACGTCGATACTCGAACGTAAAGACTATTGGTAGACGAGAGTGCACAAAGGACAGGGTGAGACACAGTGTGCGGGAGAGGGGGTGGGAGAGGGGATGTGGGAGAACTACTTCTTACCATCTTTTCTCAACTCAAGTAACCGAACTTACTCTACTTTCGAGAAATTCCAGTCTCCGTCTCTGTGTAAAAATTTTCTGACTTAATGAATTTTAATGTACGTACGTCATTCTGAGAGATTTTCTCGTCACAGATTCTCAGGGTTCTTGAAAGAGGGGGGTTCTTTAGTCGTCAACAATAAATCACATCTCATGATGAATTATAAGTGAAGTTAGTTACAGGGTAGAGATTACTAACGAAGAGACTCACCGTAGGTGGGTCCCGAGGTCGTTATTTATAAATTATTTCCCTTGAGGAAGATGAAAAAGAAAGAAAAAGGGAATACGTAATTTACTTAATGTACTAAAATTGTTCGTCTCGACGAGAGAGTTTAAGATGATACAGTTATAAAGTGTGAGGACTTTTGAGAGAGACATGACCCAACTAAATGTCACTTTGTAAATCTTTCCGACTTCAAAACCCCGACCTAAACCTGTTCCCCCTAGTTTTGTGGGTATTTTAAATCTGTGAATCGAGTGTTTCATCTTTCCAAGAAGTGGTAACCACCCGTAACGAGGTATAAACCAGTAAAGTTACCATCCCGTATCTTTAAAACGAATGACGTCTCCTCTTTTATTTCTATAAAATGACCGAAACACCTCCCGAACTAAAGGATCTCTGGAAAAAAAAAGGGGGCAGGAAAAGAAGAAAAAGAAAAAAACCATCTTAAGAGACACACGACTTCTGTAAGACAAGACCACTCGAGACGTGAAGAATAAGTACCGTTAATACAAGTGTAGAAACTAGAACCTACTCTAGAGAACACGTATAAAACAAGATAAATACAGAAACTAGACCAAAGAACACTAAAAAAAAATTCCAACACAAAAATGAGCTTTCTGTAAGTCGGATACTATAGATTTTTCCTTTTTCTCCACTTTAAATAAAATAGGTATACTGTGACAGAAAAATCCGTATACCTATTTAATCTGATACATGGAGAGTTACGGAAGAAGGTTATACGGCTATTAAACACAAAAAAGTCGAAAGTATTGTCACTTTTCGAGTTGTTAGTCTACCTAACGTCGTGTCACCTAGTTTAAGTCGAGTTGTTAAAACGTTAGAACGATAACGTAAACAGTATTTTCTTAGTTTAGCTAGAAGGTTACTATACCTGACATTATATCGATCTCTTATCATTGCCTTATTTAAGTATCTCAAGAACGAATACCTATCGAATTCCTCAGAATAAATACACAATAGTGGTACTAGTAAAATAAATTATACTTAAATAAAAGAACAAATACATTGTAGTAAAGATAAGTCCAAAGTTCTTAAGTGGGTCCATCGAAGTCCCACTGTACATAATGATTCCCCTCTAATCCATTAGTCTATTGTCGATCGCCAGCGACATCACTACCGTTTCACGATACTTATTCCCCCGACGCGCCCTGGACCCTTACATGTACTGTTTTTAACCAGTGGTACCGTTGTAGACTCGTCACCCTCTGTCCTCGACTTGACTCGTTGTGTCTCGACGTCACCGGACTAACTTTTCTTGACGGATATTAAATCGAACTGACTGAACAATACATTATACAAAAAACGTGATACGTTTACTGATGTCTTTACACTCTTAGGTTTTGTCAGATATTTAAATCTGACGTTATTTTTTTATGTGGAAAGAAACTTTTGTTCCAATCCTTAAGGTTAAACATCGTTCGTTCGGTCGTCCAAAAAACAAGGATTACTAGAATCTGACATTCGTAATAGTGTCCATAAAGAGATATTTCGGTACAGTCATTTGTCCTAAAGGTATAAAATCTTCGAATAAATACGTTTGCAATTTATAGTAAAATATTTTCGTTCATTTTGGTCTTAATCTTCCGTTTCTTTTCACCGTGTTTATATTCTTTAACATTCGACTTATCGAGGTACCACTCGAAGTAGTATCTTTTATATTAAGTTATGTTAAAAAGAAAAATAAAGAAAGATCACTCACAAACGAGGAACTTAATCAACCTATTAACAGGAATAAAAGGAAAAGTTAACCAAATACACCGTGTCTCAATCAATGTGTCTATATTCCCTGGAGTTTGTAGGTACACTAGATCGTTTGTTTTCGACTGATCACAAAAAGTCAAAATACGCATCCGATTCCCTTGATTGACCTTATATACACCTAATTCCTGTTGTAGTTATGTTGGATAATTTTCACAAAATCTTTGTTACTATGGAGTCAGTTATATAGAAGATTTGTACCTTAGGGAAGAACTCTGAGTCATCATAATTCTTTTGTTCGTGAAATATATAGTAAATTCGTCTTACTACTTCTTAGTATATCAAATTACCGGTATAGAGACGATTTGACACGTACATAATTACTATTATATGAATAATCATCGATATCTTTATCTAGAATTTAAATAACTCGTAAAACATACACGGTCCACCAAACAACGGAACAGATTAGGAGGATTTTCACAACGTGCCATCTTTGTTTGTAAGGGGTCAAAACGTCCATCTCCGAATCTCTCCAATTCATTAAACGGGTTTAATGTGTCTATCATTTTAAATAGACTAATCTTGGATCCCGGTCCTCGGGTCACTACCGTTTCACGATACTTATTCCCCCTTGAGTAGACCAAGGTTTCGGAACAAAAGATTCGTAGCAAGGAATAATGGTGCATAAGTCTAATGAAGAATTATTCCAGAAAGAAGAGATAAGGATAATGATTGTGAAAAGAGACGGGTCTAGTACGGTATAGTTAAATAACGTCGGGAAGGAACTACTTAGGGTCAAAGGTCAGGATGTGGGTCTGTGACCCTTGAATTGGAGAAACAAAAAATTAGACTTTGAGTGTTTGAACGGAGAATATTTAAAAGATTTCAAAAGAAGGGAATACTATTACGCAGTGAATCTGAAAGGAAGATAAAATAAACCGGTTTGATCTAATCGTTCTTATTAAACAGAAACAAATTCAGAACTTACAGGAGTAAGTTCATTACAAACACATATCTATGGTACTTCCCTAGTCCTTCATTTTTACTTCTTGACCGACCCTAACTTATCTTAAGTTTTGACTGGATCAGACCTTCGTTACTCAGTCTCCCAAAGAGAGAAGAACAGAGACCAAGGACAGTGAGTTGTAGTATAAACACTAATAAGAAGGTACAACGAAACACATCGTCATCAAACAATACACAGTAAAGACGTGTCATAAGGTGACAGACTAGTAAGACGTTAAGTAAATAGAACCAACAAAAATCAAACCCCGATTATACTTAACGATCGTATACTTTTTATATACGAGTGTAAAGAAATCCACGACATCAACCACCAGGTACCCTTTCCGTAGATTAGTTGAGAACCCTCATTTGTGACGGAGCCTTAAAAGTTTGTGGTAATATGGTGACTGAAAGGGTGGTCGTTTGTTGTGTCCTTTTAAGGTAAACAAAGTGTAGAGTTGTTGTCAACCACACCAGTTGACAAAATTAAAATTGGTAAGTCTCCAACTCTCCACCATGACAAAAACTAGTGATAACTCTGATTCGTAAGAAAGTGTACATACACCAGGTATGTATGTAGAAGAAAATATTCCATGGAAAAGTCCATAGAATAAGTCAAAAAGATAAACCGTTAGACAGAAAGGGAATAACTAAAAATTTTCACAAGTAAAATTCAGTATTTGGTTACGTAACTGTTTAATAAATGTATCCTTTGATAAGTGAGAAAGAGAGAAAAATGGAAGAAAGTTCTAGAAATAGACAAAAGAATAAAATACCTTAAACCCATAATCAATTTGATGTTAGATCAGTTACTATTATTTTTAAGGTCTTACGTCACCGAATTTATACCATCTTTACTATAGAAAGAGTAAATAGGTAGACTTATCGGGTCCTACAACTCTTTGAACTGACACAGTCCCTAGTTCAGAGTTAACTACATAGACTTTAGAACTTTCACAACGAAAACAGGACTTCTATCAAAGTAGTGGTGAAAGTTTGAGTTTCACTTTTCATTTTCACAATCAACGAGTCATCACGGACTGAAACGTCGGGGACCTGACATCGGGTAGTCCGAGGAGACAAGTACCTTAAGAGGTCCGTTCTTATGACCTCACCTATCGGTAAGGAAAGAGGTTCCCTAGAAGAACTGACTTCCTAGTTTGGACCCAGAGGACGTAACGTCCGTCTAAGAAATAGTAGACTCGACGGTCCCTTCGTGAAAGTTAGAGTGTGAGTTCCCATTTTTCTTCTCCCCATATACGGAAGAGGAAATACCCATTCCGAGTTTCCAATGTATGGAGTTGAGTGTAGGGTAATCGGTCTAAGATCGAAATACCGGTTTGAAGAGATGATCCTATTTCCGACCCTTTATATGTGAATTACACTACGACCGAAATGAATAGATTTCGGGGACAAAATACCTTATTCCCTTCTTTCTTATAAAAACTAGAAACGGTAGCGAACTTGACGGTTTAGAGATTAAAGACTTAAATCTCTAATCCTTCTAAATAAGTCATCCATAGAGGTCATATAAAGAAGTCAAATGTTCTGACCTTAGACTTTTCATGAACTATAGGGAACGTCCATCGTCAGAGGTTTCCCTATCGTAGAGTTTTCACAAGATCACATAATTCTCAAACGAATTTTTGAAGTGGACCTTTATTTTCAGTCTATATAAATCTAACAGTTAATCCCAGTGTAGTAAATATTTGAACCTCCTCCAGTACCGTTGGGTGAGTCCATAAGAACGGACCTCTTAGGATACCTGTCTCCTCGGACCGTCCGATATCAGGTACCCCAGTGTTTCTCAGTCTGTACTAATTGTGTGACCCACTGGAATAAATTGACTTAATGAAGAAATTTTGAGATAGAGATTTACGTTAGTGTAAAACTCCATGTTCTCAAATTCTAAAAGTATTTACTTAAACCTTTCCCTGTGTTAAGTCGTGTATTGTCCATATCTTTAATATGATCAACTGATACCACCACAATCACGGATGTGTTTATTTATAAACAACAACAACAAGTCAGCGAGTCAGTACAGACTGAGAAACACTGGGGTACCTGACGTGGTACGATCCGAAGGAACAGAAAGTGACAGAGGTCCTCAAATGAGTTTGAGTACAGGTAAGTCAGTCACTACGGTAGGTTGGTCGAGTAGGAGACAACAGGGGAAGAGGAGGTCTGAAAATAGAAAGGGTCGTAGTCCCAGAAAAGGTTACTCAATCGAGAAGGGTAACCCACCGGTTTCACAACCTCGAAGTCGAAGTCGTAGTCAGGAAGGTTACTTATAAGTCCCAACTAAGGGAAATCCTAACTGACCAAAATAGACGAACAACAGATTCCCTGAGGGTTCTCAGGAGAGGTCGTGGTGTCAAGTTTTCGTAGTTAATAAGGCACGAGTCGAAAGAAATATCAGGTTGAGAGTCTGGGTACGTACTGATGACCTTTTTAGTATCGAAACTGATATTCCTGAAAACATCCATTTCATCACAAAGACGTAAAATTATGTGACAGACGAACAGTACCGAAAAGAAGGTTCCTCGTTTATAGAAAATTAAAGTTCCGACGTCAGTGGTAAGTGTCACTAAACCCTCAGGTTCTTTTATTTCAGACAGTGGCAAAGGTAACAAAGGGGTAGATAAACGATACTTCACTACCCTGACCTACAGTACTAGAAGTCAAAAACTTACAACTCACAATTCGGTCGAAAAAGTGAGAGAAGATAGTGGAAGTAGTTTTCCAAGAAATCAAGGGAATACGAAAGACGACATTCCCACTTTAGTAGACATATAGACTCTAATAACTATAAAGAGGGATGTTAGATCTAACGTCGAACACGAAGTAGGTCGGGTAGTAAAAGGTATTACATAAGACGTACATTCAATTCATTCGTCCCACTGTTATATGTCGGACATGAAGAAAGGGTTAAAACTTGGTCAGGTAACAAGGTACAGGTCAAGATTGACAACGAAGAACTGGACGTATCTCTAAAACGTTTATTTATAACTGGTTTCTGTTATAATAGTGTTTATTTATAATTGGTTTCTTTTCTTTCCAAATGTTCTATCAGGTCAGATTGTTAAAAGTTAGTCCAATATGTTTCAGATATATTGAAGTCTTTGTTAAAGATTTTAAAAGTCTCTCACTGTAGTTCTACTGGTTTATTCTGTAAGGAATGAATATAGAAGGTGGGTTTATTAAACCGTAGGTAGGTCCCTGTTTCCACGAAAACACCCTCGACTCCCGAGGTCTACCCCTCACTTTGTAAATCAGGTACTTACTTTTCTCTTTGAAACTCTTCTGTAGACTTGACGGTTAACACTAGGGTCGAAATGTGGACTTTTGTCGAGAGACGGAGACTCCCGAGTCAATGTCTGTAAAAACCGAAATAAAGACAGTGGTCGTGGTGTTTGGGTCCTGGGTCTTCCTTAGAGGTGGGTGGATACACAGTCCATTGTTCGAACGTCTGAAACCAGAACCGACACCTGGGTCTTCACAGAGTACTTGACCGAGGTCGGGAGGAGGGGAGACCCTCGGGTACCTCTTGTGAGAGTCTGTCAATAGGAACTTACTCTTTCGAGAACACTTCAAGGTCTTCAGGTCACTCTTTAAGGTCGTGGCACTGCCCCCTCTTTTTCGTCCTTCCCTACGTAATCTCTCCCATTCTTTTTGTTAGAGTGAATTAAATTCAGTTTTTAAACTGAATTAGATTTAGTGTGGAAGGGGTTCTACCGTCTCGAGACATGGTTCTGTCAGAAAAAAACCGAAGACTAAAGAGGACATCCCCTTTCACTGACTCGTGGACCGAAGGGGTCGAAACGATCAGTGACGGATTTTCCGGATAAAAAGAGAACAGTGTAGGTATCACGACACAACGTAAGGACTCCCGTATTCATCGACTGTCTTGTCGTCGGTCCCGAATCTTGTGTTGTATATTTCACCATCACCTAGGGGGATTGGTGTAGTCTCTGAGTTACTCTTCTGGACGGGTACTCGGTGACGCTTATGAAACGGATGGCTAGGGGGTTCAACTAGGTATCCGTAGAGGCTGTGAGGAATACGAAGTGAGTGTGTGGAGACATGACACGGACTGAAGAACATATATAAGAAGACGATTCAGTGAAGTCAGCACAGGCTGAGACACACTGGTATCTGTCGTCGGGTGGTGCGAGGGGGTAGGGACCCTAAGAGGTCCGTTCTTGTGACCTCTACAAGATCTACCACCGTTTTCGTTCTAAAATGTCTATCGATTATTGTCTCGTACGGGTTTATACGTCCGGACCTTCTCTGGTAACAACCCTTTCGTTTTCTCTCAAGAGTCATGTACCGGACCGAGATTTCCTAGACAACAACAGCAAGTAACGATTCGTTACAGATTAAGAAACACTGTGGTACCTGACGTCGCGAGGTATGAAAGGACAGGCGATCGAGGATGACAAACGAGTTTAAGTATAGGTCACCCAGTCACTACGATAGGTTGGTAGAACAGGAGACGGTGTTCTCCCTCCCTCGTTCTTCACATCTTATTCATATAGATGTCTTCCAGACTCTTTCAAAGTCTTATGGATGGTCTCTACTACCTTCCATAAAGAGAGGATTTTAGTCAGTCATCTCTGACCTCTTACACTGCCGATGAAATTTACACTTCTGTTGTTAAGTTTCGAAATTACTTGTACTTTTTAGTTCCTTTGTGGTACTCATTTATATTATTAAAGATCATTGAATGGAATTTCTGTACCTCTAGACACAAAATGGGGTGTTTTTTAAGTCTTATCAACAAATTCCTTCGAGTTACTCAATGATCTTTTGTATCGTTCTGTTAAGTGACTTTGTTCTTTTTGTTATGTGTAAAAAAAAATTTCAAATCGTTTCTCTATCTTTGACATCTTTTATAGGTTTGTAAGAAGACTTCGACTTCTTATGTTACTTACTTTACTTTTAATCATTTTGTCTCTCGTAGTCACAATCTTACCTAGTTCGTCTTCTTTCTTATACGCTTGACCTTTTGTCATATGAATTTTAATAGGTGAGTCTTCTCTTCTTTCTTTTTTCTATCTTTTTCTTACTTATTTCGGATGGACTAGATACCCTATAGTGACAATCTTTTTTGGACTCCAACTACCTCGGGTTTTCTTCACTCCTTCTTCCGTCGTTTTTTGAATTTCTTTATTACCGACTCTTAAGGGGTTTAGACCCTTCTCTAAATTTGTAAGTTCAAACACATCGAGTATCTAAGGGTTCGTTTAAGTTAAATTTCTACCAGAGAGGTTCTGTGAATATTATATTATTTTATGTCATTTCATTTTTACGTTCATTGTATTATTATTATTATTTTTGGGGTTTCTCTGTTAGAATTTTCGTCGTTCTTTTATCTTCGAAAGTTAAATATTTCCTTGGGGGTATTTCGATAGTCAATAAAAGAGTCGTCTTTGGACTGTCCGGTTCTTCCTCTCCCTACTATATAAGTTTCACGACTTTTTTTTATTTAAACGGTTGGGTTTTATAAGATACGTTGTTTCAACAGGACTTTACTTCTTCTCTTTCTGAGAGGGTCTGTTTGTTTTCGACTCCCTCGAGTACTGACGATCTAAACTAAATATTTTTTACGACCAAAAGGGTCCACCGAGATCACCATTTCATGGAAGAACGGTTACGTCCTCTACATTCCCTACACCCAAACTAGGGACCCGCCCCCTCTAGGAGACCTCTTCCTGTACGTTAGGTGAGGTCACAAGAACGGACCTCTTAGGGTACCTGTCTCCTCGGACCACCCGATACCAGGTATCCCAGTGTTTCTCAGTCTGTACTGATTTCACTGAAGTCTTTATTTGTTTACTTGTTTTAGTAAGAGTTTCCTTAGAAGTTTGACTATAATTACCTATCATTAATCATTGTACTTTTGTATGTTGTGTCACCATTTATATAACAGTTTAAGTCTTATGTAATTATACACTACACAATTGATGAAGATCATGTTTACAATTTCTTGTTTTAATAATTTTCATTGACATCGATGGTATAAAAATTTATTTATATATTATAAATTTTTCATTTAATATAGTAATTTATATTATACACTTTCTCCTCTAATTTTCATATTTTACAAAAAATACTATTTTCAATAATCGTATTTTATTTATCAATATAGATACCCTACAAAATTCGGGGCACCATTAGTGGTCTGTTTTAGGACGTCATCTATGTGTTTCTATTTTACTTCCTTTAGTTTCGTGTGAGGATAACTTTTAATAGTGGAGTGTTTCCTTCTGTCTCTGTAATCTCTGATTTTCTTTCCTTATACCCGGTCTTTTTTTTTTTCTAATTCTAATTTTAAACATTCGGGAATGGATAATTATTGATGAGATTACATTTACCTAATTTAAGAGGTTAGTTTTCCGTTTCTTGTCGACTCACCCCTTATTTTTTTATTTTACTCTGGAATGATCTGTAACGGGTGTCCTCTGAGTGAAATCAAAGCTCCTGTAAATGTCCGAGTTTCATCCGAAAGCTCGGGATTCTCTACACGTTCACCTTTGGTTATCCGTTGTTTCCATTCGTACGACAATCGTTTATTTTACCCTAAATTGAGTTTTCGACATTGTTCTCCATTTTTCCCGGTAATATATTATTATTTCCACAGGTAAGTAGTTCTCTTCTCTTGTCAGTATTGATCTATACGTGACTTGTACCCCTCTTGAGGTTTTGCAAAATTCGTTTATGGTTGTCCAGACTTCCCCTTTTATCTGTTTTTACGTTATTGTCATCCCCTGAGATTATACGATGAAGCGATTATCTATTTAGTGGGTCCGTCTTTTTAGTTATTTCTTTCCCTTCTAAACTTGACGTGAAATCTGGTTTACCTAAATTGTCTATATATATCTCTTGTAATTTAGGTTCTCGTCGTCTAGTGAATAAGAAGATTTCATGTTTACCTCGTAAGAGGTCCTATCCAGTGTATACTCCAGTGTTTTGTTCACAGTCGTTTAAATTCTTCTAAATTTTGTACGGTTCATAGAAAATACTGGTGTCACCATACCTTCATCTTTAGTTATTCCACTTCTTTTGGTTTTTAAATTATTATACACTCTTAATTTGTTCTGTCAGGACTTGTTGGTTACCCAATTTCTTCTGTAGTTTTCCCTTTATTGTTTTTTTCCTTTAAAATTTGTTAGAGGTTTGATTTTACTTTTTTTTACTATACGGTTTTGAATACTATGTGTCGTTTTTGTCAAGATTCGCCTTTCAAGAATATTGTGGATGCAATATTTGTACACAAGAATATTTGTGGATATCAATATTTGTGGACGCAATTCTTAAAATAAGTTAGTATTTTTTCTTCCTTTAAGACGGTAAATACTGTTGTCTTTTTCTGTTTACGAGACACTAAAGTAAATACACACTAGATTCTTTCGATTTGAGTTTTGTCTTTCATCTTACCACCGACAGTCCCGACCCCCTCCCCACTCCCTTTTCACTTCGACACCCAGTTTCACAAGTTTGAAAATTAATATTCTACTTATCCAAGACTCTTAGATTACATGTCGTATCACTATTATCAATTGTTATGATACAATATATGAACTTTTAACGACTCTCATTTAACGTTTATAAGAACGATATGTGTGTACGTGTTTCATTAATGTACTCCACTTCCTCCACAATTGATTGGGATAACACCATTATTAAAACGTTATCTATGTAAGTACTTTAGTAGTGTACATGTAGAATTTCAATGTGTTACAATATATATTTCGTACAGAGTTATTTCGACCATTAAAAACAGGTCGCAAACGTTCAAAGGAAAGAAGGGAACACTTGAACCTATACTTACAAACATCCCCAATAGGGAAGAAGGGGATAAGAATGATTTAATGTTTACAAGAAACACACAATGACTTCTAAGGTTAGTGGTTGGTAATGATGTAAGGACACGTTTTCACGTAACGATGTCGGTTCTTGTGTGGATGTGAATTGAAGTCCGAATCCTTACTCACGTCTCCAAAGAAGAGTATAGGCAGTTGATCCGACACAACGAACATCTGAACTTACATGACTATCCCCAAGGATACCGGTCTGTTTCTTCTGTACCCTGAACATTATTCTTAAAAAATACGACACTCAAATCTTTGGTATTATACTTGAGACTTAATTCTACTCGTATCTTTGGTCTTGAGACTTTACTCCATTGATTATTCTCCCCTTGTGACTCTAGGATCCTGTCTACGTTACTTTTATTGTCACCTCACCCATGACTCCTACTCCTCTTTACTGTCACCACCTGTCCCTCTCGACACTACCTCTCACCTAGAACCGGTACTACTACATTTGTCCCGTCCACCACTAGGAAAAAACAGAAACAGCAAGACGGAGTGGAGAGAGAACGGTAGTGACTGTTCATCTCTTCTTCCCACAAACCTTCTCACCTTCCATATGTACCGACCCTTCCTTTCTCTTTACATCCTATATGTCATCGACCTTCTTTCTCCCCGACTAGATCTTTACCTTTCTTGTCTCTCTAAAACGTCGTTACATCGACTTCAAAAGTAGGAACAACAGTGATAATAAGTCACTGAGTCGGCACAGGTTGAAAAACACTGTGGTACCTGACGTCGTGCGGTCCGAAAGGACAGGTGGTGGTACAGGACCTCGAACGAGTTTACGTACAGGTAACTCAGTCACTACGATAGGTTGGTAGAGTAGGAGACAACAGAGGAACAGGAGGACGGAAGTTAGAAAGGGTCGTAGTCCCAGAAAAGGTCACTTAGTCAAGAAGCGTAGTCCACCGGTTTAATACCCTCAAAGTCGAAGTTGTAGTCAGGAAGGTTACTTGTAAGTCCTGACTAAAAGAAACCCTACCTGACCAAACTAGAGGAACGTCAGGTTCCCTCAGAGTTCTCAGAAGAGGTCGTGGTGTCAAACTTTCGTAGTTAAGAAGTTGTGAGTCGGAAGAAATACCAACAGTAGGATCTGTTTGGATTTACATTGAAAATCAAGGGTAGAGTAGTATCATTTGGATGTATTAGAAAATTAGTAAATATGAAAAGACAAAAAAAAACAAAAAAAAAAAAAAAATTGGTCATGGTACCACTAGCCCGAAAGCTCGGGATTGAACTCCATTACAGTCAATTTCTTGGACGGACGGTTACGTCCTCTGTAGTCTCTCCGTTAAAACTAGGGACACAGTCCTTCTAGGGGACCTTTTCCCTTACCATTGGGTGAGGTCATAAGAACGGATATTTCAGGGTAGTTGTCTTCTCGGACCGTCCGACTTCAGGTACCCCAGCATTTATCAGTCTATGTTGACTTCGTTAAATTGTGCGTACCATTACACGAGTAAGAAAGTTTTTTTCTTTTTATTGTAGTGTTTATTCCCGTCTTAATGAAATTTAAATTTAAATAAATCTTCAATACTCTGAGTTTCGGGGAAAACCTTTAAGATACAGAATATAAATTAAGACTTTTTCGTGTATGATTACTGCTGGGACATACGTTCTGTCCTTTTTTCTGTATCTACACATATTGCCTGAAAACCTGAGTCTCCCTATCCCTCTCCCACCCTACTAAACCCTCTTACCGTAAGATTGTACATATGATAGTACATTCTTAACTTAGCGGCCAGATACAGACTACGTCCCACGTCGTACGAACCCCGACCACGTACCCCTACTGGGTCTCTCTACAACACCCCTCCCTCCACCCTCCCCCCAAGTACAAACCCTTACGTACATTCTTAATTTCTAAAATTTTAAATTTTTTATTTTTTGTTTTTATTTATTTATTTATTGTAGGATTTTTTTTTTCTTTTTTTTTAAACTATATTGTGACTTTTTAATATCTTTACCTACTTAAGCAAAAGAAACTGATAAAAAGGAGTGATCTATAATGTTCTTTTCTCGTACTTCAGTAAGTCTATATTTTCATAAACTCAAGAGAGGTACGTAGATATAAAAAAAGTAAACGTAGAGAGACATATGAATCACGTAGTCACAGTTTCTTCGAGTAAGGTACGAGTCCCGGTATAAGGGTGCCCTCGGTAATGGATGTATACCTTTTATATATTAAGATTTGTTTATTGATTCGGTAGTGGATTAAAAAGAAAACAAAGGAGTGAGATAACGGACAAACATAGAGATGTGACTTACGAAGGACCTTCTTTTGGTGGTACGATCGATCGTTACTACTCCAAAATGGACCAGACTTCTTTACGAGAAACGGGAAGTCGTTAAATCCTTCATTCACCCCACTGTCGGTAGGGTTAAGGGTTGGGTATACAGTCCCCTCTCCTGACAGTATACCGATGTATTATTACTAGTGAGACACCTCCAAGAAAGGAGACATCCGTGTCTTGAGACACCGGATGAGTCTGAGCTGTATATAATCTAAACGACAGACCTTCTAGACACGGTAGACTCTGGACCACCTTACCCGGCTCTCCTACTGTGTCCCATATCAAAGACACAAAAACAAGTCCGTCGGCTCGTCGTTACGACGTACCCAAATATCCTCAGAGGACATTGTTCCCAGAATTATGTGTACTTTGACCTCTACTCTCCTCAAGAGAAGGGAGACTTATCTGGAATTTCCCTTCCACTCCACTTCAAGGACCTTATCTTCTATGTTTCACCCTCCACCCCCCTGTCTTTCCTTGTGTCAAAATATTTAATCGATAACAAACATGTATAAATGTTACGTCAGTTCCAGTGTCCGAAACCTTATTAAGTAAGTCCTTCCTGAAAAAATTTTTCCTTTTCTGAATATCGACCGTCTCACGGATCACACATGGTTCATGACAGGATGTAAGACCCACTTGTAGTTACTTCTTTTGTTTCTTTAGGAGACGAAAACACCTCAGATATAAAAATACCTCTCTCGACGTTTCATTCTCTTTATTTACCCACACAATATATAACAGAATCTTCCACTGTTCTCGACACCCTTTTTTTTTTCAACCGAATATCCTACCTTCCAGTGTCCTTTCTTACTGTAAACTCGTCTCTGAACTTTCTTTACTCCCACCATTCGGTACCTATATTACCCTGTCTTCTTTGTTCTTCGTATTTACGGGACCCCACCGTCGTTCCTATTGATTCTTCTCCCGGGTCTCGTCTTACTTGTCTCCCTCCCGTTTCACGACTGTAAGTCTTTCCTTTACCTTCGGTCTGATACAACCACGATGAACCTGAGAAACTGAAAATGAGACCCAATTCTCCGTTCCGAGACCCCGTAAAACTCTTCGTTTTATACGAGTACGTAGGTTGATAAACTATTCGAATACAAAGTCTAAACCAAGGGTCACACAACCCCTTAAAACAGGGACCACGGTGGATTACTTCCCGGTACCGTCCGACCCTCGTCTCTTTCCTAAATCAACCGTGTCTCAGAATCTACACTCCTCATGGAACTAGTTTACGAAACTCTTCGTAATCTTTGTACTAAGTTCGGAGTAGAAATCACTTGCAGGGGTTGGAGATGTTTGGTGTGAGACCTTTTATCGTAAAGGAACCCCACCAAAAGATGAGAATCTTCGGACTTCACGACCGTCCACGGAAATAATATAGAGGATATTATTTTATTTTACGAAAAAGTCCCTCCTTCTCAACCAGAAATAGAATAGACCATGACATGGAATCACTTTCCTCAAACCCAAGAAAGGAAAAGGAAAACGAAACTTCCTGTTTTTCTTCGTCTCAGACTTTACTGATTTACAAACTTTACCTCTACTCCCACCTTCTTCCCCTGAATTTTAGTATGATATACCACTGTGGTTTGTATACGAAGAGGACCCCGTGTCTTATCATCCTGTACCTGACACACGGGTACATCATTTCAATTTGTCCACATTTCTTCCATTGGGTCCGTCACTGTTCTCGATACCTTCCTCAACCTCCCCTTTACTCACTTGAATCTGTTGTTATGTCTTCGGTTTAGTAATGGTTAACCATTATTTGACTTATTTGACACGATTCTGTCCTGGAGGATAAACAATGTCACGAAAGACTTATATGATCGTATAAATAAAGAAGTTCTTACGAGGTTTCAAAGTTATAGGGAAATACCAAACTAAGGGTAACCTTAAAGAAAGACCTTGTTAGATTATGGAATTCACTAACGTCGGTACTTTAATTTTCTGCGAATGAGGAACCTTCTTTTCAATACTGGTTGGATCTGCCGTATAAATTGTCGTCTCTGTAATGAAACGGTTGTTTCCAGGCAGATCAGTTCCGATACCAAAAAGGTCACCAGTACATACCTACACTCTCGACCTGACACTTCTTTCGACTCGTGGCTTCTTAACTACGAAAACTTGACACCATAACCTTTTCTGACAACTCTCAGGGAACCTGACGTTTCTCTAGGTTGGTCAGGTAAAATTTCCTATAGTCAGGACCCACAAGTAACCTTCCTGACTAGGATTTCGACTTTGAGGTCATGAAACCGGTGGAGTACGCTTCTCGACTGAGTAACCTTTTCTGATACTACGAACCTCTCTAACCCCAGTCCTCCTCTTCCCCTGCTGTCTCCTACTCTACCGACCTACCGTAGTGCCTGAGCTACCTACACTCAGACTCACTTGAGGCCCTCAACCAATACCTGTCTCTCCGGACCGCACGACGCTAAGTACCCCAGTGTTTCTCATCCTGTGCTGACTCGTTGACTTGACTTAACTTATAGAATTCAGATATATATATTCGCGACTTTTTTTCCTTCTCTCTGTCGTTCCTTCGAAGGTAGAATAAAGATTAAAAAACAAACAAACAATTCCTTCTTTTATGGATTTATAAAATATGTAAGCCACTTCTCGACCGTTTGTTAAAGGTATTTCTAGGTCCATTAATAAAATCCGATATGTAAGAGACGACGTGATGAATCAAGATATCAACATCACATTTTCGTCGACGTCTATCACACATTCAGTTACTCACGCCGACCCAAGGTTATTTCGAAATAAATATTTTTGTCCGACCCCCGGTCTAAACCACAATGTCGGTCTCAACCGGTAAAGGGTTTAATGTAATGGTAAAATTTTTAGACGGAGACAACTTCTAAAAAAATGAACGCTGATAGACGACAAGTCAACTACGCTAAGTAAAAAGTAAAAGTAAGTATAAGACATAGTATAAAATGTGAATTTACATTACTAAAATTGTCGTATTTAAAATTTTCCAATTTCTAAAAGAAAAGAAAAAAAAAAAATCCAATTTAAAGTCAGAAGACACTTGAAAATCCTATCTATGTTCGTCACCGTTTCGAAAATTAACAGGTGAAAGAGAAGGGGCTTCCTTTATTTTAAGTAGTAAAGAACACAGTAAAAATACGGTGTCGTCGATACAGTAGTGATCAAAAGGTAACGTTTACATTATTTTTTTGACTTTTAATTTAAAGATAGCAAACTTAGTCACAGGGTTACGGAGTTATACCACGATTTCATTTTGACATTTCAATTACCTTATAATATTAGACGTTCTACGAGAAAACAACTTCTTCCTTTTAACCGAGTAGGAGATACCAAACTTTCCAAATATCGTTGTCCTGGTTGATTTAGTCGTTAATTGTCATTTTTGTGGTCTACTTTTACCTAGCCAGGGTTCGAAAAGTTAGCTCTGTTATCTTTAAGGATAGCTTTATGAGATTCCAAGAGAGACAGAGATAAAAAAAAAGGGAAACAGTCTAAAAATTACGAATACATTTGTTTACGGAAACCAAGATTTAGAACGTAACCTTTTTTTTTAGTAATAATTTTTTCTCGTTGTAAATAAGAAACAGACACGTCCTCACTAATTTTACAACTGTCGTAGGGTCACAGGGACTCGAAACACTGTCGACGGTAACGATGACTCGCGTCGGCATCTCAGTCCCGTCCTAAATAATCATTTGACGAGACGACCCGGTGGATGCGAGACGGAGGTAAAGTGTGATCGTAGACAACGACATAAAATTTCGAAATAAGGTGTTTGAAACTGTTTCCGTTTATAAGGTATGGTATGCACAAACGAGGAGGTTGTCTGACCATAAAATAGTCAAAAGGTCCTGTCACTAGTATTCGAACACAAAGATCCTTAGCTACGACGTAAAACGGGGGAGGGCGGAACACAATTATCGTCTTTGTAGAAGTGGAGAATGTGTTAAACACGAATCCTTTACTTTTAATGTCACGTAACTTTACAAAGGAAAAACCGTCTTCCCTCTTACTTGCGAAGATAGTTCGGAATGGTGTATGTTGAAGATCGTAGAAAATCCGTAAAAGTCAAACAGGGTTAAACACCTCTGTCGGGATCAGTGTGCAGTAGGGACTACTGTTGTCGAAGTTTACCCTGACATGGTTACGATGTCTCTGTAGGTAAATTTTTCTCTTCGTACATTTTACGTCTAAACTTTAAGTTATTCCTTAAGTCTCCTTTCAGATCGAAAGTCCAGTAGTGGATCGATTTACTTATCCGTTTGATAACGTAGTTTTTTTTTTTTTTAGATTTTCCGTTGGTTTCCTTCAGAACAAGTGATTACGGACTTTTATCGAGGCAGACCTTTCCATACGAAAATCTGATTCTTTCGTCTTTTTTTGATTAATCTGTTCTTCGTTGGTACTTGTTTGTACAATCGTCTTAGTTATTGACCTTGACTAGTCGATAAAGAAATTAACACGGTCGACCCGCAGACATTACACGAATCGTCTTGTATTAATGGTTAAAGGTACGGTATCGTTTCTAGAAAAGAAAAAAGAAGGAAAATGCATTTATGATCCTGATACGGTAAATTATTATTATTATTGTTAAAAAAATTGACTTTTTAACCACCTTTTACTCTGTAGAGTACATTCTATTATAAAATAATTAATAATCCTCCTCCGGTTCGTTCCTACGGTTACTACGATTATTCTTACACTCGATAGTTCCTTTACATTGATTAAAGAATTAAATTTCCGGAAATACCCGAGACACAAGTTTCGACGTAATAATTTTCATCCCTATTAAAAGAAACGATACTATCGTACTCAAGGTATCAAACAAACGTAAACATCTCGATACTGACTAAACTCGGGTTTCGAAACTCGGATGACGTTGAACTTCCTAGTACCTTATGTTAACAGACCATGGTAATCCTCCTTAATCCTGTCTGATACTCAACACATTTACTTTTTTCTTCTCTTTCAAAAGTGATCAATTAAGTTTCTTTTTTTTTTTAGGACCGAGTTAACTAAACATGTGAAAAAAAAAAAGGGGTTCACCGTCGTTTTCCTACCAAACATTCGTACATTATCTGACCTTTCTGGTCATAAAATTTCAGGTGTAATCGACACACTGGTTTTTTTCGAATAGCAAAGACTGTACAACGACACCCTTTGACCGGAGAAGGCCCGTCAACAGTGGACCTTTTCACTGTACAATTCCTTTTATACAAGTATCTCCTACTTCCGTTCGGTCTTCTATGACCTTCTAAGGTTATTTTCGTTCCTAAAAGACTACGAATAAGTTTTGGATTCTACAGAAAAAGACCTTCCTTTTACAGAGGAGTTAAATAAAACTTGTCTTACTTTCTAAACTATTGTTATTTACGAAACCATGTAAACAAAGATTTACATTTCTCGAACAACCATTTTGCCCCCCTCTTTACTTTTATCCATAAATTCACTGTTTTCTAAACTCTAGGAGAAAATAAAAAAGACTCAAGGCGACAATGGTTACTTTAATCTTTTTCCTTACGAAATGGGTGATCCGTATTGAATGATCACGATGTAACCTCAAGAACTATGGACCCAAGATGGTCGAGCCCTCTTAACAAGGACAAAGAAAGTACTTCAGGTCCTTTCTCTTCGGGTCGTGGTAAGGGGAATTAATGGTTGTTAATTCAAGTTAAGTTAATTTAAACCAAGTCAACTCATGATAGATTATGTAGAAATAACACGTTGGTGGTTCCTAGTCAGATAACATTCGTCAAGTAGAAATCTCAGGATAGTGGAAAATCAGGGTCTCCTTAGTCCTCAAAGAAAAAAAGGTCGGTCTCATTTTGGTCCGATAAGGATGAACCGTCGTTTCTTTATTCAATGACACTTAGATCCTCGAAGACTGGAACCTCAACGATCGATTAAACCGAAGTCGTCCTTACTCCACTCTTGGGTCAAAAGTGTGTAATTAAACGAAATACTGAAACGTATCCAATAAACTAAAGAAACCCCCAAGTACTCAGAATAGACATTTTACTTTCAATGTTATAAATAAATAGAGTATTAAGAGAAAATCTCCCTTTAAAATTTTTAATTTCTTATCATGACTCTTATTATATTGTTTGTGGATCCAAGAATGATAAGTCTTAAGTGTTGTCAAATACCAAACATTATAAACGAAGATTATATAATAAAATTGTAATTTTCACCACTCATTATACATATACTTATGGTCGATCTTTTACCTTTTTACACATAAGATTCAAATAATCCGAGTCCAACTTTATTCTCTGTATAGACAAATGGTATACTACTCTGAAACTCAATTCTACGTCTTCCACCCTTTAAATCAGTGGTATGACGAGGACATCCAGGGGTCCGAGTTTACAGAATTATCTCTTTACCGGAAACATTAGTTTAAAACGTCTGTTACTTATCAATTAAAGTAGTCAGGTGTCCCACTCCGTATCTTTCTTCATACTCGAAGTCTTTTCTTATATTTTCGTAAAAAGTATGGTGTCTTAAAAGTTTTTCTTTTCGGATATACGTCAGGATCAAACCTCCTCTTCATTGACTCCAAGTCTAAAGTGGAAGAATCACTGTAGTTTATACTTCTACCAGATATAGAAGAAACAGGTAATACCGTTTTGTGATCAGTGAACACTTATAACTCGTGAACTTTGCACCGGTGACATTGGTTCCCTGACTTAAAATTAACATGAATTATAACTAATTAAACTTAAATTCTCGGTGTACATCGAGTACCGATGGTACAATCTTTGATTCCGTCGGTAAGATGGACACCTAAATTTAGTGTCCAGACAATGAACCACAACGTAAAACTCACTTAATGAATTAGAGAGTTAACGAGTCAAGAAAAAAGATAATTTGTCCTGAAAAACTACTAAATTATCGAATTCTATTTTAGTTCCCGAGTCTTTCCACGAACCTTACGCCATTCACGACATACTCACGAAACAATATAAATAATTACCCTCACTTGTAGAAACACAAATAGATCAGTAAGTCTAAAACACACACACACAGACACATTAAAGAACGTATATTGGAAACGGGTAGAAGGCCAGACCAGGAAACAGAAATAGAATTACTAGGTGAGGTTTAATTTGATTGAATTTTTTTTTGTTTTTTGGAAAAACGATTTCTTAAAATTTCACTGACATAAATTTTACGAGTTTTGTATAGATGGTTTTCATGTCATAAAATATCCAATAGAGATTATCTTCAAAGTTTTCTTCTCTCACATCTCCCTTTTCTATTTTTGACTCGTTAAATGTCTTAAATTTTTTTTGTTGTTTCTTTATAGTCTTGAAAGAAACTTATAGTTTTGTCACACGAAACTTATAGTTCGTCCATTTAGTTCTATCTAGGTGTGTATTTTTGTATCGTCACTTTGTTCTTGTTGTCTTTTTTTTAGGTTTGATGGTTAGAGGACAACCGAAAAACGAACGATGTGTAAAAGTGACCCAATTAATAAAAAATAACGACTTTATTTATTATTAAATAACGAGAAATAAAACCACACTTAGACATCTACCATTCGAGAGTATCAGAAACATACAATTTCTTTCGAAAGAGAGGAGACGGGGTCGTTTTATACTTCAAGATTTAACCAGTAAAAATAGGGAATTATACCTCTTCCGTTACCGTGGGGTAAGATCATGAGAGCGGACCTTTTAGGGTACCTGTCTCCTCGGACCATCCGATGTCAGGTACCCCAGCGTTTCCCAGTCTGTACTGACTCGCTGAAGTGAAAGTGAAAAGTGAAAGTACGTAACCTCTTCCTTTACCGTTGGGTGAGGTCACAAGAACGGACCTCTTAGGGTCCCTGCCCCCTCGGACCACCCGACGGTAGATACCCCAGCGTGTCTCAGTCTGTGCTGACTTCACTGTATCGTCGTGGGGAATTGGACTACGTTTCTCGACTGAGTAACCTTTTCTGGGACTACGACCCTTTCTAACTTCCACCCTCTTCCCCTGTTGTCTCCTACTCTACCAACATACCGTAGTGACTGAACTACCTGTACTCAAACTCGTTTGAGACCCTCAACCACTACCTGTCCCTCCAGACCATACGACGTCAGATACACCAACGTTTCTCAACTCTGTGCTGACTCGTTGACTTGACTTGACTTGCGGAATTGTGATACTTCCATAGTCAAGGACCAGAAGACCAGAGATAATCCCTATTATTCTTAAGAAACAGTTAGATTACCCATAAATGAACTCCATTTCATATCTTGTTATTAATTACTTTTATGATAACAGAGAAGGTATTATGATTGTTTTGGATATTCCATGAATGTACATTTCATTTTCTACACATTCTAGAAACACCTCTTTTAATATTATGAAAGGGTCTTCTAAACTTATCGGAGTATAAATCGAGTACAGTTACCTATACATATATATAAGTGACTTATACACATTTTTCTATTATTTAAGATGAATTTAAAGTAAGTTAAGGTTATTTGTAGAGTTGTAAAAAATCATCTTAAAAGTCGTTTGAATAGAACATTCACACTACCTTCTCGTTTCCCACCTTTTATTGTGTTAAAACTTTTCCTTATAATTCCCTAACTCTTGTGTAGGATATTCCATTTTTATACACCACTTTGTATATCACCCGTTTCTCTCTCTGACTACCTTGTCATATCCTTTGGATACAATTACAATAGTAGACGGAATCGTAGTCGAAAGAAGAAACCAAACCTTTAATCAAAACGTCAAAGTAAACTCCCTTCAAAACCAAAGACAAAATAAAAACAAAAAGATAAAAAACAGAAATCGTCAAAACATTAAAACTCAAAGAAGGTGATTTCAGAAAAAGAAGATCGAACCTTGATCTAGAATTTTATGTTAGACCTCCCTGTCCAGGACGTCGTTACGTCTCCCACAGTGTCTAGGTAAAACCACTCGTCGAACTAAGGACTAGTGTGTTTACGGTCCTGGGTTGAAGAAAATTTCGGAACTAGGGTCTTGAGACATCCAGTCGAAAAAAAAAAAAAAAAAAAAAAATTTAATTAAACAGAGAGAAGTGTTCGATCGGTCGGAGTGGTCCGAATAGAAGTCTGGGACGCAAGAATAGTAGGTGTAACGTCGGAATCCGGAACGTACACACATACACCCGAGTCAACGAATCAGTACAGACTGAGAAAACGTTCCGGCACGTACCCGGTGGTCTGAGGAGACAGGTACCTCAAAAAGTCCGTTCTTATGACTCTGCTTAACGGTAAAGGAGAAGGTCCCTTAGAAAGATTGGGTCCCTAACTTGGATGTAGAGGACGTAACCGTCCGTCTAAGAAATGGTGACACGGTGGACCCTTTGGTCATTAGAATCAAGAATGGTGGAAAGTATTGAACTTATAAGTTGGGTATGACGACCGAAGGTCGTTATCTCGGGTAGTCTGGTCCCCAAAGTCGAGATAAGAGGCTAGGAATTGTGGGAAAGACGAAAAGTAGCCACTTATAAAGTTCAATGGTTAAATACCTCAATAGGACGTATCTCCAGAGACCTAAGATAGTTAAGAAAAGTTTTAAGTAAGTGTAATTTTATTCTCTAATACTTAAGAACAGAAAATTTTTGTAGAATTAAACTCATCCTTATTTCATTTACAGATTGACTAGTAGATTTAACTTAAGATTCGTCTAAGTTGTTTAAGACGAGAACCGTAGAAACGTATACTTTCATAAACTACTTTTATTTTCGATGTATGAGTATTTCGGTATTTTTTACCTTATAGACTCATAAAAGTCGGGGACTGACAGAGGACCGATTGGTTGTGTCTTGTGTTCATAGACATGAACTGGATATCGTCACCAAAAGTCTGACATAAGATCTTTCAGACACCTCCAGTTGAACTTCTCGAGAAAAGCAAAAAACAAAACCCCCAAGGACACATTCAAAAGTAAAATCTCTATCAAGGTGACGATATACCCAAAGGGTACACCCCGATCACCATTTCTTAGGTGGACGGTCTCTTCTATCTACATTCTCCACACCCAAACTAGGGACCCACCCCTTCTAGGGGACCTCCTCCCGTACGGTTGGGTGAAGTCACAAGAACGAACCTCTTAGGGTACCTGTCCGCTCGGACCGCCCGATGTTATGATCCCAGCGTGTTAGCCTGGACTGACTTCTTTGAATCGTGCGTGTCTACGTGGGTGACGATACGACAGCGACGACGACGATTCGGCGAAGTCAGCACAGGCTGAGACACGCTGGAGTATCTGCCGTCGGGTGGTCCGAGGGGGCAGGGACCCTAAGAGGTCCGTTCTTTTGACCTCACCCGACGGTAAAGGAAGAGTTACGTACTTTCACTTTTCACTTTCCCTTCAGCGAGTCAGTACAGGCTGAGAAGCGCTGGAGTACCTGACGTCGGATGGTCCGAAGAGGCGGGTACCCTAAAAGGGTCGTTCTCATGACCTCACCCAACGGTAACGGAAGAGGCTGGGTGACGGTATTTATACAAATTTCTAAGTACCGGAGACCATCTTTAGTTAGGTAATTAATGATCGATATCATCTTCGAACTATAAGAGGTCCTAATATTATTAAGAACTCTATCATAAACGTTTATTGGTGATGTGTTAACTACAAGAATCAAAAGAATAGACGTTTCACTAGTGTTATTATTGATATAGTGTCGGACACCATCCTCAATCTACTCTAGTATACAACTTTTCTTCCGTGTCTCGATGTCATTCGCCTTTCAACCGACTACTCGTTTAGCAATAGATCGAGTTACTAAAAGAGAACATGTGGTCATATCGTCACCTTGAGAGAGATTTTACCTTTGAATGTACCTTGTCGTTTTGCGTTTTGTCTTTCTCGAGAAGTTGAACTGGAGTGTCTGAAAGATCTTGTGTCGGGTTTTGGGGAACCGGACTCTAAAGAAGTGAAAAAGAGCTTCTTAGACGTTACGATATGGTAGTTTGAAGGGGTTCATTTGTGTAGAGTCTCTGTGAAGGCAAGAATCACTTATTTTATAGGTGTTTAAGATTTCGTCGAGGTTCTTGTTATTTCTGGTTATCTCTTCAATTATACATAAATACTTCGTGTTACGACACAAATATGGGAGGGGTTCCTTAAATTTCTTATTCTAAATATCGTATGTAAACTTAACGATAAATTGTTATGTTCTGTTCTTAGGAGTCACCGTTAGATCTCCTTCTCTATTTACAATATCCTTAAGACACCATCTTCTTAAGTCCCACCACCGAGACCCACTCGACTCCTACGGAGTACCTTCAGTGTTCTGAATTCCTAATACGAGACCACCACTCGCTACGACTTCCTTAACCGTGGTTCCAGCGTCTCCAATTCCCGAAGCAGAGACCTAGGTTCGAAGGACTTGTGTTTAAGACTAGGACTGAAAAGGATAAAGGTACTAGAACCCTTTTAATAAATCTGAGAGACTAAGAGTCACAAGAGTAGACGTTTTACCTAAAATTATTGTCATGGAAGGAATCATCCCGACATTACTTCTAATTTACAAAGTTAAACAGTTCACGAGTCTCGTCACGGATTGTAGATTCATTCGTGACAAGGTCACAAACAAGTTATTTTATTTAATCCTAAATTTCTCACAGACTGAACTGAGTTTACTTTGACGAAAAGATCTCAAGATAAGTTTCGTGAGTCACTACCCTTTCTCCTTAAAAAGACTCAGAGGTTTTGTCTACCCGAACTAAAGAAGACGACGATTCTAAGAACCGATAAAGATCTGTGTATACTTTTGTCACTTGATGTCTTACTAGAACTTCGAGGAGAGCGAACAAGTCACCAAAGACGTTCGATTTAAGTACATCTACCTTGTCTATCGTTTAAATCCAATTTACGTCATAAGATTTTCGGACTAAGGAAAGTACTTAGACCAGGAAACACCTCATTCGATTCGTGCGCACAGAAACTATTGTTAACGAGGAAGACGACTCTACTTAATCGAGAAGGTCTCAGGGTCCCCTGATGACTTGTACAATGGAAAAGGTTAATCCTCGAGACTTTCTTCAACGTAAAAAACCTAAGATAGGAAATTTAACAAGACGAGAGAACATGATTTACATTAAACCGTATTCATCTTAACCTACTCGATAGGACAGATTCATAGATAGTGACTTCGCGACTAAACTTTAGTGTTGATTTCTCTATTTCTTGTATTTAGACGGTACATACACACTAGTACTCCCGAACCTCCCTCCCGTTGAACTTCGGCACAGTAACAGTCGATTCTGTTGTTTCTAGAAAGTTCCCAATGAAAGATCGTGGTTTAATGTCAAACAGGTTTGTCTCTTTTAATTTAATCTACTGAATATTTAATTTGGAGAAGATGTTGGTTCTAACACGACGGGGCTTTCCTTCATAATGAGAGTCCGTTAGTCGTCGAAGATATAGTACTGTCGACCTAGACGACGACTTACATCTTTCAGTAAGTTTTTACAACAGGAGTAGAGACGGGGGTCGAGGATCGAGTGAGTCTCTCTTATTTTAACCGTAACCGTGTGACAAACCTTAGTATTAACCACGTCTGGGTAGACCCAGAGTCTATAAACCACACTAGAAGGAAAATCTTACCATAAACGCTCCAACCAGAAGGTATAAACATCCTCCGGTATAATTATCGTACCATAATCCCCACGGTAGACTTTTACGAAAAAGAACCCCTACCAAAACTAGTGGTGGAGGACATGTCATAGGACTTAGAGACAGGTATCAAAAAGTCCGTGAGATAGTCTGGTTCAGGGAACTTAGATAAACAGTGAAGGTGACATGTTAGTATTCCCTAAACCAAATCCAGTATGTACTTACCAGATCACCAAAAGGGATGAAAGAAGTCAAATTCAGACTTAAACCGTTATTCCTCAAGTACTAGACTCGGTGTCAGTCGAGGGTCAAAACTAAAACGACTGACACATCTCGAAGAGGTAGAAACCGATGTTTCTTATATTAGTTAGACTAAAACCATAACCGGTAGACTACTAAAGGTACACATCTGAGTAGAGAACACAACAACCTTCTCCCACGAGCGGTTTTGGTCAGGTAAGAGATGTGTTTCGAGATAATCGGAAACGGAACGAAGTAAAACATGAGGTTCCGGTTTGAACGGACAATGAGGTGCACAGAGAACTGTAGGATGAAAACGTAAGGTCAGGAGATACTGTTTTACTGTAGCAAAAAACCACAACGAAGATCTTCCAGAACATCCAGAAGTGTCTTGATAAATAGAATTCGAAGAAGTCGTAATCACCGACCCTGTATCCGAACCTAATGACACTATAACTTACCAAACGGAACCTTTACTTGTCTCTAGTAAGACAACAAAAACTCTAACATGGGTTCATGACATAAATCCTGGGAAAACAACTGTTACTTCCGATGAGTAAAGAAGATTCCCTAAGAACGGGTGTCATCATCGATATTATCAGTAGACTTAATTTAAGTAGGGAAGGTCAGGTCAAATCAAGTGACTAAGGACTTTACAGTTACAAGTGAGAACTGTAGAGGACAAAATGGTGAAGGTTAAATGGAACTAAGTACCTGGATTGGTCTCTTCTGTTACCGTTGGGTGAGGCCAGGAGAACGGACCTTTTAGGGTACCTGCCGCCTCGGACCATCTGATGTCAGGTACCCCAGTGTTTCTCAGTCTGTACTGACTGACTAACTTGTGTTTCTACGATTCGAGGTTTTATAGAAGGGGTGACGAGAGACAGTCAGAGTGACCTGTCAACAAGTACGATCAATCCAATCCCTTCGTCAACCGTTTGAAAAGGACATTTCCCAGTCCATCATTTATAAAATTCAAAACGCCGGTATACCAGGGACAACATTAATGAGTTGAGACGGTATATCGTTCACTTTCGTCGTTATCTGTTATATGTTTATTTATCGACACTGACACAGGGTCATTTTAAAATAAATGTCGTTCTTCGTCGACCTGTCTAAACAAGACTGGGAGAAACATCTGTCTTTCTTCACCAATCAATGTATTCTACCCCGAAGGGTCCACCGAATCACCATTTCTTAGGTGGACGGTGATGTCCTCGACGTCCTCTGAACCCAACCTAGGGACCCAGTCTTTCTAGGGGACCTCTTTCACTTTCACTTTCACTTTCACTTCAGCACAGGCTGAGAGACGCTGGGGTACCTGACCTCGGATACCTCGAAGAGGTAGGTGCCCTAAGAGGTCCGTTCTTATGACCTCACCCAATGGTAAAGGAAGAGGTCCCCTAGAAGGACTGGGTCCCTAGCTTGGGTCCAGACGGTGTAACCTCCGTCTGCGAAATTGGAAACTCGGTGGTCCCTTCGGGGGACCTCTTCCTTTACCTTTAGGTAAGGTTATAAGAACGACCATTTAGGGTACCTGTCTCCTCAGACAAGTCGATGGTCAGGTACCCCAACGTCTCAGCCTGTGTTGTCTCACTGACTCGTCTGTACTTTTATGAATGTATTCTGTTAATCTCCTAATAGTCTATAGAGAAACATTTGGACCTTCGATTCTATTTTCAACTTGTTACATGTAAGTGAACGTTTAGGGTTCTAAAGATATTTATCATTTCTATAGGAAGTCGACACTCCCCCTTTCTTTTGTAAAAGTCTACACGTCTTGAAGTCTTTCATTTGGTGGTTTCTTCAGAGAATTTATAGACTTCTTAATGAAAGTCAAGTCATGTCAAGTCAAGTCAGCGAGTCAGTACAGACTGAGAAACGCTAGGGTACTTAACGTCGTGCGGTCCGGAGGCACAGGTAGTGGTAGAGGGTCTCAAGTGAGTCTGAGTGAAGGTAGCTCAGGCACTACGGTAGGTCGGTAGAGTAGGAGACAGCAGGGAACGAGGAGGACGAGGATTAGAGAGGGTCGTAGTCTCAGAAAAGGTTACTCAGTTGAGAAGTGTACTCCACAGGTTTCATGACCTCGAAGTCGAAATCGTAGTAAGGAAGGTTTCTTTAGGGTCCTAACTAGAGGAAGTCTTACCTGACCAACCTAGAGGAACGTCAGGTTCCCTGAGAGTTCTCAGAAGAGGTTGTGGTGTCAAGTTTGCGTAGTTAAGAACCCACGAGTCGGGAGAAGTGTCAGGTTGAGTGTAGGTATGTACTGGTGACCTTTTTGATATCGGAACTGATCCACCTGGAATCAGTCGTTTCATTACAGAGACGAAAACTTATATGATAGATCCAACCAGTATTGAAAAGAAGGTTCCTCATGCGCAGAAAATTAAAGTACCGACGTCAGTGGTAGACGTCACTAAAACCTTGGGTTTTTTAATTTCAGACTGTGACAAAGATAAGAAAGGGGTAGATAAAGGGTACTTCACTACCCTGGTCCACGGTACTAGAAGCAAAAGACTTACAACTCGAAATTCGGTTAAAAAAGTGAGAGGAGAAAGTGAAAGTAGTTCTCCGAAAAATCGAGGAGAAGTGAAAGACGGTATTCCCACCACAGTAGACGTATGGACTTCAATAACTATAAAGAGGGTCGTTAGAACTGAGGTCGNTTACCTGACCAACCTAGAGGAACGTCAGGTTCCCTGAGAGTTCTCAGAAGAGGTTGTGGTGTCAAGTTTTCGTAGTTAAGAACCCACGAGTCGGGAGAAGTGTCAGGTTGAGAGTGTAGGTATGTACTGGTGACCTTTTTGATATCGGAACTGATCCACCTTGAATCAGTCGTTTCATTACAGAGACGAAAACTTATATGATAGATCCAACCAGTATTGAAAAGAAGGTTCCTCATGCGCAGAAAATTAAAGTACCGACGTCAGTGGTAGACGTCACTAAAACCTTGGGTTTTTTAATTTCAGACTATGACAAAGATAAGAAAGGGGTAGATAAAGGGTACTTCACTACCCTGGTCCACGGTACTAGAAGCAAAAGACTTACAACTCGAAATTCGGTTGAAACAGTGAGAGAAGAAAGTGAAAGTAGTTCTCGGAAAAATCGAGGAGAAGTGAAAGACGGTATTCCCACCACAGTAGACGTATAGACTTTAATAACTATAAAGAGGGTCGTTAGAACTGAGGTCGAACACAAAGAAGGTCAGGTCGTAAAGAGTACTACATGAGACGTATCTTCAATTTATTCGTCCCACTGTTATATGTCGGAACTACATGAGGAAAAGGACAAACCTTGGTCAGACAACAAGGTACATGTCAAGATTGACAACGAAGGACTGGACGTATGTCTAAAGAGTTCTCCGTCCAATCCACCAGACCATAAGGGTAGAGAAAGTCCTAACAGGTGTCAAATAACACTAGGTGTGTCAGTTTCCGTAACCGTATCAGTTATTTCGTCTTTATCTACAAAAAGACCTTGAGAGAACGAGAAAGGTACTAGGTCGCCTACAACCGTTAAACTAGAGACCAAGGAGACGGAAAAGATTTAGGTCGAACTTGTAGTCCTTCAAGTACCAAGTGCATAACGACTTCGGACCGAACCTCTTAAAACTCGTTATGAAATGATCGTACACTCTACTCACGTTAACACGTCATCAAACTCGTAAGAAACCGTAACGGAAAGAAACCTTAACCTTACTTTTGACTGGAAAAGGTCAGGACACCGGTGACGACTCAAAAGGTTTAAACGACCGTATAACTCACGTCGTGAAAGTGTCGTAGTAGAAAGTCCTAAACTTTGTCGAGTTGACCTTAAGGTAGTGGAGGTGATCGAAACAAGTATCACTACGAAAGTTTCCGGGTGAACTGAAGTGTAAGCTTCTACAGACCGAGATCTAATCACTAGTGTAGTAGTACTAATAGACCGAGTACTTCTAGTAAAAACATGTCAAGAAGACACATAAGAACGGCAGAGAAGAATTATAGAAGACGAAGACAATCCAGGTCTGGTAAAGACAGGAAATAACTCGGGTGGAAACGTACTTTACAAGGAAACCACAGAGATTAAAAGAACTTCTCTAGAGATCAGAAAGGGTAAGACAACAAAAGGAGATAAAGAAACGTAACTAGTGACTCCTTCCGAAAGAATAGAGAAGAACGATAAGAAACCTTGAGACGTAAGTCTACGAATATAGAAAGGAAAAGAGGAAACGAAAAGTGGAGAAAAGAAAAGTGTCGATAAACATTCTGGAGGGGTCTGTCGGTAAAACTAAGAAACATAAAGAAAAGTTTTACTATCCTATGGTTTTCTCCTTGAGGGGTCCAGTAATGCACGGGTTATACGATGACCTCTAGTCACCTCTTTATTGAGGTCTTTGTTACTTCCCTACCTCGGTTTCGTTTTTGTTATGGGTCGACACCTACACTGACCACTATCTTCGTTATAGACTACGACATTTCTCGTTATAACGTATCCTTGGACCTAACAGTCCAGGTACTTAGTTCCGTTTAACCTTCACCAGTTTGTTCTCTATCGTTCCCACTTGCAGCTGTAAAATCCTTAGTCGCTTGATTTTACCTGACCTTACCCACTTAAATTGAGTCTACTGGTAATGTAGATGATGACGTCCGTCCTTAGGGAGTCTTCTTTACCTCATCAATAGTACCAGTTGTTTTCTCAGGCTTTACGTCATGAACCTACGTTAGAGTTTTTACTGTCTTACTAGAGACGAACAGTGGTTCCGTTTGGTAAGTTATAGTGTCAATAGGTTCAGATACGGGGTTGGTCATTGCGACTTCTTCGACTTCAACTTGCCAAAATACTTCTGGATGTTCTAGAAAATCTTGATTGTCGGTTTTTTCTACAGGAAAAGTAATATCCCCTGACCTTACGTTTTCATCCTTCAGTTCTTTGTGGACCTCATTGTCCGTTTAAACCGGAACCTTACACCTTACTTCGTCCCGTTTCTGATTATCTCAAAACGGTTCTTTTACGTGACCAGTATCGTTTGTGGGAGAAGGTTGTTGTGTTCTCTTCTGAGATGTGTACCTGTAGTTGTGTACCAGTTGTGACTTTAATCTAACTAATATAAGAAACGTCGGTTTCTACCTCTTCGAGATATGTCAGTTGTTTTTGTTCTGGTCCTCGACTGACACGGAGTCTAGTACTTGAGGCATAACGGTTTAAGTCTGAATTTAACTTCTTTCATCCCTTTTGGCGATCTGGTAAGTCCATACTGGAGTTAGTTTAGGGAATACTAATATGTCACCTTCACTCTTTATCTAAATTCCCAGATCTAGACTATCTATCTCACGGACTACTTGATACCTTACTCCAAACACTGTAACATGTCCTCTGTCCCTAGTTCTGGTAGGGGTACCTTAATGAAATTGGTTATTTTTAATTAGTCCAACCCTTTACGTTCTACCCCTTTCTGTTACATTCTTCGTTACTACCTAACATTTTACGTCTCATTCATTACTATTATTTAAGATACACAATTTTTACTTAAAAATATTTCCTGATCGACATGAAATTCTCTTTTAAATTATTATGGGACCTAATTTTCGTTGGTATTAGTTTTCTCAAACTATACCGTCTAATAATCTTTTATACCGTAACTTTAAGACTATACCTACCTATATTAACTTTAGATTTCATCTCTTTATTTCCATTCAAGTACACTTCTACATGTACTATTTCCATCATACTGTCCAGTTACTTTTTACTACCTAATAGGTTATATCGAAGCTCTGTTGACCGATCGATAGACTCGCTTCGATCACTTCCTGAAAATAAAGTATATGTTTTATTGAACGTCTTACTGACTTGTCGGTACATGTAAATTGTGTTGTTTTCCTTTATGTTCGTTTATAGAGAATTTGAAGTTCCATCTCCCCGGGAGTATACGTTCCGTTCTTTAAGGTAAAAAAAAGTAATTTGTTAATTGTTCAAACTTAGATATTTTTATATTTCCAATACACACTTGTCGTATCGACTTTCTATTTCACTCTCATTTATAAGTCTTCCCACAGGGTCTACTGGTGTTTTACGTTGTTTTTTATACTAAATTTTTTGGTGAAATTATCCAAGACTGTCCGGACGGAGACTGACATCGTGATAAATTAAGGATGTACGTTGAACTCGAGACTAAGTCCCTTTATTGACGTGTACATTTGTTCTTCTTCTACGTCGTCTTTTGTCGGTGTGTTGGATGTTTTCATTTACAGAAGAAAAGGGGAATTGACTCGTATTAGTTCCAAAAACTCAGAATTTGTCTTAGAGACTTTATTTAGTAGATTCGAGGTTATTAACCTATGTATTTCTACCGGGAGGGGGGGTTTGGGGTGAGGACGATGTGTGTGACTATATATATTTCCGAAATATCTAGAATTTAATTCTTATATCCTAACCCCTCCCTCTACTACCCCTCCAAGTTCTCTCTCCCCTGGATACATATGGATGCCGACTAAGTACAACTATAAACCGTCTTTGGTTGTTTTAAGATATTTCGTTTATGGAAAGTTAATTTTTTAATTATTTAAAGATTTTTCTTATATCCTTTTTTTAGTGTTCTGTAGACTTTTATGAGACTTCAGGATAATACTGAGAGTCCTGATTAGCCTCCTTACTCTAATCTATGAAGATATACTTTAGTTAAATTTTCTTTGTTTGTTCGTTTTCAATCTTTAATATTTTGTATATGATGTCCTAAACGGACCACCAGGTCACCGACTCTGAGGGATGAGGGTTTCTTCCCCTGGACCCAAACTATGGACCAGTCCCTTGATCGAGGGTGTACGATGTTTTCTAGGATGTACGATGTTGATTCTAGACCGTGTCGGTTTATTTCTTTTATTTTTATATGGATAATTTTTTTTGTATATGGTAACTATGTTTAGGAATTCTATGACTTATTATTTTACCCTTTCTTCGTTCATTTCCTTCTGACCTAAAGGTGTCTTCAAATTAAAATTTTACTTCACCTCCGTCGTTTATCGTCTAACAGATTCCGTCTTTTGGTCAAATCTAACATCTTCTAATTTAGGTTTTTAAGGGGAAAGGATTCTGTCCATTCGTGAGTCTTTTATCTCGTGGGTGTATGGAAAGGATTAGTTTAGTCTACTTCTTTACGATGTCGTCTACTGATTCAATTTGTTTTATTACGTGATTTTTTATCCTTCCATATGTCGTATTTCTAATATTTATTTCGGTTATATAGTATTAAACATATATTCATGTAACCCTTTTCCTAATATTTTGAATACTTTTGTACTTTTAAGAACCTTAAAATGTAAAAGGTCTTTAATAACTTGTTTCTACTTAGTTCACACAGGTAAGTATTACTAAACAAATGAGGATATTGGAAGCAAATAAGGATATTTTAATACCAACCATTCAAGTCCTCTATTTCTTCAAAAAGATTCACATACTCGGAGTCACTTTTCGTAAGTTTCTACAATAAAGGGTAAACAATCTATTTGTATATATATATATAAAGTTTCCATCAATCGTCTTTTTAACTTACGGAAGAAGATTTAGTCTGTTACATAAGAAAGGTTTATTCTGAACTCATTATAATGGTTACTCTGATTTTCCTCTTTGGTAGTCCTAGGTGTAATTTTCGTTGTTTTATCCTTTCTTTTATCCCGGCCTTCTTTACACCTTGACCGAAACAAAACAAATTTATTCAAATATTTCTTTTATCTATTATGTATAAACTAATAAATTTAATTACATCTATCCGTTTTGAGTAGGTAATTTTGTGTTTTTAAAGTCTAAATTCTGTGTGTGGATTTTATTTTAGGACATCTTTTCAATTTTTCTTTACTCGTTTCTGTACAATCGTGTCTTTCTTTGGTTTTTATTAAGGAGATGTTTCAATGAGAAAAGAGTAAATTTTTTGATATCGGAGTTTAACCTTTGTTGGACCACAACTCGATGTTCTTTGACCGATTTATTAAAGACCGTGTTAATGTACTACCCTACGATTTTGCATCACGACTTCTATGTCATTATTTAATTATTTCACTTAATGTTTTGTTACACTATGACTGTAATTGCATTCACTGTAAAATTTTGATACGCAGTGGGAATCTAGTACAGTCTCTTTCCACGGACTCACTCAAGAAACGAAGTATTTAAAGGACCGTCCTCACTTTGGTCAGTAGACTGAGAGAGGTGTCTGACTTTCAGAGGTACGTTCTTGTGTTCCATTATATTTATCCGACCCATATTTTCTCCTTTACTTAAGATAGGTTTTCTCTACATCTTTACCGGGTATACCTCCTATCGTTTGGGTTAGTTTAGAGAGAAAATCTTTCATTTTTACGATTTTCGTAAATTACTTAATTCTTATCTATATGTTTCTTTACCGGGGTTAGACAAGGAAATAAACCGGGTCGGTTAGGAACAGGACCTTCGTAAACTTAGACATTTCTGATATAAATACTACTTTGTCAAAGAGATCAATGTGACACAGGGATTCATGGGGACTTTGTTTAGGATCAAAAGTTATCATGAGACACTACAAAGAAGAAAGTCTGGAATATCTCGAACTATATATGTATACGTGTTATATTAGTGTAAAGACTATTCGTATTTCTTTATAGACCTTCAAATACGTGATTCTTCAACACACCAATTAGGACTCCCGATCGTAACGAAGACTAAGATTAAATGGAGAACATAAACATAACAGATCAAAAAGATACTATTTATACGTAATAAATACGTTATCTTTTCGTTATTTTTCATGAAGTTTTAATTTAAATTAAATTTCCGTTTAATTAAAATATTTACTTGTTGTCACGAAAGGTTGATAAACCATTATCCGAATATATTCAAAATTTTAACAAGTATAAGAAACTGACTCAGTAAGATGAAGACCCTTAGTCGGGATTCTTTTAGTAGAAACTGTGTGTTTTTCGAAATGTTTTTCAACAAACAGTTTCGTAATAAATATTATCAACTCTCTACCTTCGTTTGATTTAAAAGTGATATTTTTCAAACCTTTACGGTAAATTACCTTATAAGACTTTCTCTTATGGTTATACTTTATTATACCTTCTGACGAATACTTTCTCACTTTTAGTGTTGATCCCCATTTTCATGATAAAAACATTCTTTTTTTAATATTGATGTATAAGTTTTTTATTTTCAATATCTCTCATCTTCATTATTTGTAGTATCGAAAAGAAAAAGAGGGTACTACTTTAAACTGATATTGACGAGAGAAGGGGTCACCATTCTACTATATTTACACTCGACGAATTTTTGTGTGAGTCTGGTACAAGAGTACAAATGGGTCTCTGTGTTTCGAAGGACTAGTTAGTGGTTAGAGTCGCTACGGGTCAAGTAGGTAGAAACTGATCATCTGGGACGAATATCTTAGATTGTGAGAAACCCTTATCCTTTCTCTAACTACTCTTCTTTCTTCACAACTGGATTTTGTCTGAAGGTCAATAAAGAGATCGTTTTACCTAAATAAGTCCTAGTTGTCTCTTGACATTAAGACCCAGACACTGGTACCGTTCGGTGCACGTTCAGGGACGTTTCGTTCCTTTCCTCTTGAAAAATATCTCTCCTTTTCTTTTAGTCCTCCCCGACATTATTTGTTTTTCAGACACCGAAAAGTACCGAATTCAACATCGATCTTTTCCTCAGAATAAAAGAAGGACGACCCGAACCGATAGTGTCACCCCACACTCTTAAGGACGAAGGTTAGAGGGTTGAGAATAAGTTACCTCTAGAGATAAATAATTTAAAAACGATTTCATTTGGACAGGATATTATCCTTCGTGACACAGTAGATAGTCGGAGTGAGTTTCTACTCTCATCCAATGGTGTTCCTGTTTCGAAACTGTGGAAAGGTAAAGAGACGTAAACAGGGTCTCACGGTAGAACGGGGTTCCGGGTCTTACGGTTGACTTCTACTCCAAACAGGGTGTACCTCCCTTCCTTCCTTATCATCAAACAAATTGACCAGAAGAAATCCTGAACAAGGGGTCCATGGGAACTACACAGGTCGAGTATTTATAAGTATTTTTAAATAATTCGTTGTTAAGTAAATATAAGTCAGAGGAAGATGTTATAAACTCATTGATTATACACCGTACTTAACGTAACTCGTCTAGTAGGAACTGGAGTTATAATGCCCTTCATTTTTGAATTTATTTTTAGAGTGTATCACCGACTTGTAACTGTCCCATAAACTATTAAAATTTTTGACTTAAAAACCGTCACTCACTTTCACTTTCACAATCAGTTAGTCAGTACAGGTAGAGAAACGCTGGGGTACCTGATATCAGACAGTGCGAGGTGACAGGTGTCTTAAGAGGTCCGTTCTTATGACCTCACCCATCGGTAAGGGAAGAGGTCCCCTTAGAAGGACTACGTCCCTGACTTAGGGTCAGAAGACGTGACGTCCACCTAAGAAGTGACAGACTTGTTGGTCCCTTCGGGAAAACTGTCGCAATAACAAATTGATATAGAACTCCTAAAAAGTTTCTTTCTCAAGAATAAAAGATCTTATGTCCGATTCCATATATTCCTATTTTACACTATAAACCTCTCCTTATTTTCAATGTTTTCCATTATGTAGGTAGACCACGATTACCAACTCTGTACTTCTTCCTTTACCCTCAAGTAATATAAGGTGAAACATGTACGAACTTTTAAAGGGATTATTAAAAAAAGTATTTGTGTTTCTTCTGCTCTACGTTAATTTGTTTTTATTAACGGGTCTTTACACTTTGTAAAACTTGACTCCACTTATTAAACTTCCTTTTCTTGTATTTTGAATTCTTTTACTTATCGTTCCTTGAACTAGACCCAACCCTGGAGTTCCTCCAGACTAGATCACTAAGGAACTGACTGAACACCTCTTCTTTGATAATTAGGTCACTTTATAACCTCCTTCTTTTTGTAAAATTGGTCACCCTGGGAGGACGTAGGTCTGGAAAGTCAAGTCAAGTCAAGTCAAGTCAGCGAGTCATCACAGACTGAGAAACGATTTTGGGGTACCTGACTTCGTGCGGTCCGAAGGTACAGGTAATAGTTGAGGACCTCGAACGAGTTTGAGTATAGGTAACTCAGTCACTACGATAGGTTGGTAGAGTAGGAGACACCAGGTGAAGAGGACGGAAGTTAGAAAGGATCGTAGTCCAAGAAAAGGTTACTTAGTCAAAAAGTGTAGTCCACCGGCTTCATAACCTTAAAGTCGAAATAGGTCTGGTAATCCACGTCCCTTCACGAGTCTTGTGAGATCTTGATTTTCTTCCTACTTTATACTTTTTGTCACCGAGTTTAATGATGTCGATCATTCTAATCGACATCTCCAGTCTGTCCCGGTCTGGTACGTACCCAAGAGATCAGATTGTATTCCAATACTCAAGAACAGGATTCTTGTTATTCTTCGATAATTTTCCTGAATGGACCATCAGGTCACAAATTCTTAGATGAACGGTCACGTCTCCTGTGTCCAAACTAGGGACCAAGCCCTTCTAAGGTTTTCGACACCCGGTGTTGACGACTTCGGGTACTCAGTGCCTCGGACACGAGACGTTATTCTCTTCGGGGACGTTACTCTTCGGACGTGTAGTGTTGACCTCTCATTCGGACGTGTACCGTTACTTCTGGGTCCCGTCGGATTTTTGTTTGGTTTTTCATGAATTTATTTATTTATTAAATATTTATAATTATTTATTGTTACAAAAATTTTCTTCGGTAATTTCAAACCCTCGTATTAGGATAGAGGTTAAACGTTTCTCATGGTGTCAATACTACTTTTCTTGTTTACTCCCACGACTTGACACCCGCACACACTCTTCTGTCTCCTTCCGGACCATTGTGTGATTACATTATCACGGCCACTGTCTATTACTGTCGGAACACGAAACCCACCTCCACCCCTCTCCATCTACCGAAACTTTCTACAAACCCCCACTACTAGTGTACTACATCACTACCTAATCTATTCCTCCTGAGTCCTTTCCACTTTCATGTTCCTACCGACCGGATCACGAAATACGATGTTTCTATTCAAAAATTTTTTTCTGAGATAGAATTCTCTTAAATCTCGGTTACCCAACCCTGTCCTCACTATTCGTCAAAACTGGGTTATATCATTTACGATTCTAGCTTCATTCGGGTCTCGCGGTTACCCTTGTATCTTTTATATTCATTTGAATATGGTTGGACCCTTTATTCTTTTACGAAGAGTCCTTTACAGGTCAATTCGGGTTAGATTGTTTATGCCCACTCTTAACCATCCTTTTCTTTCCACTTTTATCACAAGGTCGTTTCCGCTGCTATCCTCAGTTCTTCGTCTTCTACTCTATATCGTACATTAAGTTCTACCTCTGGTCGAACTCCGTTAGTTCCGGAAGGTCCATGGTGTAAATCCTTCCATAAATAAGACTCCACGTGAACATACTAGGAATTTCAAACGTAGGATCTGGGGAACGAATGTAATGGGAGTAGGGACGGGATTTCTACACAGATGAATGACTACAGATACAGACTCCGTTTCTCATTGTACTCCTCTCCACCGTCGTAACTCTACTCCTTTCAGAACAAAACACGGGATCTTTCCAATCGAAGTAAGATATCCCCATCCTTTTGTAGTTTTCCGTAGTACACACTCTCAATTTCCAGTCAAGATATAAAAACTATTTAGAAACCCACATCTGATCTGTTCCTCTCTTCTACTTCTCTTTTGTCTCTCTGGACAATTTTACAATAACGGAACATTAGGTTCCCCGTCTACCGTTACCGAACGAACGCTACTACCATATGCTATCTTTTCAGATGTATCAGTAGCCTATAAATCTTTTGGAACCTTTTCTCAGTTTCTGTTAAACATCCAAAACGTCAATCTACTATATGGTAAATAACTCTAAAACATATAAGCATACACGTGTGTATGTGTGTGTGTGTGTGTGTGTGAGTAGAAGGATACAAATCTTTCGGTGACTTGATAAGTGACCTAAGTTCGTGGTATAAAAGGTTAATATGACGGGACGAAACGTCTTTTTTTTCGTTTTAGTTTTGGGGTTTGAATCGTGGACCAGATGAAAAACGTGGTGTCGTAAATAGGACTTTGTATTACCGGTATTCATGAAAATTCTGAACTCAAATTAAAATTTTCGACATCTACCACCTCCCATTACTAAACGTCATACTTTCTTAATGAAAAGAAAAATTGTATTTCTTTCTATCCAAGTACCGACATTCGAGACATTCTAGGTCATTGTGCAGATAAAATAAATTCTAGTGTAGGGGTCGTCCAGGACCGTACCCCAACCATGAGTGTATAAATACCTTATTTTCTTATCATAAAATTCTGCTTCCCTAGACAATCCGAAAGACACTTTGTTCGACCGGGGTTTTAAGTTACCAATTGTTGTTAGACCTTCCTTAAACGTCAACGATGAAATAGTAAGGACCGTCACATATCTTGTCACCCACCCCTCCTGTGTTCTTCTTCGTAAGTTACCTATAACCAACTTAACGAGACACAGACTGACTAAACTTGGCTATAACAAGAACATATACAAGGGAATCCAGTCACTCTAGTTAACTAACACCGACCCGAGTCGACCCCAACCACGGTTCCGTACCTGTGTCAAAGTTCAATAGACGTGTATAAAGTCCAAAGACAAACACAACAAACGTTTATAGAGTAACCGATTGCTTTCGGTGTACGGGTTACGGTTGCTGTTCCCTGTCTCCCTTAAGAAATTAAGACCAACTTTCTCGATATTTTAGTGTACCGCTTTCAATACCTACGTCTGCCCTCACTTCTCGACCTCGATTATTAAATGATGCAAGCATAAGAACCAGTGTTAGTAAGTATAAGAATGGTGAACTTTTTATATGAGTGGAGGTAGAGTTCTGGAGGTTTTAGAATAGGTTAGTATCGTTGTTCGAGTTACAGGTCCTAAAGTAATAAATGTAGTTCAGGTCTAAATGAAAGAAAATTAGATCTCTCCATAAAAAAAAAGTGAAAATTTTTTAATTCGGAAAGCTCTATAAAAATATAAAAGTTAAAATTAAAAAAAGAAAACCCTTGTACTACAATGTTCAGGTGAACCAACCTGACACTCCACGGGACTGTAAACTAGTTTATAATAAGACCCAGAAGAGAGGTCCCACAAAAACTACTCTAACTTTAACGTCAGACTCATTTCCTCTAACGAGAGAGATGACATCTCCCAGGAGTAGACTAGTCAACTTCTGGATTTATCTTAATTTTCCGACTTATTCTATTTTAAGGACGAACTGCTATAAACTTAACTTTATAGTCGATCAGGACCCGGAGTTCGGACGACCGGAAGTGTCATTTGTATCAGGTAGGAGAGAGGACCTAGAGGTCAAAAGACTGAGTAGGACATCTATAAGTGTTGTCGTACTACGAGGTTCTATTGCACTTTAATATAGGATGTCGTCATGAAGGTTTTACAAGGTACGGGTAACATCAGTAAACCCCGGTGTACATGTCTAGGAGACTTAATGTCTTATTAGAAAATACGGGCGATACCATGTAACCACCACAACAAGTCAACGATTCAACGTAAGCTAAGAAACATTGGGGTACCTGATATCGTGAAATCCGAAGGGACAGGAAGTGATAGAGAGTCTCAAACGAGTTTAAGTGACGAGTTTTAGGTCACGCAGTCACTACGGTATAATTATTTTTATAACCGTTTACGAAATGGAGGTGTGGACACGACCGTCATCGATCGTGTCCCGTACGATGTCTATTTCGTGAATTGATTAAGTTGACACCCAACTTAATGGGACACGGAACAACTATACCAGAATGTAAACATAGGGACTACTCTTAGTCCGTCTGGAGTCAGACTTAGACCTGAGAAGGGAGTGTCAATACACTGGAACTCGTTTTATAAATTGAAGAAACTCTAAGTCAACAATAACGGACATTTTAGACCCTATATCACGGGTGATGTACCCCAATAATATTCTAAATTTCCTTTATCACACGGTTTGTGCATCCTGTTAAACACTATGTTGCGTCCATGAGTTCATTACTCCCGACAATGGTATCATTGCTACTACGACCCCTACAACCATTACAATCAAGATAGAATTGGTGACCTTCTTTGTCACTTTCTCGATATTTACTTGTCATTACTACCACCCCCTTGTAAAAGTTTTTATGTATAAAAAGTGAGTTGTAATTTGTAATCGAAATAAGGTAGATCACCTTTTCCATTCCGTTTTGACTCCATACGACATTCAGGTGATTCTCCACGATTGAACTCACTTACTTTGGTAGTCATAAGAGAAAGCATTTAGATTCACAATTTACCTTTAGGGTTCAGAATGAGTATAAAGGATTCAATTAATACTTAGTCTATATTAGTTACTACAACATCCCTTTTGTGATTTTTATTTTGTTTACTCAGATCTCCCTATTCCGAAATTTGCCTCGACACTCTCTATCTTTGGTGGTCGTAGTAAAAAGAGACAGGTAAAACCACTCTTGTAAAATTCTTCTAAAAAAAAAAGAAAAAGGGATCCGAAAGAATAGTAATACCCTCTCACTATTATATTTTATTAGAAGAGAGTCGGGAACTCGTAGATTACTTTTACATATTGGAAGACGACAGTCATGTCGTTCCTGTAGTCGTCCGGTACAGGACCTTTCTCTGGTAAGAAACGGTGGGAGATATAGGTAAGTCAGACTCTTTTGTAGTGAAATTGGAGTCGGGTGGTTGTTCCCGACATGACAGGTACAATAGTTTAGGTACAATAGTTAAAAATTAGTCATTGGAGGTAAAGGCTTTACCGACTACAGACAGTGTCGTCACCACCGACCTACTACTGAAGTTTGTATAGAAAGTCAAAGGACAAAGGGTTATTAAATCCCGGTAAAGGACTGTCGTCCTCGTATAGTGACGTATAGACAGATCCGTCCTACACGGGGACCCTTACTGACTGACAACTCCTCTCTAGGGGCCGTGGAAGGGGTCGGGGGCGGGACGGGGTCGGACCGCCTTTGTCGTGTCCTACCAAGATTGCTTCGTTTAAGTATCCAAAAATTTTAGTTAATTAATTAAATACCGAAGCGACCCAGAAGTAAAGACAGACGTCCGAAAGGGATCAACGTCGTTCGTCCGATGAGAGACCAACACCTCACCCCCGAAGAGTAACACTGCCGTAGATGACAACATCTCGAGTCCGAGATCTAACGTCCGAAACCATCAACCCCGAGTACCCGAGTCAAAGGGGGGTCGTCACCTTAGAAAGGTCTGGTCCCTAACTTGGACACAGGAGACGAAACCGTCCATCTAAGAATTGATAGCTTGGTGGTCCCTTCAGGTTTAAGTACCCAGAATTACTTACGTTTATACCGGGTAGACCCTTTGAACCCACTGGTATTTGACACGAATAAAAGGGACGGACTTCCACCTTGGTTCATTCTCCAAATGTGGACGGAATCCACACCTCTTTGGTGTTTTAATCTGGGTGTATGAACGACACCAAGTCCGACCCACCCGGGGAGACTCCGGACTCGACATTACGAGCACCACACCTCCTTGTCTCGTCTTCCAAGACACGTCGCGGGTGTTCTTTCTCTACTTCTTTCCCGACCAGAGACGTATGGGCCCAAGAGTCGGTACAGAGGAGTTAGACTCCTTAGTGGGTACCTACGACTCAACTACCTAGATGTAGGTCACCTTTCTTTTTAGGCTTCCCACTTCCTATGGGATAAAGGAGATTGTCGGAACCGCCTCAAAAAGTTGGAGCCGTGATTACCGTCAAACCTGGTCTATGAAGAAACAACTCCCCGACAGGACGGGTTGTATCGTATAAATCGTCGTAGGACTGGACATGAGTGATCTGTGATTATCGTGGGAGAAGGGTGCACTACTGTTTGATTTTTTTTAGAGAGACAGTGAAAACCCCAACTACCATTTTAGTGGGAACTAACCCTTGGTGACCGGATCTGAGGTCAAGATAAACGTTATTTAACCAATAAAGACTTGTGAGTAAAGACGACTCGTGAGTGACATACGGTCTGACCCCGTCCCCTTTCCGTTTCTTCTGGATCGAGACCGGAATTAATCGACCCAGAACACCTGGGTGTCTCTTCGTAGATTCCTTTGTAGACCACCACAACGCGGGTTTTCATAGTACTCTTAAACACTACTAAGGGTCGGTACCCCTTTGGCTCGAACCTAGTCCTTTTAGGTTGAACTGGTACACCTACGACTAGATAGTAAAGAAGGTACCACTTGGTGGAGAATCCCTTTGTCTATAAAGAAACGTCCGACAAGCTAAAGACAGACCACTTACTGATGACGTGACCCCGAACTGTAAGTCTTACATACGAACGTCGGGTACTTTAAACAAAAGAGAGACTCATTACCCCGAGAAGGTGGGACGGAGAGATACCGTAGACACTCTAGTTTCGGTAAACAAACTACTGTTTATAATTTCGAACTTGTTGAATTAGAACTGTCTTCCGTCTTAGAGATTCCCCTTACGTCTCTCAAATTTGTTTTTGTTGAGTGATTACAGGAGTAGGGTCATGCAAACTTAAAATATATGGTTTATCTTAATTGGTAAGTGATTATACTAAAGATATATATCCTATAATACAGTAAAAAAAATTCCTTCATTGAAGGGTAAAAATAATGGATTTATACCGTCTTCTACCACTGGAGTTACATTCCTGGAGTGTTCCTTTGAAAAAGATACCATGGAAAAAAGGTGTCAACAGTCTGTGGACCCCCTGTTTTTCTGTAAACCCGAACTACAATATTTTTTATTAAAATCTCGTTATCCCTCCTTTTATCACAGGAAAACATTATTATTGAGAGTGTCAAAAAATCCCGTGTCCGACAAAAGTGCTTTCTAAGGGAAAAACGGAAGGAAAAGTTATGTACCTGTGTAACGTTTTTTTTTTTTTTTTTTCTGTGGTCCTTATATAGAAAATAAAAATTTCTTCTACGATTTAACTTTTCTTCCTTCCTATCTTTGAGGGATCCTCAGTCCTGTGGACTTGGAGTCCGAGTCTAGACGAAGACAGACACTCTACTAGAAATTCGTTAAAGGGACAATAATAATATTCTAAGAGAGAGACTTGGACTGAAAAGAATGATATAAATAAAAAATTAAATCGAAAATAAAATATAAACTCATATCAACTTAGGGACCACATATCAACTAAACTCATATCAATCGAAGGGATCACCGAGTTTACTATTTCGCAGACGAATGTTACGACCTCTGGACCCAAGTTAGAGTCAGCCCCTTCTAGGGGACCTCTTCCTTTACCGTTGGGTGAGGTCATGGGAACAGGCCTTTTAGGGTACCTGTCTCCTCGAACCATTTAATGTCAGGAACTCCAGGGTTTCTCAACCTGTGTTGAAGTGAAAGAGAAGGGAACAACTAAGCGATGTGACATGGTAAAGTTCACATGTCGTTTCACTATGTCAATTTATATATGACTCGAAAGAATGAAATTTTGTTTCCCAAACCCTCTGAAGGGACACCGAGTCACTTATTCTCAGACGGACGGTTGTGTCCCCTGTACCCAAGTTAGGGACCAACTCCTTCTAAGGTGTATGACGCCCGTGTGATTCGGGTACACGGTGTGGATGGTTCGGCTGCGAGCTCTTGGACGCTCGGCGTTGATGACTCGGGTGTGCGGATCTTGGGCACGAGACGTTGTTCTCTTCGGCGGTGTTACCCTTCGAGTACGTGACATTGTTTCTCATCGGGGACGAAGCGGCGTCGATCTCTTTCGAACGTACGTCATTGTTTCTGGTTCGTGTCGGTTTTTATTTATTTTTAAAAAATTTTTGTTTCCCAAACCCGTTCTATTTGAGATTCAAGAGAATTTCAATACCTTAAGATACTCAGATTCCTCTTCCGTTACCGTGGGGTGAGGTCATGAGAACGGACCTTTTAGGGTACCTGCCTCCTCGGACCATCCGATGTCAGTTACCCCAGTGTTTCTCAACCTATGCTGACTCGCTGAAGTGAAAGTGAAAAGTGAAAGTATGTAACCTCTACCTTTACCGTTGGGTGAGGTCACAAGAACGGACCTCTTAGGGTCTCTGCCCCCTCGGACCACCCGACGGCAGATACTCCAGCGTGTCTTAGCCTGTGCTGACTGCGTTGAATCGTCGTCGTCGTCGTCGTTCCTCTATTGTCAAATTTTACAAAAAGGATTATAACTTATTGAGATAAGAACGTTATTACAAATAAGTATTAGATGGGACAGAATACGACCTAACGTCCGTTATCTCGATGTTAATTTTTGTCTGATCATTAAACCCGTTCTTTTATTCATGTCTATGACAGAGTACTGTTTATAGTTCCAGATTTTTCTTATGACACTTCTTAGGGTATTACCATATATGTAAAAAAAAAAAAAGTTTATCAGAAGTATAAATTTTAAATTCTTAAATGGGTAAATCCGTAGAACTTTATACTTTCTTCAGATGAGAGAAGAGAACTATTCTCTCTGTGATCTTACTCCATCTCATTTAGGACCATTCCGTTTCCCTACACTTTATAACACAAAATATTCTTTTTACATATCTGGTTCTTATATACTAGAAGTAGGTGTCAAGAACCGGGTGTTCAGGGGTTTTGAGAACCATAAAGTAATAGCTATTTCTCGATATGATATTATAAACCAGAGAACAGAAACCTAGGACTTTTACGAAGTCCTTTCTATTAAAATCTAGGGTGGGTTCCCACCCTGACTAACGACGTTATTGGATGGGACACTAAACCCCCAACTTTGAAAGTCAGGGTAGGAGACTAAAGGTCCCTCCTCTCTCCTGCCACGTCCAACTTAGTTGACGGTGACCGGTTATTACATCAGTCAGTCCTGATACATTATTTGGGAGGTAATTTTTGGGGTTTCCTGTCGAAGAATAGAAAAGAGTCTCTCGAAAGTATAACCCCTTGCTCTTACGACGACAAATGGTGGGCCGACCCACGTACAAAGTATCCTTGTACTCAAGGAAACAAACCCTGGAGTGGGATACAAAGAGTGGTAGACCGAAACTAAACATAGGGAATTATCGAAAAATATTATTTAGCTATTAGGTTGGTCATTGCTCAAAAGGATTCAAAATACTCGACACGATCGTTTAATTAGTTTGTATTCCTTCCCCAGCACTCTTGGAGACCAAATATCCGTCAACCAATCTTCGTGTCCATTGTTGGACCTGAACTCTGATCGGAACCTTCATTTCCCACCAGAACACCCTGGTTCAGGAAATGGATATCTTAACTTAAGATACAGACCCATCTATCACAATCTTAACTCAACTTAAGAGTCTGTGTGATAACCGTAGACTCTTAACGAACAACTACACCCCTTCAGAGAAATGTACCTTAACCCAGGTCCTTAGGAAACGTCCCACTTGTTCTTATGTTGGTTCGGATATGAATCACAGAGGTTAGGGTCTGGATATGACCGGACCCTCAGGGGTTCCGAGTAAGGGGGTAGAAGTGGAAGTGGGCGGACTGTGAGACATACAGACAGGTCCCTTTTGATTTTAGTGGGGCGGTTTGTAGATCTGTATGTGTGTATGTCGTATGTACATGCGTACCCGGACTCGCGCATGTTCGTCGATCGACTTAGGTATTTCTTTACGGTCTTTCTCTCGTAGTGAAAGGATTTGAGTTTTCTGACCTAAAGTGACTTGCATCATCCCATTCTGTAAACTTTAAAATTTGGGGTTTTCGACACCTGTCTCTTTCATATACGTGAATCATATTTTCCTGACATTTTGAATAAAGGTCAGTTACTGTCACTTAGAATGTCTCCTTAGAACCAACTATAAAACCGACTAATCTGTTGGGACTTTAAATTTTATAATAAGACATAACTCATGTTGTAAAGGTGTATTACTGACTCCCACTAAAAAGGACAAATTTCTGTCTTCTAACCATCGATTTAAACTTCTTTTTACAATAAACGTAATACCACAGTGAACGTTATATTTAATTAGAGGAAACTTGTGACTCGAGGAACCAGTACGAGGATTCACCGTAAATAATTACAAGAAATAGTACAGGTCCTTTATCATCATGATTCACTCCCACGAAGAAAAGTCACCTTACTTTGTCTCATTCTCCCCGTTTTTCCCACAAATACCGAGAGGATACGTACGATTCAAAGAAGTCAACACAGACTGAGAAACGTCGGGATACCTGTCATCGTACGGTCCCAGGAGACAGGTACCCTAAGAGGTCCGTTCTTATGACCTCACCCAACGGTAGGGGAGGAGGTCCCCTAGAAGGACTGGGTCCCTAACTTGGACGTAAAGAATACAGAGGACGTAACCGTCCACAAAAGGAATGGTGCTCGCGGTGGACCCTTCGGGGCAATACCGAGAGGGTCCTTACGAAGTTTTTCCTAAGGATCTCTATAGTTTTATGTTCTGATTGAGTAAATGAAAAGTTATTATTTTTCATCCATATTAAATAAAAAACTTTGAAGTGAATTAAACTTGGGGATTAAGATAACAATTAGGGACAGTCAAAGGGAACATTAATGTTAGACGATTTTAAAGTTTGTCCCCTAACACTTATAGAAAATTTAAGAAAATGTAAAAGTTCTCTCGACAATAAGTTCGTCTGACTTAAGGTGGTTGTCCTCCTTTGTACCTCCGTTCCTCAGTTTGTCTGGTCTGTACCGTACTCTTACAATATCCCTATTTGGGTATCCGACCCTACGGTAAGGATTTTGTATGGACTATGGTAAGGACGTAGGACACAGACTCACTAGGATTCGTGTCAAAAATCTTAAGAAACGTTGGGTCCGCCGACACTGACAAGCTAATAGGACCCGCGGTCTATATTTCGAATAAAGAGTAAGAAAAAACCCCCCCTACCCTCTTAAACACTCTATTTTCTGTTTCAGTGTCGGTCGACCTAGTTTATGTAAAGACTTATGAGTGATTCGTCCACCGGGTCTTTAGGACAAGACTTTTTAGGGAATCTGTGTTTAAAAGGTTTACTTTTTCGATTCAAAGTGTTCCCACACGGAACTGTTTGTGGTTATATTAACTACTGTTGGTATTTATCGTACGAAGTTACCGTAGTGGTACATATGGTCGGGTGGGTAGTTAGTCTTCGTACGTAGACGTAAAATTTTACACGAATATTAACGAATAATAAGTTCAAATGGCAATCCTTTCGTGAGAACCAGGATATATGACACTCATTAACTCAGAGATGATATAGAACAATTTACTAAACGTACTAGATCTGGGGCTCCAGGATGGTACTGTCAAAGGAGAAAAGGGTAATGACCGATAAGTGTCGCAGGTTTCTGTACTGTCTCCGGGGTTGACACTGTGAGACCTAGTGACGGTCCGGGGTCCGTAACTCCGGTGCGAACGACGTTAAGAGAAACCGCTTCAATCTGTGTATGATTTTACCTATGTTCCTAGGGTTTCTTTAACGTAACGTCCTGTGAATTTGCTTCCGTTCACTTGTGTTCCACCTGTTCCCTTTCGAAAGTTTTGGGACTTTAACTTAAACCTCAGTGATTATGTCGACCCTTTACTATCGTGACTTACAGAGTTCCAGTGACCACTGTCTCTTCCCCTGAAATAAAGTTTCTTTAACGGGACGGACGGATCTATTTTTCCTCTGTATATGTGTCGTTTCTTTTCCTTGTCGACGATGTCTCGGCATCGTTCTCCCTCCGACGTTTTGTTTAATAGTCACCCCTTCCCTCACTTCTTGTGGTGTGTAAAGACGGTAGGAACCCGGTCTTATCGAGAGGACAGAGTGAGTGTCCTGTTTTTCATCCGACCGAGGCTTACAGACAAATCTGGGTCATCTCGGTAAACGTTTTTGCCCTTTTCGACCTTCTATTATCCTACAAAAGGTGACGCGGTTTAGTCACCGACATTATGTGGACGACGACGACCGAGTATTTCCGACTTCACACAAACGTCGGTAAAACCTGGTGTACCAAGGGTGTCAGTCTCCGAGGAGGGGTCTTTGTGGCAAAAGATGATGGACACCTAGTCTGTAGATCGTTGAAGGTCTGTTGCTATATTTGTCTGACTTTCGAAGGAACGAAGACCTCCCCTATATCTACTATGACGTCTCGGTTCTAAAAGAGGATACGAAAGACGACCTTTAAAATGTCAACATCCGAAGGGTAATTCAGATACTACACAAAACTCAAGTAAAAAAAACAGATACCACATTCTGTACCAAGGGTGAAACTTAAAAGTATACCTTGAGGTTAGTAAGGTCGTGGCAAACGACTTTTCTGATAGGAAAGAGGTTATTTAACGAAAAGTTGAAACTTTTCTTAGTTAATCGGACATACACAAGCACAGACCAAAACCTGAGATAACGTAAGGCGACTAGATATGGAAATAGGAAAAAGGTAATTGAGTAACCGAACTACTGACATCAAATATCGTTCAGAACTTTAGTTCATTACACTCACTAAGTTGAAACAAGAAAAAGTTTTGACAAAGCTGACGAAATAACGGAAACGGAAAGGTTTACGTAAAAATTTAGTAAAACAACTAAAGGTGTTTTTTTAAAGATGACCCTAAAGAAAGGACCTTAATATAACTTAAATATGCAATAATAATAATCTTTAACGAAGTACTTAAGTCAAGTCAAGTCAGTGAGTCAGTACAGGTTTAGAAACACTGGGGTACCTGAGGTCGTGTGGTCCGGAGGGACAGGTAGTCGTTGAGGGTCTCTAAAGGAGTTTGAGTACAGGTAACTCAGTCACTACGGTAGGTTGGTAGAGTAGGAGACAGTAGGGGAAAAGGAGGGTTGAAGTTAGAAAGGGTCGTAGTCCCAGAAAAGTTTACACAGTCAAGAAACATGGTCACCGGTTTCACAACTTCAAAATCGAAGTTGTAGTAGGAAGGCTACTTATAAGTCCTGACTAAAGGAAATCCTTTAGGTTCAGGTTCGCTAAGAGTTCTCAGAAGAGGTTGTGTGTCGAGTTTTCGTAGTTAAGAAACCGTGAGTCGAAAGAAGTATCAGGTGGAGAGTGTAGGTATGTACTAATGACCTTTTTGGTATCGGAACTGATCTGTCTGGAAACACCCGTTTCATTACAGAGACGAAAAATTATACGAAAGATCCAACCAGTATCGAAAAAGAGGTTCCTCGTTCGTAGAAAATTAAAGTACCGACGTCAGTGGTAGACGTCACTAAAACCTCGGGGGGTTTTATTTTAGTAATTGGATACCTTACACACAGAGAGATTTATTTAGACGAAGAGTGGATAGTCAAATAGAGAGTTACTTAAGAAAGACACTACTCTGTAACTCTTGGACTCCGAGTTCCAAGTGACCGTCAACTTAGAAGGTAGTAGAACCTGGGTCAACCAAGATTCGTCAAAAACAGTATAGTATAAAACTCTGGTCCACACACTAGTATTAATATTCTGTCACTCAAGTTCAAGGGTCAGACCTAAAACTAACCCAAGTTCAGAGTTGGACTCCACACACCAAAGTAGTGGTGTGTATTATAATCGACTGAGAAACTTAGTTCTTTTTTATAAAATTTTAATATCGATCGGTGAGGAATCTTTGACAGTGTCCACGGAACGGTGGTACGAATACAAGACAATTTCGTTTGAATCGTAGATCAAGTCCCCGTTTCATCTCCTTCTTCTATAGTCTACGTCTATATTAATATACCCTGTTTCAGTAGTTTTTTCCTCTTTCGTATTTCATCAGTATGCGGATTACCTTACCCGTCTTCTTCTCATTATCCCTGAGACTCGTTCGTCTATTTTTCCTTCTAGTAACACGGCAACTGACGAGTAATATTTTAGGGTCGTCCTGGAGTTCCCTTACTAACACAGGCTTAAACAATTCTCCTTCTACCAACTTACCTGTCATTTAATGTCTTAATGACCCTTTCCATTAGACTTGTCCTTATTCCAGTTTCTAGATTTTAATTTCAAAGGACGTCCGAGGGTGTGTCTCAATTTTAAGGTAATTTTTTTTAGGATAATGTTTTTATAAAAAGTATAATTTGGTACGAAGTACTAGAACAAAATACTTTAATGTAGAATAAACGAACTTCTTTTAGTGAACGCACAGAAATCGATTGATTTAAGAATAATGGTGAACTCTCGTCCACTCGAGAGAGTCTTTTAGAACTCGAATATGTGTGACCTACCAGGGTATGAAAGTCGGTTAAAAAGAAAAAAAAAAAAAAAAAAATAATGAGACATAAAATAGAATCGTGACGTTCCCGTGAGACTGGAGAATTAAGGAACTCCCGATGTTAATTGGTCTTTGTGAGAACTGACTTTTTCCTTAACTTACCCTTGAGAAGTGTCCAGAAGCCAGTTAGTGAATTCTTTTAGATAAAGTAAATTCAGTAAGGACCTTTAAAAACATAATGAATTAGTACAACATGTGGGAAAACGAAGGGAGAGTACTACGTTTCTGTGTGTACAATTACACTTTCTTCGTATAGGTGAATGATTTCTTTATTTTAAAAAATTCACTGTTTACAGAATCAACATTATAATTATGACTAAAGAACAAAAAAGAAATACTGTGGATTCATTGTGTAAATGTAAGTATTTAATAACTTTAAAGATATACTAATCGTTATTTTCCAGAAAAAATCCCCTTTTTTTTCAGAAGGGTTACCTTTCGTTTTCAAAACGGAATTTTCACATCTTTTATGTGAGGGAATCGTTTCACTCTATCGTTCAGGTAACACAACCTGTCTTGTGACCTGGTCTGAGTATCCGAGTTGCGAACAAACAATGAATATTCGACATATTATAACCCACTCAGTAACTGATAAAGACCCGGAACCTATAGAAACACTGTACTTTATCTCTATCGTTATTACTAATGGAGTACGTTAACACCCTGAAGGGTCCACCACAATCACCATTTCCTGGGTGGACTGTTACGTCCTCTGACTTCTCCACACTCAAGCTAGGGACCCAACCCTTCTAGGAGACCTCCTCCCGTACCGTTGGGTGAGGTCATAAGAATGGACCTCTTAAGGTACTTGTCTCTTCGAATCCTCCGATGTCAGGTGTCCCAGCGTCTCAACCTGTACTGACTTCACTGGATCGTGTGTACGTTCGCTGACATCAGCACTAATTTACCTTATTACGCACCTTTCCAGAACCATTTGTGAGATTGTGAGATATTGACATCAGACAGACACACACTAACAAATATTTTAAAATCCAGACGAGTCAAAATGGGAGTTTAGGGGTAGGTCTGATGTGACTACTCTTTGGACGGAAGTACGACCGTATAAAAGATGTTGTCGACATTAATCCAATAATCCTCAACAGTAAGGAGGATGGGTCACTCTTACTGACCGACACACATCGGGGAGTTTGGGAGGTCCCTCCCCCTCAGTTCCCCGACCCACCTACCACTCTCTGTAACCGGGACATCATGTAGTGTAGGAGGTAGAGTCCGGCACTGTCGAAAGTTGAGGTTTCTTGTAGTTCGGTTGACAAAGAAAGTAGAAGTCCCGTTCTACAACCGACGGAATTCTAGTGTCTACAATAAATATCCCAACTCTCGTTTTTACTAGTCTGTGTGATTATACAAAAGTAGTCGAAAACTTTCTCTGGGAAGGTAGGTGTGGAAGGGGAAGGTTTTATATGGGGGAACAATACGTGGTTTTGTACGGTAATTTCTTATTCAAAAAGAAAAACGACTGTTTGTTTTAGTCTACGATTAGTTATCCTTAAGTCAACCGTCTCTGACAGAACGAGTAGTCACTTTAATGTAGACCTCGAACAACCGAACTACCATTCTTTGGGAAGACTCTCTTACTTTCGATTTTACTTTTTTATACACGAGACAGTGAATAGTATCCTTTTACATTTGTTGGCATTGTAAGTTAGTTAGTTCGTTTGTTTGTTTTTTTTGGGGAGTCAACAATCCCACAATGTTTAGTTAAAATAGTAAGACACGGGGGAAGGTTATTTTATACTCATTTATTTTATATTATCTAAACAAATAAGTTTTAAATTTACAAGAAGTAACCACTAATGAGAGTTCTTGTCAACTCCGAGTTTATCCAGACAGGACAACACAAACACTGGTGGACAAAGTGAGTCTTGATTGGGAAAGTCAGTATAAGTTTTTTCAATGGTGAGATCAAGATATCGATAACAGATGGGAAATTTCCTTTGTGTGTTTTGTAATCACAAAGGATTGTCATTCAGAGGGATCTACCGGAGTCCTTCCATCTTTTCTCAGTAGGTAGTCACTTCTAGGTAGCCAGTTAAACATCAAGATCCCACCAAAACTGTCAAAACACTAATTGGTTTGAGAATTGTGTACTTTTCCTGTAACGAAGGGGTAAGAAGAACGGTGGTTTACAACACTTCTGTTGTCTCACTCTTTTTGTTTGTTCGTATTCGTGTCAGATATTATCCTAGTGCTAATTTGTCCTATATCATCATCAAGAGACCTCCTCCGTTACCGTGGGTGAGGTCAAGAGAACGGACCTTTTAGGGTACCCGCCTCCTCGGACCACCCGACGTCAGGTACCCCAGCGATTCTCAGTCTGTGCTGACTCGCTGAAGTCAAAGTGAAAAGTGAAAGGTGAAAGTACGTAACCTCTTCCTTTACCGTTGCGTGAGGTCACAAGAACGGACCTCTTAGGGTCCCTGCCCCCTCGGACCACCCGACGGCAGATATCCCAACGTGTCCCAGCCTGTGTTGACTTCGCTGAATCGTCGTCGTCGTCGTCATCATAAAGAGGGTCTTTATAGAGATTGAAGTGATATTTCACACAAAACAAAGGAAGTCTATTTATTGGTCTTCACCATGACGACCTGTCATGGTGTCAAGATATGTTCAAGATAAGAATTAAAGAACTCCTTGGAGGTTTGACTAAAGGTATTACCGTAATAGTTAAACGTCCGGGTGGTTACCACATGTTCATAAGGAAAATTAGGTGTAGGAGTGGTTGTGAACGATAAATAACAGAGAAACTATTAACGGTAGTATTGTCCATATACCACTATTGAGTAACACCAAAACAAAACGTAAAGGGACTCCTAATCACTACAACTCGTAGAAAAGTACATGGATAACCGAGATATATAGGAAAAACATTTTTTACAGATAAGTCAGAGAAAAACGTAAATAATTAACAAAACAAAAAGCAATGGTTCGACATACTCAATAAACATATAAAACCTATAATTGAGTAACATCCTACACGTTACGTTACACGAGTCAGTGAGTCAGTACAGGTGGAGAAACACCGGGACACCTGATATCGAGTGGTCCGAGGAGACAGGTACAAGGTCCGTTCTTATGACCTCATCCAACGTTACAGGCTGAATTCCCCTAGAAGAGCTGGGTCCCTAGTTTGGGTACAGAGAACGTAGAGGAAGTTGACCGTCTACCTAAGAAATGGTGATCACGGTGGATACACCAAACGGTTATAAAAGAAGGTAACGTGTCCAACAGAAAAGTAAAACAACTCTGAAGGAGACAACTCGTCTTCGAGAAATCAAACTACTCGGTAATAGAGTTTCTTTATAGACATACCTTAAGAGGTCCGTTCTTATGACATCATCTAGAGGTAAGGGAAGAGGTCCCCAATAAGGGATAAGTCCCTAGCTTGGGTCCAGAGGACGTAACATCCGTTTAAGTAATGATAGACTCGGTGGTCCCTTCGGGTACACATATATATGTAAGTTGGAATTTTTTCTTCCTTTAAGACAGTAAACAATGTTCCACCTACTTGAACCTTCCGTAATGCGATTAATTTTATTCGGTCCCTCTCTTTCCATTTATGAAGTACTATAGTAAATATATACTTTAGGTTTTATTTCTTACATATCTTTGTCTCTCATCTTTTCACCAACGATTCCTGACCCCAAACCCCCTTTATCTCCTTCAAACCATTTTCCATTTCCTATGTTTGAAAGTAGATATCCTATTATTACCGGACCCCTAGATTTCTTTTGTACTGTTATTAACTGTCGTGGTAGTATATTAACTTTAAACGATTGTCTCATCTTGAATTATAAGAGTGGTTTTTTTCCATTTACCCATTTATAGACTCCACTAACTACACAAATATTTGAGTGGTACCCAAATAAATAAAATGGTATATATGGATAGATTTTCGTAGCATAAAGTACGAAATTTATATAATGTTAAAATGAACAGTTAATATAGAGTTATTTCGACTCTTTTTCTTTTGACGAAAGTTAAACAGTTCGAAATTTTATCTTACAACTTACGAAACCCGAGGTAGGAAGAAGGTGGGAAGGAAGAAAAGAGAGAGGTAGGAAGGGAGGGAGAGATGGATGGAAGGGAGTAGGAAAGAAGAACAGAAAGAAGAAGGATCGACTTCCCAGCGGTTTACGAAAGTGTATACAGTAAAATGGAATGGAAGTGTCTATAGGATTCTCTATCCTGGTGATCTTACTATAAACCCATAATGTTTATTCTAATCACTAAAAAAAAGTTCTACTTGGTAAAATATCAACTGTGTAGACTACAACCTTGGGTTTAAAGGACTGTTGTTTACGCTCTAGAAAAAAAGTCGTAAAGACTGGTGAGTTAACAATCCAGAAAGGTACACCGAGCCGGAAGGGAACACCGAGTCCACTATTTCTTAGGTGGACGTTATGCCCTCTGTACCCAAGTTGGAGACCCAACCCTTGTAGGGGACCTCTTCCCTTACCGATGGGTGAGGTCATAAGGCCAGACCTCTTAAGGTAACAGACATAGTAGGTACCCCAACTTTTCTCAACCTGTGTTTACTCAGTGAAAGTATGTACACGGGGACACCGAGTCTATCATTTCTTAGACGGACGTTACGCTCTCTGATCCCAAGTTAGGGACCCAGTCCTTTTATGGGACCTCTTCCCTTACCGTTGGGTAAGGTCATAAGAACGGACCTCTTAAAGTGCCTGTCTATTCGGACCCCCCGATATCAGGTATTTAGGGTTAACGATAAATTAAATCTATAATTTACAGACAGATAATCAGCTAGGTTGGGAATGTCTACGTAACCCATCTTAGTCAAATTCACACTTTTAGATTCGATCGTTTTTTCCTATAACTTTTGTCAAAGTTTTAAGACCCTCTTGAGGATTTTTATAGTTGTTCTTATTCGTAAAAGATCGAATTAGAAAGTATATTTATCTACGATGACGACTGACACAAAGAAGGTCTCGACCTGAAGGGTGACAGTCGTTCTACGTACGACTCTATAAATGTCACTAGTACAAAATGTAGTGTGGTAGATGTAGGAGGGACCGAAAGAGTCGTAAAAGACTCGTCCTACCCTATTTTTCGGCCATAGTACATCGATACTGGAGTTTTCGGGGTCCGACCCGTAACAGTTATACCGTACAAAAGGTCGTAAACCAAGAAACTTAGACACGGAACTGTTGATGTGTCTAACGATACGTGACCAAACACATTAAATCGTGGAGAGGTATAATTTGAATATCTGTTTCTGTCTCCTGTGTGCAATTTTGGCTCAAAGGTTGGCAGGAGTGAGACGTGTCAGTCATAACTAATAGAGGAACGGACATTATTTGGTTCTTCCTGGTGGTGATACCGACCGGACTTACGGGGTCACTAAATCTAAGTGACGTTGTGGTGGTTCGACACACACACACGGGTAGTGACGAAAGTTCACAACCCCCTTCAATAGTTATAAAAGTTCTTAGACTTGAAGTTCATATATTTTTTGTAAAGAATCCTTCCTCTTTGTCGCTTTTCCTTTCTCTTTGTTTTCCCCGATGGTCTTACTCGTCTCTACCAATCCAAACGTGTCTTCAATTTTTTAATCTTTTACTCAGAATGTTTCAGACTATAGGGAGAACCTGGTAAGTAAAGGTAAGAGGAGAGAGGGAAACGAAGTGAATTTCAAGAAGAAGTTTCCGAGAGTGGACAAGTCAGAGAGTTTTTGGACACGAATCGTTATTCAATTCAATTAAGCGAGTCAGCACAGGTTGAGAAACGCTGGGTACCTGACATCGGGTGGTCCGAGGAGACAGGTACCCTAACAGGTCCATTCTTATGACCTCACCCAACGGTAAAGGAAGAGGTCCCCTAGAAGGGTTGGGGGTCCCTAGTTTGGGTCCAGAGGACATAATCTCCGTCTGAGAAATTGGAGACTCGGTGGTGCCTTCGACATGACTTTAATGGTAGTTATCACTCGATCGGTCCTCGGTGTCCGACGGAAAGAATAGAGGTCTGACTACCGCTTCGTTTAAATAGAAACACGAAACGTAACTTATGTTGGACTTGAGACGTTTGGAACTACTAAGGAAGACACGGAGGTTACGGAACAAACACAAGGAAAGTATCGTAAGTAAACGAGACCTATACAATATGTTCGACAACGAATGTAAAGACAGACGGGGGGTGAGAATCAAGTATTGCAAGGATTCCGTTACTGACACTGGAAAATCTTTTGACTCGAACCATATAAACCTGTAATTACATCTGTACTACATAGAGATAACGTTTCTTTATCTCCTTTTGTTGTCTTACCCTTTCTGATCTCTAGAGAAGTTCTTTTAATCTCTATGGTTCCCTTATAAAGTACGTTTCTACCCGAGCTATTTCCTTTCTTTACCATACCTGGATTTTCTTCGTCTTCTAAAATTCTTCCCCACCGTTCTTATGTGTCTTACTGACATGTTTTTTCTAAAACTTCTGGTTCTATTAGTGTTGCCACACTAGTAAGTGGATCTCGGTCTGTAGGACCTTACACTTCGGTTCACCTGGAATCCTTCGTAGTGATACTTGTTTCGATCACCTTCACTACCTTAAGGTCAACTCGATAAAGTTTAGGACTTTCTACTACGACACCTTCACGACGTGAATTATACGGTCGTTTAAACCTTTTGAGTCGTCACCAGTGTCCTGACCTTTCCAGGTAAAAGTAAGGTCAGGGTTTCTTTCCGTTACGGTTTCTTACGAGTTTGATGGCGTGTTAACGTGAGTAGAGTGTGCGATCATTTCATTACGAGTTTTAAGAGGTTCGGTCCGAAGTAATTATGTACTTGGCACTTGAAGGTCTATAAGCTTGACCAAAATCTTTTCCGTCTCCTTGGTCTCTAGTTTAACTGTTGTAGGCGACCTAGTACCTTTTTCGTTCTCTCAAGGTCTTTTTGTAGATAAAGACGAAATAACTGATACGGTTTCGGAAACTGACACGCCTAGTGTTATTTGACACCTTTTAAGACTTTCTCTACCCTTATGGTCTGATGGACTGGACGGAGAACTCTTTGGATATACGTCCAGTCCTTCGTTCAATCTTGACCTGTACCTTGTTGTCTGACCAAGGTTTATCCTTTTCCTCATGCAGTTCCGACATATAACAGTGGCACGAATAAATTGAATATACGTCTCATGTAGTACTCTTTGTGACCTGACCTTCTTCGTGTTCGACCTTAGTTCTAACGGCTCTCTTTATAGTCCTTGAAGTCTATACGTCTACTGTGATGGGAATACCGTCTTTCACTTCTCCTCGATTTCTCGGAGAACTACTCTCACTTTCTCCTCTTACTTTTTCAACCGAATTTCGAGTTGTAAGTCTTTTGCTTCCAGTACCGTAGACCAGGGTAGTGAAGTACCCTTTATCTACCCCTTTGTCACAGTCTGAAATAAAACCCCCCGAGGTTTTAGTGACGTCTACCACTAACGTCGGTACTTTAATTTTCTGCGAATGAGGAACCTTCCTTTCAATACTGGTTGGATCTATCGTATAAGTTTTCGTCTCTGTAATGAAACGGTTGTTTCCAGACAGATCAGTTCCGATACCAAAAAGGTCACCAGTTCATACCTACACTCTCAATCTGACACTTCTTTCGACTCATGACTCCTTAACGACGAAAATTTGACACCACAACCTCTTCTGACAACTCTCAGGGAACCTGACGTTCCTCTAGGTTGGTCAGGTAAGACTTCCTCTAGTCAGGACCCACAAGAAACCTTCCTTACTACGATTTCGACTTCGAGGTCATGAAACCGGTGGTGTACGTTTCGTAACTGAGTAATCTTTTCTGAGACTACGACCCTCCCTAACCCCCGTCCTCCTTTTCCCCTACTCTCCTACTCTACCGACCTACCGTAGTGGCTGAGCTACCTGCACTCAAACTCACTTGAGTCCCTCTACCACTACCTGTCCCTCCGGACGGCACGACGTTAAGTACCCCAACATTTCTCAGTCTGTACTGACTCACTCACTTTACTTGACTTGACTTGACTTACATAGAGACTTTAGAGTTTGTCCCCAAGAATTGTCCCGTTAAATCAGGAGACTCGACGTCCATTTCTACCCCCGTAATCGGTATAGACCTTTGTAAAAACCAACGGTGTTGAAAGTCCCCTCCTTAGGATCATAGTTGATCTATCATCTCCCGTCCCGATGACAATTTACACGATGTTACGTGTCCTATCGAGGGGTGATCTTTCTTCATAGTTCGAACTTTATAGTTATCACGACTCCAACTTTTGGGAGCGATTGGTTCGTTTGATAATAGGGGTTTATTTAGATATATACACGGAGGTTTACCCAACAAAAAGAATCCATCTGGACTGGTTATATAGACAGTGTTCGTCGTAGAATTGGGTTGGGTATTGTAAAGGTAGTACGTTATAGAAGAAAGGGGGTAGAATCAAGTAAATTAGAAATATTAGTCAACATTTCAAATGATCCATCTAAAATAAGAAGACTAAAATTCTTTGAACTCTGATGATTGTCCATTAGACATTTCCAAAACTTATCACCACAATGTCTTCTACTTCCGCTACTGTGGGGTGAGGTCATGAGAACGGACCTTTTAGGGTGCCTGCCTCCTCTGATCATCCGACGTTAGGTACCGTAGCGTTTCTCAGTCTGTGCTGACTCGCTGAAGTGAAAGTGAAAAGTGAAAGTACGTAATCTCTTCCTTTATCGTTGGGTGAGGTCACAAGAACGGACCTCTTAGGGGCCCTGCCCCCTCGGACCACCCGACGGCAGATACCCCAGAGTGTCTCAGCCTGTACTGACTTCACTGAATCGCCACCGTCGTCGTCGTCGTCGTCTACAAGGTCTCAGGAAACATGACGTTCTAGTGTGGTCAGTTAGGATTTCCTTTAGTTGGCACTTATAAGTAGCCTTCCTGACTACGACTTGGACTTCGAGGTTATGAAACCAGTGGACTACGGTTTTCGGTTCAGTAACCTTTTCTGGGACTACGACCCTTTCAGACTTCCGTTTTCTTTTTCCACCCATCGTCTCCTACTCTACCAATCTGTCGTAGTGGTTGAGTTACTTTCACTTAAACTCGTTTGAAGTCCTCTATCACCTCCTGTCTCTTTGGACCTTACGACGGTAGGTACCCCAGTGTTTCTCAGTCTATGCTGAATCCGTGACTCGTTGTTACTTCCAAAGTATCGATCCTTCGACCGTCGTCTTGAACTTAGATCCTGAAGACTGAGACATCACTACTCTTTTTCTCATTTCTGTGTTTCCGTATTTTTAAGTCCCATACAACCCTCTAGTCGGTCGTCGTTTACGACGATTTAGGATCCCATGTTCTTCCACTTTAGGGGGGAATTCGATTTCGACTTGACCAAACTCCAGTCTACCAACTCCGAGGACTTAATAAGAATCAGTAAAACTTAAATTGTCTTCACCTCCCAACCCTTATCTATCGTCTCAACAACCAATCTTTAAGAGGAACCTTCCTAGACAGACCGTTAACTACCCGACGAACCTCTTCCTTAATAAATCTTCCATGTCGTCAAAAAGGTCAGGGTAAACACTGGTGTTCCCCACTTACTGTTCGTCGGTATATGTAGTTGAGAATTTTCAACGATCTTTGACAGTGTCAGGTGAAGTCTCTTACAGAAATACAAATCTCCCGTTTACTGGTAGAAGACCTTCAAAAACATGTGTGACACAGACACGATGGTGTGTGACTTGGTTTCTGGGTTTAGGAACCTGAAGTGTAAATTCTGGTTATTGGATCTGTATATATTGGATATCTGAATGTACACGGTTTACCTTAATTTGATAAAGGTCTTAAACTTTCGTTGGACCTCTCTGAATAAAGGTGAATTTGAGGAACTCGGAAAGACTTGTTTCACTGGGTGACGACGGAGACTCTCCTACTCCTAAATCTTTTGTATAATATCCACTTCCAATAGTCCCCCAAACAAGAGTTATTTAGACTCGAACCAAAACTCAAAACTCTACTTTTTATAAGATTCGTCGATCTTAAAGTCCCCCCGCATATGTACAAGAGTTTTCTTATTATGTGTTTGTACCAGTCCTCGGAGGGTGGTCATTATGGACCTCACTTCACATAAGAAGAACTTACGTAAAGAAGGATTGGAGAGTGTCTACTTTGTTTTCGGTCACAGTGGCCACTAGATAAAGAGTATATTGATCGCCACTGTCGAACAAAACGTAATAAAAAAACGGAAGAAAAATTTGTAGTCTGATTAGGTAGTACTTGTCGTTGAGGAAAGTAACATATCCGGAAACTTAAAGTCTTACGGATTAAACAAATAAATTTACTTTTTTCAAAGACTTTCTTTCGTCTTTTCGATTCTTTTCCAAATCGAAGAGGGACCGTCGGTTTATAAGTAAAACGGAGACCCTAGAGGTAAAACTCTCGACAGTTCCGTCTTAATAAAACATTTTTGGAGTAAATCTCCTTCCCAGAGATAACTTACCGGTCTCCTGAAAAGACGGCCAGTGTCGGTAAGACTGGAAGGTCAAGAAACCCGTAAAAATGTCGTGTCGTAAAGAAGGGTTTAGAGAATTATAAACTCGTTTATAAATGAAGTATGTAGTAACGAAACCAACACCGTAGATCCTATCTTGACCTTTACTAAATCTGTTTTCTCCTATGAGTAGTTACTCATACACAGAGAGAAAACTCAATACTTTCTGGAGTTAAGAAAAAAGTTCAAATAAAAATTAACCTCCTATTAACTAAATGTTACAACAGAACCAAGGACGAGATGTTTTTACACTTAGTCGGTATTCATATGTATATAGAGGAGGAAACACTTGGAGGGAGGGTGGGTCTCATGGTCTCCTGAACCTTCTTTGAATCTACAGGTAGATGTTTACTTACCTATTTCTTCGACACCATGTATATATGTTACCTTATAAAAAGTCGGTAACTTTTCTTACTTAAACTCAGTCAAGTCAAGATCACTCCCACTACTTGGATCTCAGACAATATGTCTTACTTCATTCAGTCTTTCTCCTTTTTTTACCAGGACTATTTGGATAAGCTCCCCGTCCTTATCTCTGTGCCTATATATCTCTTGTCGGACGTCTGTGTTGTCCCCTTCCTCTCCCACTCTGTCTGACTGTCTCCTCGTGACTCTGTATGTGTAGTGGTATACGTTTTGTGTCCCTGAGAGTTAAGAAAATATGTCATAACCGGACCTTCCCTCTTTTAAGGACTCCATTCTGAACAGAAAAACCTGTACAGCGTTCTTACAGATGACATGTCACCTTAAGGACAGACACTCATGAAGGGAAATCCTTTCGTAAGAAAGACAAAGTTGTGTTTTGAAGTCTTTTTGAAGACAGTCCTATATAGACCGTATGACCCCTTTTGGTTTTGGTTTGTCTAGACACCTAATACACAGTTGTTAATTCTGAAACGACGACGACGACGACGACGACGACGATTCATCGCAGTCAGTACAGAGACACACTGGGGTATTTATCGTCGGGTGGTCCGAGGGGATAGGGACCCTAAGAGGTCCGTTCTTGTGACCTCACCCAACGGTAAAGGAAGAGGTTACGTACTTCCACTTTTCACTTTCACTTCAACGAGGTAGCACAGGCTGAGAAGTGCTGGGGTACCTGATATCGGATGGTCCGAGAAGACAGGTACCCTAAGAGGTCCGTTCTTGTGACCTCACCCAACGGTAACGGAAGAAACTTAATTCAGAAATGACTCAAGGATAATTCACGGTAAGAGACATTTCTAATATGACTTTACACTGGACGTCAATATGGCAGGAATTCTTCAAATCCTCACAACCTCCCATTGTACGTTTAAATGAGTTTTTTTAACGTCTCCCTATTTGTTGTCACAGACTAATTCCCTCTCCTCTATGAACTACACCCCTAATTCACACGAAAATATTGAATCTCGTCTTCCGCCATCTACTTCCAACTGTTCGAGTCTCTTATGGAGGAACTTCTCTATTGTGAACTTGATCCAAAATTCAGAATCGTAGACTCATATAATGTCACTCCTCTACATTAAAGTTTAAACCTCTCCTTGTGTTCGTTTATTTTGCGACTCTTCTGTGTCAGTATAATGTGTGATTCTTTCACCGTCACATCTGTCCTTCAGAAAGACTGTTTTAAGTCAAGTCAAGTCAGTGAGTCAACACAGACAGAGAAACTCTGGGGTACCTGACGTCGTACGGTCCGAAGGTACAGGTAGCGGTTGTGGGCCTTGAATGAGTTTGAGTATAGGTAACTCAGCCACCACGGTAGGTTGGTAGAGTAGGAGACAGCAGGGGAAGAGGAGGACGGAAGTCAGAAAGGGTCATAGTCCCAGAAAAGTTTACTTAGACAAGAAGTGTAGTCCACCGGTTTCATAACCTCAAAGTCGAAATCGTAGTCAGGAAGGTTACTTATAAGTTCTGACTAGAGGAAATCCTACCTGACCAACCTAGAGGAGAGTCAGGTTCCCTAGTTCTCAGAAGGGGTTGTAGTGTCAAGTTTTCGTAGTTAAGAACACGTGAGTCGACAGAAATGTCAGGTTGAGAGTGTAGGTATGTACTGATAACCTTTTTGGTATCGGAACTGATCTACCTGGAAACAACCGTTTCATTACAGAGACGAAAAATTATACGATAGATCCAACCAGTATTAAAAAGAAGGTTCCTCATTCGTAGAAAATTAAAGTACCGACGTCAGTGGTAGACGTCACTAAAACCTCGTGGGGTTTTATCAGACAGTGACAAAGGTAACACAGGGGTAGATAAACGGTACTTCACTACCCTGGTCTACGGTACTAGAATCAAAAGACTTACAACTCCGAATTCGGTTTAAAAAGTGAGAGAAGAAAGTAAAAGTAGTTCTCCGAGAAATCAAGTAGAAGCGAAAGACGGTATCCCACCACAGTAGACGTATAGACTCCAATAACTATAAATAGAGCCGTCAGAATTAAGGTCAAACACGAAGGAGCTCGGGTCGTAAAGAGTACTACGTAAGACGTATATTCAATTTATTCGTCCCACTGTTATATGTCGGAAACGTGTGAAGAAAGGGTTGAACCTTGGTCAGACAACAAGATCAGTTCAAGATTGACAACGAAGGACTGGACGTTTGTCTAAAGAGTCCTCCGTCCAGTCGACAAAGGTAGATGACTTCTTAAAAGGTGTCAAGTAACACTAGGTGTGTCAGTTTCCAAAACCACATCAGTTATTTCGTCTTCATCTATAAAAAGACCTTGAGAGAACGAAAAAACTACTAGGTCGTCTACAACCGTTGAACTGGAGACCAAGGAGACGGAAAAGATTTAGATCGAACTTGTAGACCTTCAAGTGTACAGTACATGACAACTTCGGACCGTCCCTCTTAAAACTCATAATAAAACGATCACACACTCTACTCACGTTAACACTCCATCTAACTCGTAAGAAACCGTAACGGAAGAAACCCTAACCTTACTTTTAACTGTAAAAGGTCAGGACACCGGTGACGACTCAAAAGGTTTGATCGACCGTATAACTCACGTCGTGAAAGTGTCGTAGTGGAAAATCCTAAACTTTATCGAGTTGACCTTAAGACAGTGTAGGTGATCGAAACAAACATCACTACAAAGGATTCCGGGTGAACTGAAGCGTAAGATCCTACAGACCGAGATCTACTGACTAGTGTGGTAGCACCAATAGAATCAGTACTTCTAGAAAAAACATATAAAGAAGATACATAAGAACGGTGGAGAAGAATTATAGAAGACGAAAACAATCCAGATATGGTAAAGACAGCAAATAACACGGGTAGAAATGTACTTTACAAGGGAACCACAGAGATTAAAAGAACTTCTTTAGAGATCAGAAGGGGTAAGATAACAAAAGGAGATAAAGAAACGTAACTAGTGACTCCTTCCGAAAGAATAGAGAAGAACGATAAGAAACCTTGAGACGTAACTTTACCCATATAGAAAGGAAAAGAGGAAACGAAAAAAAAAGACTGTTTTGGATCCAAAATTCATATCATCTCATCTTATGTTCTAACGTCTTAAATCGCCCTTGTTTAACTTCGGGGAACTTTAGAATTGTCTTCTTAAACCTGAACTACAGCGTACATTAGCTCAATAACATCTAAAAACCGTCCTTCTAGGTACTACTTCCGTCGTGGCCACATGTTTCAACTAAGCCGTCCCGTAGCCAACCCTTTGTCCAATCTCTTCCCGTCTATATGTCGTGAACATGTTACTGAACACGAGTGTAAGTAACTTCTCCTACTTCCTTCCGTCCCTATTGGACTCTAGGGATAACTTCGGAACCACTGACTAACTCCCAGTTTCCTAACTCGTAGTGACCTCTACTGAGGTTTTGATCTCCACCCTGATAATATTAAGTGCCTTCCTTGAGAAGGTGTCCAAGTCCTTTTTCGAGGACAGAGAGGGGTCTTCTCTATAGGAAGTCAGAATGGGATTTCTCTTACCCCTTACTTCTTTTTTTAGTTTACGTTTTTGATCGATACAGAGTTTTGACAACCTTCTGATTTTACAACAAAGACTTCTTATTCAGGAAAGTTTGTCTTATGTAATAACTAAAATACCTCATGAACTAAATCAAGCAAAAATTTTAAGACAATACCGTTACAGTCATATATATTAAAAACTCTTTATTCTAGTCAAATCTCTATTTTGTATCGTGAAGCAAGAATTACGAAGGATAAGAACGTTATCTCGAGAACCGACGTATCCTTGGTTTGGAGAAGGAACCAGATACAACAGTATCGGAGGAAGGTGGAGAATATAGGAATATTACCCGAAGGTGTCACCGAGTCTACCATTTCTTAGGTGAACGTTACGTCCTCTGGACCCAAGTTAAGGACCCACCCCTTCTAGGGGAACTCTTCCTTTACCGATAGTTGAGGTTATGAGAAGACCGGTGTTTGTGGTTTGGGAGAAAGTGTGTCACGTGCCTCTTGACTTGTCCGAAGGAAACGTTGATGGAAGTGTTGAGAAGGATGGTTCCTAGGAATGTAGATGAAAGTTGACCCTGTTAGATGACTACAACAATAAGTAACGAGTCAGTACAGGCTGAGAAACGCTGGGGTTCCTGACATCAGTAGGTCCGAGGAGAGAGGTAACCCTTAAGAGGTCCGTTCTTATGGTCTCACCCAACAATACGGGAGGAGGTTCCCTAGAAGGGTTGGGACCTAAGTTTGGGTCCAGAGGACGTAACACCCGTCAAAGAGATGGTAGACTCGGGGACCCCTTCGGGTTCTTATGACCTCACCCATCGGATAGGGAAGAGGTCCCCTAGAATACGTTAGGTTGACCCCGGAGAACGTAACGTCTGCCTAAGAAATGACCGATTCGATGGAGTCTACGGGGTCCACCGCGATCGCCATTTCTTAGACGGACGGTCACGTCCTCTGCGTTCTCTGTCCAAACTAGGGACCCACCCCTTCTAGGGGACCTCACCCTTTACCTCTGCAAGAAGTAATAAGAACGGACCTTTTAAGACACCTGTTTCTTCGGACCTCCCGATGTATGTATCCCGGTGTTTCTCAGTCCGTGTTTATTTGACGACTCCTGTGTGTGTTAGATGACGGTCAATTGATCTTTCATTCGATCGTATGTTAGTCACAGAACGACACGAAACAGAGTTAAGAAAAGTGAGATTAGGTTCCTTTAGTAGACATACTTCAACAAATCAGAGATTTAACATAGAAAACGTTGGGGTCCTTACCCTTATTTTACGAACCTTGACTGATGAAACCGGAGAACCCGATGTATTCCGTCATCTTCCATTTAAACCTATATTTATATCGAAATATGTGTATTGTCCGACGTAAGTTTATAAATGTACGGAGAGGATTAACGAATATAAATAACACAACAACTTTGACGTACAGATAGGGTAACAAGTTTGTGGAAGTGTATCCTGGAAAATTACCTTATGGCACTAACGTCACTCAACATTAAATACTTGAAAGTTTAGTTTAATTGCTGAAAGGATTATCCTCTTCTTCTACTCGGCTTCGTTTATCATATCTCCTTCTCGGGATACAAATCACGTCCCTAACTTGGGTGCTCTTCGACCTTATGAGTACCATTAAGACTAAAATAACTACCACAAGAGTGGACATAGAGAACGAAATTGTTAAGAGAGAAAAGACTAAATTAGGTTCTCTTTTGACGGGAATTTATACACCCGTTTTAAATTAGACATCTGTAACATCGATTCGAAGAAGGAACACCTTTACGGGAAACGGGTTTACTTAGAGTAAAAGTCGACGACTCACGGTTTCGGACCGACGATATCGTCTCTTCGAGTCTTGTACTAGAGTCCGGTCAACCCTTCTAATGACTTCAGACTTAAGACAGAAACGATAAACAGTCCAAACCCCAAAATCATTTTAGTGAATTATCAAAGTTAAACTAAAAAGACATCGTAATTCTACCATTATTAATGAACCAACGATACTCTTAATTTATCCTTATATACATTTCTTACATGTGTTGTAGGTTATTTATAAATCGTGACTTATTTTATAATGTTGAATAGTAACGTGGGACACTGGAGAGATACTTGGACTCCTTGCAGAAACAGTACTATTTACGTTTATAGAATTCAAAGAAGACCTTTTTTCTCTTGTGTACAATAGAAGGTTGTTTCAGGGAGAATAATGACATAGATACAACTGATTATTATCTTAGTTAGAGGGTCGACTAAAGTCCAATTCTTAATAACTTATAAAATTGTCTAAAAGAAAAATCAGGACTGGGTGGGTGGTTGGGGGTGGGTAGGAGGTTGGATCGATTAGTTAAGAGACAGTGTCGGTCAAAAAGGAATTTTTTGTTTTTTACACCAAATACAAAGGAAATTCTAAAACACTTTGGTACTCGGAGAGGTTTCTTACTACGTAGATTCACATGTTTTAAAGTATCCGGTAAAAATCCTAATTGTCCGAGGGGTCTAGAGTACATCCATGGAAGATCTACAGAGCCCAGAGATCCAACCCTTGGGGTCCGGGTTTTATAAAAAAAGTTAGATCTACTGGGAAAGGAAAAAAGAGTGGAAGTGAGATCAAAGTTGGGAGTCGTAGACAACGGATGTATGCTGAACTAGAGGTCTGAGGAGACACAATATGGAGGCTCGGTCCGTGGTGTGACGAAGAACTTAGAAAACAGAGATTTTATTGTAAAACAGTGAGTTTAACAAATTTTTTTTAAAAAAAATCTAAAAACTATGTGTCGCCAGGAGTTTTGAAATGATACCTATTACTTGACTTCTCTAAGACTTATATCTGGACCGTACCTAAGGACACTAAATGTAGTTTTTTTACGCATCACTAAGGTTGTGATCATCAGGGTCTAGTGTGAGACTCTTTGTACTAGGTTCTACTAGAGAACCCCGATTAGAGTAAGTAGTAAACAAATTCGAAGGTGACATGAAAATGATTGACTCATACAAATCTTGAGTAGGAAACAAAAGTCAGATGGTTTGAAATGAAGGTGTTGAAACGACTTTTGACAAATAAGAGATAACGAAGAGAGAAGATACCGAAGAAATTAGTAGTAAAGGGGATAATTTTTACATAAGTGTGGGATAGGGTTACGTGGTAATCTCGTGTACCATCTGAGAGGGACTTAATAACAGTTAACATGCGTTCAACCCGAACCTCTTACCGTACCTCATTTCCTATAAGTTCGGGATTCTAGATCCTAAGAAAACCTAGGAGGCAAATTTTTACATTCTATAGTGTTTTTAACGAACGGAGAGAAACTCCTTTTTTTTATTTTATTACGGAAGAAAGGGACCATCGAGTCTACCATTTCTTAGACGGACGTTACACCCTCTAGACCCAAGTCAGGAACCCACTCCTTCCAGAGGACGTCTTCCTTTACCGTTGCGTGAGGTCATGAGAACGGACCTTTTAGGGTGTCTGTCTCCTTTGACCTCCCGATGTCAGGTACACCAGCGTTTTTTTCATCCTGTGTTGAATCTCCGATTTATCGTATACACGTCTTCGGAAAAATTTTAACATTTAAAATGGTTTTCCACAAGGAAAACTCGAAGACCTAAATCAAAACATTTTCTTTTTGGTCGACCGTTATCTTACTGTCAAGAAGTAAATGAACATGATTAGTTAAATCTAAGTACTTCAGTCTCGTACAAAATTCACGAAGTACATGGTAGGTAAAGGAAGGACGATGTTGTAGTTGGTTCAATACCTAGAATGGAGAGGAGAGCTCTAAAGGGGAAATAAACGTATCTTAAAAGGGAAAGGAATCTTTTCATTTCAGATCGTATTAGATGAGAAATAGTGTTTTAAATAACTTTATGTCTGTATCACACATTGATGGGAGGGTTGAGGGGTTTGATGTTTTATTTTACCTTAACTAATCACTAACTGAAGTTTCACTCATTAACTCGAAATTACCCAAATATTTTCCCTAACTTTAGTTCCGTTATTTAATTTTCGTTTTATTTTCTCATTTGTTCTTTCCTACAAAATGTTGAACCAAGGTAATGTCAGGTACGATTGGTCTAATTTTTCATTAACGGTACAGTTCTTTTTAATATCACCGGAGACGTTTTACTTTCTCGTCACCCGAGAAAAACACATCCCACATTTTGTCTGTCTTACCTTTCCTTTCCTCACGTTCCGTACCTCTCTCACATCTGATGAAAAAGGACTACCAGTAATTAATACGAAAGTTATAGACTTTAGAGAAGTATCTTTGTCTATAATAGTAGTCGTCTACGATTACTCGTCTACCTAAAGTTGACTTGAGAACATACAGAAGATAACAGAAACATAACGAATAGTCCCATATGAATACTGCCACACCAAATATAAAATTTCAGGGATTTAGTTACTGTAACTTTTCTGTCTTATAAGAGTTATTAAATACTCCGAAAAAATTTGTCTGTCAAAAATAATAATAATAATAATTTCTCCCAATGTATAATAGACTTTATTCTTCGTGACTACTAACCTCTGAGTTTTCGGTGGTATTTTATCTCTCTAAAGTATTCATTTAACCTACATCAATACACAGATGTTCGGAACTACTATGCAGTACCCCGTGAATCCCTTAACTTACAGGTTCTGGTGTCGAGTAATAGAGACTCTTAAGTACCGACCGACCACTCTTCGGATTTCTCACCGTTTCCCGTCTACATCGTCGTTAAAAATTTTTATTGACAGTCATTTTAGAGGTGTCGGACTCTTGGACAAGAGTTTATGTAGACTTTTCTATATTCGTGATTCTAAGTTCTACCTCTAATAGGTAACTAGTTAGACTATTCGTTTTGATACACTGAACTTCACATATATCCCCTAACACACACACGTTCCAGTTACCGTTTCTTAACCTTAATCAGTTTGAAGAGGTGTCTGTGTAGATAGGTAATGAACCCTGAAGGTTCAATCTGACCCTTGTGAACACACTCTAAGGACCTTTTCAGTTCCATGAGATTACTTCTTAGATAATACTCTATTATACTTGCGAAAGGTTCTCACGTTTCTAGTCGAGAGGTTCTCGACCTCTTAGAACTGGTGATTGTTTCAGAATACTTAGTGTATCTCTAACTAGTGTAGTCATTCTTTCCTCTTGTCTAGACAAACATAATAATAATAAATGATTTACTCCTGATTGTAATCGTACATAACACTTAAATGAAATTCTTCGACATTAGAACCGATCTAACTCGAATTATTTTATTAATCCGTCTACAAATCTATTACTGTGTCTAATTAGTGGGGGACTTTCTAACCAGTAATAACTGTAAATTATAGAAAAAATATTAGGAAGAAACTCATCTAGACGCTAATTTAAATTTTCTAGTTGACAATGAGGTTACAGTATGCTATCTCTAAAGAAAAAGAACATAAACATAAATTTATTAAATTACACAAATTATATAAAAGGAGAGAAGTTCGAGATAAATATTTCGGGTACTGGTGTTTTCTTTTCCGTACCAAGTTTAACTAAATTTTTGAACCTTTCTTAAAATACAGTTCAACTTCTTAACAAATAGAAGTAAAGGTATTACGTGAACAAAGATCAAACTCAACAAAATTAGTTTAAATAAGTCAGTTTCAATCGGGTCAAGGAATTTAATAATGTCCTAAGTTTTATGTATACATACATGTAAAAATTAAAACATCTATGATGTTTTGTAACTAAATCTTTTTCTGGTTACTAAATTAATTTTTACTTTATTATATCCTGGATCATCCTTTTTTTTTTTTTCTTACCAAGAATTTGTACAATTCTATAAGTAATTTAAGTGGTTTCTATTTTATTTTCGTTTTATTTTGATGTGACCCACTCTATAAAAGTGTATGGTGTCACTGTTTTTTAGGTTTTCAAAATATCGTACGAATCAAACTTTTAACACTCTTTTGTCTTCATAAACCGGTATAGATCTTTTTTTCTTTAGTCACACTTTCGAAATACCTCAAATATGGTATCTATAAAAGTACATACTCATTATTTATAAAACTCCCATTAAGTAACACATTACCAATAATAACCGTTTTTTTGTCTTTGTTGTCATTACAGGTAGTTCTCTCATGACTATTTTATTTAGTACCATTTAAGTATATTACCTGATGATACGTTGATACTTTTTCTCTATTTTTTACTTTAGTTAGAGGTTCTATCTAGTTATTTTTATTTTAATCGTTACACTTCTTACCGAATATATCCTTCTATAGAAAACACATGTTTACTAATCTTTATTTTGACATAGAAGTATAGACGTACATACATGGATCTTTGGGACTTTCCTATATGTATGTAAGTAACGTCTATGTACCTGTCCATCTTCTTCATTCTATACGAACTCTCAAGATCATGTCACATAAAATTTACTGTCGTTGTTTAGTAAAACAACAAAACGAATACTATTAACTTTCCGTTTATTTAGAATTGAATCTTTGACAATCCAAAACCATGAAACGATTAAGTTTGAATCTAAGAAGTGGACAAAGTTTCACATGAATTAAACTGAGTTACCTTATAATGAGTCGGTAATTTTTCTTATGTAAACTTAATCGAGATAACTCCATCTACTTTGACCTCGGATAATATGTCTCACTCCATTCGGTCTTTCTTTTTGTGGTTATGTCATATGATTACGTATATATACCTTAAAACTTTCTACCATTACTATTGGGATATACACTCTGTCGTTTTCTCTGTGTCTACATATCTTGTCAGAAAACCTGAGACACCCTTTCCCGCTCCCACCCTACTAAACCCTCTTGCCGTAACTTTGCACAAATAATAGTATACACTTTACTTAGTGGTCAGGTCCAAGTTACGTACTCTGTTCCACGAGCCCCGACTACGTGACCCTACTGGGTCTCCCTACCCTACCCCTCCCTCCACCCTCCCCCAAGTCCTACCCCTTGTGTACATGTGGACACCGTCTAAGTACAGTTACATACCGTTTTGGTGATGTTATAACATTTCATTAATCGGAGGTTAATTTTATTTATTTAACTATAATTTTTTTTAAATTGATTAAGTAACGACCAGGATATCTAACGAGATCCTTAGATTTAAGGTCGGGAAAGAATCAGAAAGTACTTCAGTTGAATAAAAAGAAATTTCTGGGTCTGTATGTATTAAGATATGCCATGTCACATACAAGTCAACGAGTCAGTACAGGTTGAGAAACGTTGGGATACCTGATATCGGGTGGTCCGAGGAGACAGGTACCCTAAAAGGTCCGTTCTTATGTCCTTACCCAACGGCAAAAGAGAAGGTCTCCTAGAAGGGTTGGGTCCCTAACTTAAGTACAGAGGTCACAGAGAACTTAACCGTCCACCAAAGAAATGAGTCACTCGGTGGGTCCTTCGGGTATATATCATCTGTGGATGAAAAAACACTCCCATACAAGTTCTCCGGTATAACTTAGGGGTAGAAGCGTTCACATCTTGTCAGACGGAACAAAACCCTGAAAGAGGACGTAGTGTAAAGGTGATTCATAGAGGACGTAAGATGTGTATAGGGATGAGGTGTTTTATTAATAGAAATGTTAAAGACTATTTGTAAGTAGAGAGGGTACTACTAGTGAAGAATCAAATTTGATCAAGGACTCCATATTGGAGGGTCATGGGAGATGAAAAGGAAAGATTATAAACGTGAAGGGTTCAATAAAGAAACCAATAGAGAAATTACGATTAGGAACCGGGGGTCTACATTTAAGATACTCCCGTCTCTTATAGAGACAAAACAGAGACGTCGTTGGAGATCCGAATCGTGTTTCAGTAAGTTAGTTATACACAGTTTAATCACTTTGGCAATATTTACGTGGGTTGACTTTAAAAATAATATTTATTTCAATAATAAAAATAATAATCGATCATGTATTGTTACGTACCTTCCGTTGTTTTACATCATACTCCAACGTAAAGTCCGTCTAGACTCAATGAAGTTCAATCGCAACTGTAATCAGGAATTAGGAATCCGTTAAGCTTAAAGGATTAGGAGTCAACAAAAAAGATATTTTATTTTTTTCTTTTCGTCACTATCATCGGTATCTCAATAAAACTCCTAACTTACTTTAGTTCTTACGTTTTTTGTCGTGTTACAGACAGGGTTCTGTTCTTAAACTGATATACTAGGTAATACCAATAATAATAACAAGAACTCGAATTCTCAAACCGTTGATTACGAGACAACAAATAATTTATAAATAATTTAAGGGTCCCTATAAATAATTTAAGTATACTAAATTTAAATACCGTGTCTTTTGACTTTTTTTTGAAAAACCCGGAAACTGAGGGAAGGGCTTGTTAGTTTTGACTGTCAACGACAACAACAAATCAGTGATTCAGTACAGACTGAAAAAACACTAGGGTACCTGATATCGGGTGGTCCGAGGAGACAGATACTATAAATGACCTCACTTAACGGTCAATTTCTAGAAGGGTTGGGTCCCTAGATTTGACGTAGAGGATGTGACCTTCTGTCTAAGAAACCGCGACTCAGTGGTCCCTTTGGGGATTTTGTTCTCATAATTCAGATATATAATTCACGTATGTGTATTTCCTAACCCGAAAGGACCACGAATCTCCAATTTCACAGACGGACCTTACGCCCTATGGGACCAAGCTAGGGACCCAGTCCTTCTAGGGGACCTCTTCCTTTACCGTTGGGGGAGGTCATGAGAACGGTCCTCTTAGGGTACCTCCCTCCTCGGACCATCCGATGTCAGGTACCCCAGTGTTTCTCAGCCTGTGCTGACTCGCTGAAGTGAAAGAAAGAAAGAAAGATATTTCCTAACTGACATTGAGTGACTATAAGGGACTTAATAGATCGTTGATTAATTACTAATATACACTAAGGTTTACTTACAAAAGTTGTACCTCCCACTCTTAAAAGATACCACTTTTTCGATAAGGAGAAATTCCCTAATTAAGGTGTATAAAGGAAATAATTTCCATTTCATATTATAAAGTCTTTATTCATAAGTTACCTCAAGAGGTTATCTCATTTAATTTCACTTGCCATTAAAATGATAATTATAAACGTAACTGGGAAAGGTCCTTTAGTATTTGTGATACAATTCTTTTCTTTCTTGAGTCGGGGTTAAAAAAAAGAAGGTACCACTATGTCACCATTTCTTAGATGGACGGTCCCATCCTACACGTTCTCTGTACCCAAGTAAGAACGTCAAGTCAAGTCAATTAAAGTCAGTGAGTCAGCACAGGCTGAGACGTTGGGGTACCTAACGTCGTGTGGTCCGGAGAGACAGGTAGTGGTTGAGGGCATCATATGAGTTTGAGTAAGGGTAACTTAGCCACTATTATAGGTTGGTAAAGTAGGAGACAGCAGGGGAAGAGGAGGGTGGAAGTTAGAAAGGGTCGTAATCCTAGAAAAGTTTACTCAGTCGAGGAACGTAGTCCACCGGTTTCATAACCTCAAAGTAGAAGTTGTAGTCAGGAAGGTTACTTATAAGTCCTGACTAAAGGAAATCCTACCTGACCAACCTAGAGGAACGTCAGGTTCCCTGAGAGTTGTCAGAAGAGGCTGAGGTGTCAAGTTTTCGTAGTTAATAAGCCACGAGTCGAAAGAAATATCAAGTTGAGAGTGTAGGTATGTACTGGTGGTCTTTTTGTCATTGGAACTGATCTACCTAGAAACAGCTGTTTCATTACAGAGACGAAAAATTATACAATAGATCCAACCAGTATTGAAAAGAAAGTTCCTCATTCGTAGAAAATTAAAGTACCGACGTTAGTGGTAGACCTCACTAAAACCTCGGGGGGTTTTATTTCAGACGGTGCCAAAGAGGTAGATAGACGGTACTTCACTACCCCGGTCTACGGTTCTCGAAACAAAAGACTTACAATTCGAAATTCGGTTGAAAAAGTAAGAGGAGAAAGTGAAAGTAGTTCTCCGAGAAATCAAGAAGGGAAAGACGGTATTCCGACTACAGTAGACACATAGACTCCAATAACTATAAATAGGGTCGTTAGAACTAAGGTCAAACACGAAGTAGGTCGGGTCACAAAGAGTACTACATGAGACTTATATTCAATTTATACGTCCTACTGTTATATATCAGAACTCCATGAATAAAAGGATAAACCTTGGTCAGACAACAAGGTACAGGTCAAAATTGACAACGAAGAACTGGACGTATGTCTAAAGAGTTCTCCGTCCAGTCCACCAGACCATAAGGGTAGAGAAAGTCTTAAAAGGTGTCAAAGAACACTAGGTGTGTCAGTTTCCGAAACCGTAGCAGTTATTTCGTCTTCGTCTACAAAAAGACCTTGAGAGAACGGAAAAACTACTAGGTCACCTACTACCGTTAAACTAGAGACCAAGCAGACGGAAAAGATTTAGGTCGAACTTGTAGACCTTAAAGTGTCAAGTGCATAACGACTTCGGACCGAACCTCTTAAAACTCGTTATAAAATGATTGTACACTCTACTCACGTTGACGTACCATTAAACTCGTAAGAAACCGTAACGGAAAGAAACCCTAACCTTACTTTTGACTGGAAATGGTCAGGACACCGGTAACGACTCAAAAAGTGTAAACGACCGTATAACTCACGTCGTGAAAGTGTCGTAGTAGAAAATTCCAAATTTTATTGAGTTGACCTTAAGGTAGTGGAGGTGATCGAAACAAGTATCACTACGAAGGATTCTGGGTGAACTGAAGTGTAAGGTACTACAGACCGAGATCCACTCACTAGTGTGGTAACACTAATAGAACCAGTACTTCTAGAAAAAACATGTCAGTAAGACACATATGAACGGTGAGAAGAATTATAGAAGACGAAGACAATCCAGGTATGACATTCTTTGCGGCGTCCTTCTTTCTCGGTGGGGACACCTGGCAACTAGTCCCGGAAAATAACCCGCCAGCGAGAACCCGTCTTGAGGGCCCCCGCCCACTCGTTCCTTCACTTCCCCCAGACGTTTCGTTTCCCTCAGACGCTCCATACTCCCCACCCCTTCCCAAAATATCGGGCCCGGCCCGAGGGTATATTCCTTCTTTTGCGCCCGAGTCACCACTAACCACAGGTTCCCGAGGCACAGCCGAGGACTAACCTGCCGAACCAACAGCCGGGCGGAGACCCCGAACAGACGCCGAGGGACGGCCCTGTACAGGGCTGTACGGGCCCGTACGGGTCCGTACGGAGTTGTACGGGCTGGAACGGAACTGGAAAGTAGGACCGGAAAAACTATATCCTGTTCCCCGCGGCTGAGAGAGACCGATGAAGGACGACTTGCCCCCACTGCTCCCTATCCCATACCGGCCCTACTGTCTCCACAGACGGTAATTAGAACGGTGCCTCACGAACAACCCTCGGGAACCATGACGACAGCGTCGTGGTAGTCGACCTGGTACAGCTCGACAACAAACTACTTCCGGTTTTCGAATAAATCCTATGTCCCGGGCTTTCAGTCCTCGTCGTCCTCTTACTACTCACTAGGGTAATCCCTCCTATCGTTTCAACAGTCGGTTCCCCTCGAGACCTTGGTCCTGAGCTTGGTCGGGACGACTCGGAGGGAGAGAGAGGAGGACGCGAGATTAGGGAGAGAATGAAATCGGTACCTGAGAGCTTGGTGCCCCCAAAACCAACCACACAGGGGGAAAGACGTCCCGGGGGTCATAGGGGTCTCGTTGGGTCTCGTCTCTCGGGGTGTAACAAGGTTTCAACCCCACTTTTCCCCACGCCGCCTATTGGTCGGAGCCCCCAGGGCATTCCTACCTCGGCCATTGGCCATTGGCCGAGTCCCACAGGGTCCCCTTATCGTGGGGTCCTCAAACCGACGACATCCTCACCACTCCTAATGGCATACCCCAGGGCAGGTCGCTCCGACATCACCCGCCCCTGAGTCCCAAAAGTCGTCATGGACTAGAGGACCACGGTCTCCGGCCCACCCGGGGAGCAGCAGACAACCAACGCCGTCCTGGGCCAGACGCACAAGGGAGTCGTTCCTAGCATCCTCCCTCTTCCCCCCCTCCATAGGGCGCTCACCCCCTCGGAGAGGGAGACTCTCCACTCAGTCCTCTATCCCGGACGGCATCTCGTCAAGTTTTCCCCAGTTTGGACAAAACCTCACACCACACCACGCTTACGCTCACTCGCGGTCTCCTTCGTCCAGCTGGGTTCTGTTGGTGTCAAGACTCCGTTCGAGTCAGTCTACACAGAACTACTACGGCAAGTGGGCGAGATGGAACGGACTGCTAACCCCGGTTATCCCCTACACCTCTACGGTCGACTATGGGTCCCGGTGTCGGTGGACGACTCTCTAGACGCTCTATTTACGTCCGGGTAACAGTCTGACCTCTCTCAAACCGTCAGGTTTAGACCCTTACTCTATCCGGCAGTTCTGGAGGCGGTGGCGGCGACGGTAAAGAGCCCGACACCCCCTCTGGAGCTGGGTAGGACTTTTCCACAGATGGTTCTGGTCGTCTATCGCCATCCGAGCTACAGACCCGTACACCCACTTCAGATAGACGGTTAGGACGGGCCTGTATACAGGGGAGTTGACCACTCAGAGGACACCCCCAGCCTCAGGAGGGACTCCTCTCCACCTCCGCGTACAATCCGTCCTCGCCACTTGCCGTATATACCAGACAGACTCTACATCCCCTCTTTTCTGTTCCGACTCTTTCCTTTTCTCTCGAGAACCAGACTACACCTCCCATAACACCTAAACCCTATAATACCATGTCCCCCTCCAGCACCCCTAGTCCTCTAGGACAGGGTACTCTGCCAGCTACTACCCGAAATCGGGGGACTCCAACGCTCATCTGTTTCCTTTGACCCTGGCCCGACCCTTTGTCTACCCCAGGGAAGCGGCCTACTCCTGGCCTCCCACCACGGCTCGGTGGTGGCCCTGAGCCCACAGGGTCTGGAGTCCTAATTGTCTTCTCCAACCTCCCAGTTGTTCATCGTAATCCTTCCGGGGACTGCACCCTCGACTGGGACCTCGATCGACTTCTCACCGGAAGTCGAATCGTTCATATAGAGAAGGGTTTTCTCCTCATCCCGTCCTCCCCTACTGGTCTTTCCTCACCCATTTATCTGTCCTTAGATTAACTGTCCTATTACCAACCCAAACCTCGCCTGTGCTCCCAACCGGCAGTTACGGGTATTGGCTTTGGACCCTTCCTGCATTTCACGGAGGCTTTCTCCCTTCCTGGTTTATCCATCGGGGGCATAGTTGGTCTTTTAACTACCTGAATGGGCGATGGACCTCGCAATGGGACCCGAGCCGAACCCAATAATCCCAGGGACTCAGACCCGCCGCAGTCAGTGACAGCTTCAAGTCGTCGAGGTTTCGGCTTCCTCCCGTCCTCCAGAGGGACCCCGTGAGACCAGGGGTCGGGGATCTCCAGCTCCGGGCTCTCCGGACCCCTGTCAGTGATCGGGTCACAAGAGCAGAAAACGTGTTGCCCGTGCCGAACCTTCCTCCGGCGCCTAACCCCGTGTAGAACCGGGTCACGGGAAGAACCGGCGTGAACTTCGTCTGGGGGCCTCCACCCAAAACCCCGGGACTCGGACGGCGGTCGGCGTCCCGGCGATGGTTCCGGACCCAAACGACCAAATCCTCCGAACGGACTTTAAGTCGGAAAACGAACTCGGAACGGAAATCCGACCGGAGTCGTCAAAGGAGCGTCCGTACCATCTGGAATTTTCGGTAAAAATGGTCCAGAGCCTATTCCCAGACTCCCGACAGGAGTCGGAACCGGTTGAAAAAGGCCTATAGTCCCCGTCTGACCCTCTATTTTGCTAACCGGTTCCACCGGCGGGGCTACCCCCTGAGTCCCCTGTCGGACCACATAACCTGCTCCCGGAGCCAGTCGGCTAATTCCTTGCACCGACCCAAAAGCAGCCCGGGGACCTAGTGGAGTAGATCAAACTCCTCCAAATGTTGGAATACTCTCCTGCAAAGGTAGGGTAGTTCCTATGTGAGATAGTATATCGCATGAGCGTCGACCGGCGGTGGGGAAAGGACCATCAAGGTTAGTCCCAGTCACAGTCCTTGGCGGACTCGGGGGCCCCCCGCGAGCCCCCTCCCCAACCGTATCACGGCGAGCAGCCGGACTCGGAACCGACGGCAGGTCTACCGGACGGAGAGAAGCCCCCACCACCATCTGGGGTCCTACTGTATATACAGGACGGTACAGTTCCGCATCCGCGCCCAGTCTGGTCGTTAGACGAATTACATGACTCACCCCAACTTCCTCTTCCTTGGGTCAAACCGGAGTTAGACACGATTCAGAACCTCCCTCTTTCCCTGTACCTGAACCCGATCTGGGAGTCGAGGTCGATGAACAGTCTCTCCCTTATCGCCCCGACCCCCTCCCCTTCCCCTCCGAGGGCCTCCCAACGACACCCTCGCTCACACCCTCGATTGGCCTCTTCCCCTCCCTCACTGACCCCCTTCTCCTCTTATGTTCTATCCCGATTCCCGGCCTCCTAGGCCCTGGCCACCACCTCAGAGCCCCCGACCTCACCTCCATCCTCTCAGACCTCACCTCCTTCTCCATCGTCTTTGACCTCACCTTCCCCATCCCAGGTACCCTCTCCATATCCCTCCTCCCCGGTGGTCTAGAAGGCCCCCTTGTCTCTTTCGTCTCCTGAGTCTCTGCCCTCCTCGACCAAACCGGACCCTCCCACCTTAACCCCCTCGGTACTATTCGTCCTAAACCGCCCCTCACGTGCACCACGTGTCCCACCCCGCTCTCGCGTTGCGGGTTTTCCGGACTTGTATCCCCTGGAGTCTGGTAAAAGGGCAAGAGGCCGTCATTAATAGATTTAGTACCTCCTACAGTTTCAGTTTACAGGGACACCGACCGGTGACACTTGGTAATACCGCCTATATAGGGAAATCAGAATCCCAGGCGTCCAATCGGTCGTCCGTGAGATTCCCCCGCCTCATAACCCCTAGCCCAAACCTCCGGCAGCTAGGGTACCGCTGGTGACTCGTACCTCCGTTGGGGGCGACGGGCTTGCAGAAGTCCGCACGGTTCCCTTCAGCCTCCAGGTACGTCGGCAAACCTTGTAGAAGGAGGGCTCGACCCCCTGGCCTTTCCGGTTTCGGCCTCCGGCTTCGGCCTTCAGATGTGTCGGCAAGTCCTGCAGAGGGAGAGCTCGACCACTGGCCCTCCCGGGTCATTCGCTCGCGGATAATGGTCCAGGGTCCTTCACCAGCGGTCCCTCCCGCCCGGGGTTTCGGCTTCCCTGAATGGGGCATAGGACGGCAGGCCCTCCAACCAGTCGGCGGACCCAGGCCCCCGATGGCGCCGCCACCTCGAACTCCCCCGGAGTTGCCGCTCACGGCCCCCGGGAGTGGAGCTCGGGGTGTAACCCGAGGTCTACATTCTTTGCGGCGTCCTTCTTTCTCGGTGGGGACACCTGGCAACTAGTCCCGGAAAATAACCCGCCATCGAGAGCCCGTCTTGAGGGCCCCCGCCCACTCGTTCCTTCGCTTCCCCCAGACGCTTCGTTTCCCTCAGACGCTCCATACTCCCCATCCCTTCCCAAAATATCGGGCCCGGCCCGAGGGTATATTCCTTCTTTTGCACCCGAGTCGCCACTAACCACAGGTTCCCGAGGCACAGCCGAGGACTAACCTGCCGAACCAACAGTCGGGCGGAGACCCCGAACAGACGCCGAGGTACGGAGTTGTGCGGGCTGGAACGGGACTGGAAAGTGTATGGTAAAGACAGGAAATAACACGGGTAGAAACGTACTTTACAAGGGAACCACAGAGATTAAAAGAATTTCTCTAGAGATCAGAAAGGGTAAGACAACAAAAGGAGATAAAGAAACGTAACTAGTGATTCCTTCCGAAAGAATAGAAAGGAACGATAAGAAACCTTGAGACGTAAGTTTGCCCATATAGGGTAAACTTATAAAGGAAATGAGGAAACAAAAAACGAAGAGAAGAACCCAGTCCTTTTATGGGACCTCTTCCTTTACCATTAGGTGAGGTTATAAAAACGGACCGCTTAAGGTGTCTGTCACCTCGGACCGTCTGATGTCAGGTACCCCAACGTTTCTCAGCCTTTACTGACTAGTGTCACTAGTGTAAAAAAAACACTCGGACACTTAAAAGAAAACATGCATAAGAAGGAGTTTTCGTTTTGGATTGGTGTTGACGTTTACACAATTCTCTTCTACACTTCATCACCAATTTTAGTCTTCGACCTAAGTCCTGTAAATTAGGGTCGAGATGGGTGGTGAAAGATTGAGGCACCGGAACTCGTTCAAAAAAATTTTGGTGTGACGGGAAGTCAGAGAAACGGACGTTGTACCTCAATTTGCTTCTAGAAACCTAACGACTAATATACTCCGTTTCGTGGATTTTCTGATGGACTATTTCTTTACGATTCACGTCCGAGAATAAAGGGACACTCTTCAGAATAATGAAGGGATAAAGACATCTAATCTGAAGTTTCGGTGTAAATATGTAGGTCCTTAATGTTAGCTCTGGACTTGTGTCAAGAAAAATTAAAAAATTTCATTAAAATAGATAAAAAAATACCAACGTAACCCACAAACAACGACGTACCCGAAAAGGGATCGACGTTGTTCGTCCTCGATGAGAGATCACGAGTCCGGAGAGTAACACTACCGAAGGGAACAGCGTCTCGTGCCTGAGATCCCACGTTCCTGAAATCATCGACTCCGTGTGTCCGAGACATCAACACCGAAGGTTCGAGATCTCGAGTCCGAGTTGTCAACACCGTGTCCCCGAATCGACGAGTCGTACACCCTAGAAGGGTTTAGTGTCAGTCTTTACCTTGGACACAGAAGACGTAACCGTTCACCTAAGAAATGGTGACTCGGTGGTCCCTTCGGGTTTGTCAAGAAAGTAGAGATTCTAAGTGTAAACATAAAACAAACAAGTAAAAAAAATGTGGTTAACAAGGAATCAGATTGGCTGTATAAGAGTAGGACCCGCTATGACGTAATTTCAACGTTTTAAACTCAGAAACCTTCCTTGGTTTTTAATCATCGATAATTTTTCCAAACACTGGAAACCCTCTCAGTAACATAGTAATCGTCTATTGTCATATAGTCTCGATGTCTATATGTCATAATTTTAAAGTACAACAACACGAATCAGTAAGTCAACGCAGACCGGGAAACCCTGGGTTACCTGACATCGGACGGTCCGAGGAGACAGGTACCCCTAAGAGGTCCGTTCTTGTGACCTCACCCATCGGGTAGGGAAGACGTCTCCTAAAAGACCTGGGTCTCTACCTTGGTCCCTTAGAGGACGTAACGTCCTCCTAAGAAATGGTCGACTCGATGGTCCCTTCAGAATTTTAAAGTACCTACCCTCGTTAACTTCCTGTTTACAGATTTTTTCGACAAATCCCCCTACTATTACTTCTGTTCGACTCTTTATGATGAGATTCCCATCTTACCCCAGTGGATAAAGTCTTAAAGTACGGTACGGACTACTTTCCATGTACGGACAACGACTATAGGCGTAGAGGAGTGGAATCTTTCAGATCCCACTCCGGCGCCTTCAGACGCACTTGTGGTTCGAGTCGAACTCCTGAGGGGGGTGGGGGTCAGACAAGGTCCAGGAGACTTGAGGTGGTCGAGGGTGTGTCGGGACCTAGCACGGACGGGAAGAAGGACAGACGACAAACCACGAGAGGAGAGGGTCACCTACAAGGTTACTTCCGTCGTAGTGGACCTTCACGACACTATCCTGGTGTACGAGATCACAGTGGCAAGTCATAATGCACCCAAAGTAATAAAAATTTTCCCACTGTCTATCCTAAAGTTCCGTACATGGAACCTTTCCTTCAGTGGGGGCCTTCTAGTCTACTTACTACATTTCGTTGACGAAGACGACCAAGGGAAAAACAAGGGGGAGTTCTCACTTGATTTTAGTAAAAAATATTGGTCGAAAAGTTTGATAAGTCAACTTTTATAAATTCTTTCAATGTAGACACTTTTTCTTACACCCCGGATAAATTTCTTCTCGTGGTTGTAACGTCCCTCCCGGTCCCCCAGTTTAGACGTCCCTTATATGTTCGGCACTGTTTCCAAGAAAGACCCCTGTTTAGACTCCGACCCAGGGTCCTCTGACACAAATTCAGTACCCAACCGACGGTCGTCGACTCTTGGAACCCGTTCCAGGGAATTGGAGTCCACCGGAGTTAAAGGAGGAGACACTTCGCTCCCTTAACCTCATCTTCCAAAGACTTCAGGGTTCATCTGGATTTAAGAGAAAAGTAAGTTTAATTAGTAGTATCCGGTGGTCCGTCCATTTAAGGACCGCCCTTTGCCTCTCGACTCGTTAATTGGTCTTTCCCTCTTCTATAAGAACCGTCGTTTGATGTTTTAATTATCGTCCAAAAAAAGAAGAAAACTCAAAAGTGTCTTACCCTCTTACGTTCTTGTCTCTTAACGTCCTTCGTAACCCTATTCCCCTTCTTTTCCGATGGGGACTTGGATCAACCCCTGGGTGCACCCATCGCCCCTCCGACTCTGTGTATAAACCCGGTCTCCCGACCTTCTCCGGTTTGAGTTGACATCAAGTATCGTTACGTATCAGGCATACGTTCAAACCTTCAAAAACAAAAAAAAAAAAGAGATAGATGGGAACGACCTCTCGAGTTTTACAAAGAGGTGACACCAATTTCGTCGAGAGTTTGTAGGGACTTCGGTTTAGGGTACAAATTTTTAATTTCTTATTTAATTAAATTTTATGGTATATACATACGTGTGTATATGTGTAAGTATAAAGATATCAATATAGGTACTTATATGGATACATTCCTCCCGTACAGTTGGGTGAGGTCATAAGAACGGACTTCTTAGGGGTCCCTGTCTCCTCGGATCGTCCGATGTCAGGTACCCCAGTGTTTCTCAACCTGTTTTGACTCACTGATTCGTGTCGTATATCGGTACACAATCCTTTCTGATACGAAAGGAACCTCTGGTCTATATGAAAAGGGAACACTTTACGTTTTGACTAGTAAGAACGAAGACCCGAAATAGTTGTCTTTTACCCTTGGTCATAAGTATAGAGTGGAAGTTGTCACACCAAGAGATCCGGGACGTGTAGATGTAAGACTAAGGTGGGCGAGGAGGGGCGTGGTGGGGTAGAAGGGAAGGGATTAGGATCGGGAGAAGACCCCGAGATCCGGGGCAGGGTCGTGTCAACGGGAAGGTGGACGGTGGACATCCCTCGTACAATCTTCGATAAGTGGATAAGGGAAACCCCTATAAACAAATACTATAACAAATCATTGTATTGGGTAAAAGACATTAACGAAGAGGACGGTGAAGGTCGGTCTTGACAGATGAGTTAAGGTGAAGTACGGAAGGATAAACATAAAGAGGAGACAAGTACCTTAAAGGGTCTCTTCTTATGACCTCACCCAACGGTAAAGGAAGAAAGAGATCCCCTAGCAGGACTGGGGCCCTAACTTGGACACAGAGTATAGAGGACGTAACCGTCCGCCCAAGAAATGGTAAACACGGTGGACTCTTCCTGGGTTTCAGCAAACATAAATCGCTAGGTACTAAAAATAGGTGAATATAAAAGGGTAAAATATCATTTCTAGGAATAATCTGTAATTTTTAGTGACCACTTTATTCCATCTCTTAGCTATCAGTTTTAACTTTTTGTATAAAATTGAAAAGTACTTCTTTTAAAATCTATATTTATTTTTATCTTAAGGGTACATGGGTCAGAGTATAAGGGGTTAATCCTTAAGTACAGGTTAGAACGGAACAGATATCTGTTGGTAATGTCTTACAACGGGGTGACGTGACAAAACTTCGTTTAGAGTAAACAGTATGGTAAAGTAAACATTTACCGAACCATTTTTAGAGATTTTCTCTTCCTAAAAGATTTTTATTTTAAAATTTGTCCTTCATATTTAACCGATACCTCTCCTGTCTGTTTAGTCCTCAAACCCTAATTGTATATACGTGATGATATACATTTTCTTTATTTGTTTATAGATGATATATCGGGTCCTTTATATAAGTCATAGAACGTTAATGAATATTACCTTTTCTTTTTCTGATATATATGTACGTATACGTATATACATATTGACTTAGTGAAACGGTATGTAGACTTTGATTGTGTTTTAATCTTTAATTGATAGATATGAAATAAATAACTTACGAAGGATATACGGTACGGAATTTATAATTAAATAGATTATTTAAATTACAGTGCATTTTTCTTGTCTCTGATAATAACCTACCCCGAAAACCGAGTTTTGATCACTAAAGTCTCGGTACTTGTTTTTGTGGTTATTTGAGTTCTATTTTTCTTTTGAAGGTCATTTAATGAACGAATACTTTGACCCCTTATTATTCTAATACGATTCGTTACTAATTATTGTGAACTTTAAACCAAACATTGTCCATCTCTTTTAAACTGATGGAATTATCGTAGTCTTGAACAGGAGTTTGGTGTCACGGTGTGTTGTTATCCCGAAGGGTCTGCCGTGTCACCATTTCTTAGGTTAGTGGGACGGCCACGTCGTCTACGTCCTCTGAGCCCAAGGTAGGGACCCAGTCCTTCTAGGGGACCTCATCCTTTACCGTTGGGTGAGATCATAAGAACGGGCCTTTTAAGGTACCTGTTTCCTCGGACCGACCGATGTCAGGTACCCCAGTGTTTCGTAGTCTGTGTTGACTCGTGTGTGTGTATATATGTGTTGACATGTGTGTGATCTTCTGGTTTCAATTTTTCTGACTGTTACATTTTACGACCACTTATTCTTTGTCAGGAAGGAATCTAACGACCACACTTCCATTTTACCATTTTCGTAGAACTTTTGGACGAACCACCCCAGGAGAATTCAATTTGTATTGTGGATGGGGTGTCGGGTTGTCAACGTGAGAATCCATAAATGAGTTCTCTTCATTTTAGTACAGATACTACTCTTAACAAGTTCTTACGAGTCTATTCTGAAAAGCTTTATTTTCTTTGGACCTTTGTGGAGTTTCCGGGTAGTTAACGTCCTACATATTGTATAGGTATGGTACCTTAAGATGAATTATTATTTTTCCTTTTTGGCGACTATGTACAACTTATTGTTTCCCTGTCAATGAGTCTATCGGTAGTCTATTTAAACAGTTTTAAGTAGTTCGATATATGAATTCTAAATACGTAAAATTTTTGATATTTGGTATGATATTTACTGTTATTTTTTATTGAAGTTCTCTTTTGATCGAATAAACCTTCTTATGTAACTAAATCCCGTGTTCCATCTTTCACTTGTGAATAAAAGGAAAGTGAGATAGAAAATGAAGGACAGGGTACACTCCGTAACCACAGTCACGTGGGGCTGAAATCTTTTTTCTCCTTTTAACGAGGTGTTTTACTTTACTCGTAAATCCTCCCTCTTTTGTTCTCTCCTTTCTTTTCTCCTCTCTACCTCGGGTTTCGGTCCAAATACCCGACTTTTATGTGGAAGAACCGTGGCGAACTACAAATTATTTTAAATGACTTGTCCTTCTAGAAACCTTCACTGAAATAATAACAAGATCTCTGGTTATCACTCAGATCTAAAGTGAAACTTCTTCTTTATTACTCCTTCTTTTTGTCGAGTTCTCCTTTCGTCTCAGGATCTCCGTCTCCTCTGTCCTCGTATATGTATTTCTTGTTCATGTCCCAAAGTCCGAAGGACCCGACACGTTTACTAGTTTCGTTAAACTCGATATTGAGTCCACTACACCTCCGGAGGGTCTCCTCTACACCCAATTACGTACTGTGGATTAACATGGATCGAAAAGAATGCAGAAACTTAATACGAAAAAAACACCAGAAGTTAATACAAGAAGTTCCCAAAGTTAATAAAATTATCTCAATGAAAAATTCTTCTTCGATACGAACTATTCCTAATGTATATACAGTCTAAGAGATTTATTAAGGGATAGTATCGTAGTTTGTAGTATTAGTTTCGACTTTAAGGGGTTTCGTATTTCAAAGGTGATTGATTTTCGATTTACGGATCTTTTTTTTTATTTTCTATAGAAACAGAATCACAGTAATTTAGGTTTAGTTATTTCAGAGTCATATGTTTGACATGTTGTATGACAAAAATCTAAGATATCTAATAGACTGAACTTATTCGAACTCATCTCTACGAGTGACCTCATTCTAGTTTTCATTATTACTCTTTTCCCCGGAGTTCTTTTAGTGTAACCAGTTTGGTTATACATAAATGATACCGAGAAGAGAAACTCGTGTCTTCTCTTAACTCTCAAAAAAGTTGAAACAATTTAAGACATATGAGTCATACGTTTTTCAACATGGCTAAATTATGTAAAACCCCACGAATCTATATACGTATCTGAACATTATGGTAGTGACGTTTGTTCCATTTTCTGTACGGATAGAGGAGGTTTTCTAAAGAACAGAAGGGAAAGTAACATACACACACACACACATACACACGTACATTCTTGTGAACCACCCTCTAGATGGTTTCATTGTTCAAAAATAAAATTTTTTTTAAACCGTTATTCAAATAAAAATTAAACTTTAATTTGTATTCTTGATAAATTTTTGTCTTCAGTACAGAAAAAAGGAAAGACAGGACGTACAATATGCACGCACGATTCAGTGAAGTCAGTACAGGTTGAGGAACACTAGTATACGTGATATCGGGTGGTGTGAAGAGACAGGCACCCTAAGAGGTCCGTTCTTATGACCTCTGCCAACGGTAAAGGAGGAAGTCTCCTAGAAGGTGTAAGTCCCTACCTTAGGTGTAGAGAATGTAGAGGACGTTACAGTCCGTTCAAGAAATGGTGATCGTGGTAGACCCCTCGGAAAAGACAGAATTAGTTTACTTCTCCACTACCTTAAGGTCACCTCGATAAAGTTTAGGATTTTCTACTGCGACACTTTCACGACGTGAGTTATACGGTCGTTTAGACCTTTTGAGTCGTCACCGGTGTCCTGACCTTTTCCCGTCAAAAGTAAGGTTAAGGTTTCTTTCCGTTACGTTTTCTTACGAGTTTGATGGCGTGTTAACGTGGGTAGAGTGTGCGATCATTTCATTACGAGTTTTAAGAGGTTCGGTTCGAAGTCGTCAGCACTTGGCACTTGAGGGACTACAAGTTCGACCAAAATCTTTTCCGTCTCCTTGGTCTCTTTTTAACGATTGTAGGCGACCTAGTACCTCTTTCGTTCTCTCAAGGTCTTTTTGTAGATAAAGACGAAATAACTGATACGGTTTCGGAAACTGACACGCCTCGTGTTATTTGACACCTTTTAAGACTTTCTCTACCCTTATGGTCTGGTGGACTGGACGGAGAACTCTTTGGATATACGTCCAGTCCTTCGTTGTCAATCTTGACCTGTACCTTGTTGTCTGACCAAGGTTTGTCCTTTTCCTCATGCAGTTCCGACATATAACAGTGGGACGAATAAATTGAATATACGTCTCATGTAGTACTCTTTACAACCCGACCTTCTTCGTGTTCAACCATAGTTCTAACAGTCCCCTTTATAGTTATTGGAGTCTATACGTCTACTGTGGTTTGAATACCGTCTTTCACTTCTCCTTGATTTTTCGGAGAACTAGTTTCACTTTCTCCTCTCATTTTTTCAACCGAATTTCGAGTTGTAAGTCTTTTGAATCTAGCACCGTAGACCAGGGTAGGGAGGTGTCGTTTATCTACCCCTTTGTCACCTTTGTCACCGACTGAAATAAAAACCCCCTAGTTTTAGTGACGTCTACCACTGACGTCGGTACTTTAATTTTCTACGAATGAGGAACCTTTCTTTCAATACTGGTTGGATCTATCGTATAAGTTTTCGTCTCTGTAATGAAACGGCTGATTCCAGGCAGATCAGTTCCGATAAAAAAAAGGTCATCAGTACATACCTACACTCTCAACCTGACACTTCTTTCGGCTCGTGACTTCTTAACTACGAAAACTTGACACCACAACCTCTTCTGAGAACTCCCAGGGAACCCGAGTTCCTCTAGGTTGGTCAGGTAAGACTTCCTCTAGTTGGGACTCAAAATCACTCGAGGTCCTCAACCACTACCTATCTCTCCGGAGTCAAGTCAAGTCAAGTCAAGTCAGTGAGTCAGCACAAGCTGAGAAACGCTGGGGTACTTAGCGTCGTACGGTCCGGAGGAGGAACAGGTAGTGGTAGAGGGTCTCAAGTAAGTCTGAGTACAGGTAGCTCAGGTACTACGGTAGGTCGGTAGAATAGGAACCAGCAGGGGAAGAGGAGTAAGGGGCTTAGGGAGGGTCGTAGTCTCAGAAAAGGTTACTCAGTTGAGAAGCGTACTCCACCGGTTTCATGACCTCAAAGTCGAAATCGTAGTAAGGAAGGTTTCTTTAGGGTCCCAACTAGAAGAAGTCCTACCTGACCAACCTAGAGGAACGTCAGGTTCCCTGAGAGTTCTCAGAAGAGGTTGTGGTGTCAAGTTTTCCGGACCTCACGACGTTAAGTACCCCAGTGTTTGTCAGTCTGTGCTGACTCGTTGACTTGACTTGACTAACTGACCTTTTGTATTATAAACGTGGAGTGACCCCGAAATTGGTGGCCGAAATCTCGTCGAAAGATCTTGCATGAGTACAACGTATTAAGGTTGAAACATGGGAAACCTGTTAAGATAAAGGGAGAGTGGGGTAGAGGACTGTTAGTAAGAACATGAGAGACGAAGATACTCAAACCACTAAAATTTTATAGCGTATACTCGGCTTAGTAGAAGTACAAAGAACTTAACAACTGAAATATAAAGAAGAGGACCTGAGCAAAGTAAAAAATCGAAGGATATCTGACTATGGTACTCTGTCGGACCAAATCAAGACTTAGAGAGTAACTTTCGTAAACGTGAGTAGATTAATTAACTGGATCACTCACGATGGGTGTGTCGTCCTGTTGAGAGTGAAAAGAGAATCTATTAACGTGTCACGGTGGTACTGTGACAACTCAAATAGTAAGTGTTCTAATACCTAATTCCCCACCTTTACGAGTTACTTTCTACTAAATATGTGAGTCTTCGGTGGAAATAAATATCGTGAACTTTTGTGTTTCTTTACGTTTTTTTTAAAAAAAGTACAAGTGACAACGGTAAGTGACTGGACGACCAATCTAGGAGGATATTTCCTTGGTAAATACTTCCTCTCTGGTCCTCGGGTACCCTCAAAATACAGTCTTCCTCGGAGTATTCGGAAAATATGAATATGACTTCCCGTATAATTGTTGTCATTTAGAACCGGAGTTACTGAAGTACCGTAGTGTTATTTTGTCACATTTTCTAAAAAATTCTTCCGTTTATTATGACTAGTCTCTGGTAATTTCCGTCGAAGGTGGTGGTGCAAAAATAACAAAATTCGAGAAAAGAACCGTACAGTTGGTAATTACTTTACTTGCGTAAAGTTTATAATCTGTTAAGATAAACGTGGTTTCTCAGGGGAGAATGTATTTTGACTTTAACTCTAGTAGAATACAAATTATCTTTGTCTGTACATAAATTTTACTCTTCACGACCTTCACCTTTTGGATATTTTTACCTAAAATAAAAATATCCTTTATCTTCATCATCTTTCAGTAAAATTTTCTTTAATGGATTAACTACCCTAAGACCGAACAAAATAAGTGAAGAAATGTGAATGTACTTAACAGGTTAAAAGGAGGTTATTTATAAAATGAAAGTGTTATTCTTTTCTCTTTACAGTTCTTACCCGTTTAATACTACGTAAATAAATTAATTATACACCTCAACTTCGCTACCCCAAATGACGTCCGTAGTCTAGACAGAAGAGGAGACCAACCCTCCTTCGGATTGTTTTGTGGGGATTTTCTATTTCTGATCAAACGAGACCTTGGACAAACTCGGACAAAGGAGTATGTATTTTACCCCCTTTACTCTCATGGTCACACCATCCTGACAGTCCTAACTTACTGCTGGATACTTTTCGTAAATCGTGCTCTGAACTGTGTTTCGTTTGTCGGTAGTATCGAGTCAAGAATAATCATCAAGATGGTTACCTAGGAACAACCAATAGGTAAGATTTTTATCGGCACACATGTACAGATTTGAGGAATTGATAGGGAAAAGGGGTAGGAAGGGCCGACCCTTGGTATTCAAGTATCTTGTCTAAAGATAGAACTTACAAACAGTTATCGATTAAAGTAACGTTGAAAAAACATCCTATACTTTAAGAAACGAATTATCTCAAAATAACCCGAAGGAACCACCGATTTAACCATTTCTTAGGTGGACGTTACACCCTCTGGATCCAAACTAGGGACCCAAGTTATGTTCTTAACATAACTTATGTTCGATTGTGTGTGTATGTGTGTTTATACGTGGGTCGTGTGTTAAGACACGTTTTCAAGTCACTAAAGTAAACCCTTCAGGTTCAGACCTTCCTCCACCAACTCTCTAGTTTCTGTTAACTGATTTGTTGTTGGTGGTTCCCCCGACTAGTTCGGGACATACTTACCGTCGAAGGATATGGAACCCACCCCACGGAGTCCAGTCCCGTCCAGTCGTCCTGTCTGTTATTCACGTACACGTACTTCGTCTCCTTTCACCCCTCTTTATCCCTGGGTGTATAAATTGGGGTCACTACACCTACTGATGTCTTCTACGAGTTCTAGAAGGGACCCCTCGACGTGTGTGTAGACCAGGTCCGGACCTCTTCTACTTCCTCCTCTAAGTCCTCCTTCGTGTCAACACTTGTAACCACAACCAGAAACGGTTGTTGCATCTGGTTGTTGTCCAGTGTTATAGGTTCCTGAAATTGTCGTGGACTGTCGAATGTAACTGGAGATTCGCGGTACCAATCACGAAGTGTAGGTAGAAGGGTTGGAATTCGTGTAAAAAGAACTCCGGACAGGATTGGGTCTATGAGACCCTTACCCCAAGAACCTATGTTCCAAGACCAATTGATTCGACCGTCGTATTTTTTGGTGGGGTCCACCGGAAGAAACATCTACATCTAGGAACATCTAGGTTACAATTAAAACTAGGTTCGAGTCAACTAAAGATTTTGGTAACCGAGATCTAAATTAACTGTTCTATCTTCCTACTAAAAGAAACAAAAAGTGTCACTATTAGAGTCTGGGTCACTTTATCTAGTGTAGAGATTTGGAGTCGTTTCTCTTAAAGTCACGTCCATACTGACTTCCTGTCAGTCAGTGAGTACGGGAGTGTCGACAAGTCAAGTCAAGTCAGCGAGTCAGTACAGGTTGAGAAACGCTGGGGTAACTGACGTCGTGTGGTCCAGAGGGACAGGTAGTGGTTGAGGACCTCAGGTGAGTTTGAGCACAGGTAACTCAGCCACTACGGTAGACGTTAGAGTAGGAGGCAGTGGGGGAAGAGGACGGGAGTTAGAAAGGGTCGTAATCCCAGAAAAGTTTACTCAGTCGAGAAGTGTAGTCCACCGGTCTCATAGCCTCAAAGTCGAAGTCGTAGTCAGGAAGGTTACTTATAAGTCCTGACTAGAGGAAATCCTACCTGACCAACCTAGAGGAAAAACAGGTTCCCTGAGAGTTCTCAGAAGAGGTTGTACTGTCAAGTTTTCGTAGTTAAGAAACCACGAGTCGAAAGAAATATCAGGTTGAGAGTGTAGGTAGGTACTGATGACCTTTTGGGTATCGGAACTAATCTCCCTGGAAACAACCATTTCATTACAGAGACGAAAACTTATACGATAGATCCAACCAGTATTGAAAAGAAGGTTCCTCATTCGCAGAAAATTAAAGTACCGACGTCAGTGGTAGACGTCACTAAAACCTCGGGGGTCTTTATTTCAATCGGTACCAAAGGTGACAAAGGGGTAGATAAAGGGTACTTCACTACCCTGGTCTACGGTACTAGAAGTAAAAGACTTACAATTCGAAATTCGGTTGAAAAAATGAGAGGAGAAAGTGAAAGTAGTTCTCCGAGAAATAGGTGTGACTAAAAGTTTGTTTAGTGGTCTCCACTAGTGGTCAGGGTGTTGTCAAAGAGTCGAGATACAGATTCCTTCCGTAGTTCTTACATGTAAATGTGGTTCAGAGTCCACTACGACTACGATTATGACTACGACTAGGTCCTTGGGGTGGACTTTTTGGTGGTGAGGGTCACTATCAAGTCTTGGTACAAGACGAAGAAATCCCTTTAAGGGTTTTAAGTTCATTAACACGGGTGAGGTGTAGTGACTCAGTTCATAGAGGTAATCCTCTTCACCCGCGCATAAAAGAAAAAACTTTTTCAAAATGTTTACTGACACTATACGTGTAAATAAAATTTTAATTTTAAAACCTTGAAAAAATCTCGAATAAAAGTTGTACAATTATCGACAAGAGCCTTTCTTTCCTTCGAAGACATTGGTCTATACCACACTTTGTATCTTAAGTTTTTACAATTCGACAAAAGATACGTCTTGTTTATATATCGACGATGAATGTATCGTCAACCACTATAGTCCGTGAGACGTAATTGATTGACTTTGTCGTTGGAGTACATCTTTCATGTCAATAAAAATAAGGGTAAAACGTCTACTCCTGTGACTCCACACTTCTCCGATTATTGTACGGGATCCATTATCGATTGTTCATCCATTCGGTCCTATTTTAAGTCCTATTTTGAGTCTCACTTTAGAACTGTGGTACGATGTTTTTAAATGGGTTCGAGAATCTGTGTTTTTCATGGAGCCCTTAGAGGTACTTATTATCGATCAGAAAAGGTTTGAACAAATTAACATCTAGTAAAGGGGTACGGGAAAAACAAGACCTCTTCAAAAGTCTTGGTCACTCGGACCTTTCGTAAGATCCTTCGTAACGAAATGGTTAAAATTATAAATAAGAACCTAATTTGATCTAATAAATTCACAATCAGTAAGTCCGTTTTTGTGAAGTCACAACTTATTTTGAATAGATGGATTATTGATCCGAGACCACTCCTCGGTAATCGATTATAATACTCGATGTTACTTTCGTAATCGGATACTTTTAGTACTTCAAAAAACGTAAAGTGACGTAGAACCAACACACCAAGGTCCGAACCATGGTCTTTATTTACACGGAAAAGTTTCGACTCGTAGACTGAACAAAAATAGAGTTCCTGTAATACTTAGTATATTGAGGAACACTAAACGGGGATCTAAAACGAGGACTTTCTATCGAAGGTGAGAATGTTCGTACATTCCGTGAATAATAATCGTTATTAATTATGATTTTGTTTCTGGAAAATTTAGTATCTGACTTTAAAAGATCATTTACTGGAACCATTAACTCGTCCCTTACCCCTACCCTCTCACCACCCTTCTGTCCCGACCATCTTTAAAATAGAGTTTTTTTGTTTTAATTTTAATATTTTCAAATACGACAGATTTAAATTGTATGAATCTGTGGTACGTGACTAAATAATTTGTTTTGGGTTTCCAATACGACTACTAGATGAACCGCAAAATAAGACTATTGTAATATACTATCGAATCATTCTGTAGAAAGTGTAAACTGAAAGTATCATTCTACATCTTCCAGTAAAGACGTCTTTATAAGTTCTCGAAGTAGCTAAAAGGGTTCCCGGAAAGAATTAGGAAACTATAAGTTTAGAAAGCGAAAACTTCACATGTGGTCACTACAGAAGGAGTAGGTGAAGAGGAATAAATCAACAATTGATTGGATTGAGACGGTCTGAGAGTAAACGGTGACCGAATATTAAGCTCTCCAATACATAAGACTGAAAGTGGATGAAGGACTTCAGGACGTAGAAAAAAGTTCTAAACATTCAAGTGATGTGTTTCGTGAGACAAAAGTAACTTGTTAACGTTAGTAGTCCTTCTTTACTCCTAAGTGGACCACTCCCATCTACGATCCCCATTTGTTCCTCTGGGAAAAAGTCTCACCCGTGAGTAATCACTTATAGAAGTCCGTATTAAACGAAAGGAATACGTTGAGAAACAATTACTTTCCCCTGAAGCACTTACTTACATCTAGTATTGTTGGGGAACGTACATTTTAAAGTAGTATACATACAAACACAAAACTGAAGTAGGTACAGAAGTAAATACTGGACTGAGAACATAAGGAAAATATAAAGAGTTAGGTAAGATTAAATACAATAAAACAAGACGAAAAAAACACACGGAAACATTCGTTTTCGTACCGTGAAAAGTCTTCTCCACTTTCACCTTATTCTCCTGATTCATTCATTTATAATGTGTAAAATATAGTAGAGAAGGAAGTGTGACAATAAATCTCGGTGTAAAGGTTCCCAAAACTGACTGTGGGAAGTGTAGCACTACGGAAACTTGGCACTGTATCATTGGTCCGTGGTAAGTTCAAAATATATAGGTCAATTTGAAACACTGTGAACCAAATTCTCGGACTTGAGAGTAGGAAGACGAAGACAAAAGGTTTATAAATGTATCTAGAAATATAATAAATTTACGCTCGATCCAGGTCGACAGTCGTCAACCCTGTCGGTATAGATCTCCTTTACTTCATATTTTACTGAATAAGACCGAGAAACAGGTTTTCCGTTCACTCTTTGTAAACTTGTTTATGTACATTAGGAGTGTCGATTAATACTAAAAAGAGTAACGTTAAAATTAATAAAAAAATTTAGGTGTGAAAGAAAGTAGGGAGTACCGTCAAAGTAACAGTAATTTTCATGACGAGATAACACACATAAGAGATAAGTATAAGTACTCCAGTTCTGGTAAGTTGGGTGTTATTAACTCGCCAGACTAACCGACTTACAGGGTGTCACCAACTCTCGCTATGACTAATTGTTTTCCGTGGTTGCGGAGACGGTACTATCCTTCATATTAATACACCCTGGGATTTACCCCTGAGGTTAGTAAATTGTTACGGGTAGCCTGAGTGTATTATAATCATGTAATAGATAGTAGAATGATTCTAACTCATCATAAATTAATAAGAGAAAATTACCCCTAATAGGGGTTATTTATACAGAGTATGAATATTTAGGTAGAAAAGACCCAAAAGATCTTTCACACAAAAAATAACTCATATCTTCAGTCCGTAATCATATGGATTTTACCGATAATAGTTTTAACCATTTTATAAAAGTCCTTGTAGTGTCATGTATACTGTCACGACTTAAAGTATATCTGACAAAATGACGTCCGACTACTGATTCTGACAGAAAAAAAGAGTACCAAAGAACGAAACTCGAGGTTCCCTCTAAGGAAGAAGAAGAAAACTATGGAGCCTCGGTACATTAGAAACCATGTTGTGAATTGAAGAGACCTAAAGACTAAGGAATAGATATGTTACCCTTTCAAACCCCTTTTACCAAGACTTCTGAAAAAGGTCGAAATCTTGGGACACTAAAGTATATTTACTTACCGATAATATGAAGTGCTTACCCTAAAACAGTCCTATAGTGTCGGACGTACCATTGACTATGTCATCTGAAGTTTCACCTTAGACACCTGTAGTCTCCGTATATTTTGGTAGAGGAACTCACACTCTTTTTGAGAAATCTAGTAATAAATAAACGTAGATTTTTTTAATAGAAATTTATAAAAACTAATACATAAATACAATATATATGTGACTCTAATTACTCTTGTTATATAAAGTTTGTGACATGATCACGAAATTTTAATAATTAAAATACATTAGGAATCTCCTAAGGTACCCCACCTGTGAGAATGGTAAGACTAAAATGAATACTCCTTCAACTCTGTGTTTCTAACACTTTTAACGAGTTCTAATATGTCTCATCTCTATAAGCTTGACTTTACACTTGAGTCCATACTCAATTGGAGGATGGGTCGATGGTACGTCATAAACAATATTTTATGTTTTATTTACGTGTTTTTTTAGTTAAGAACATGATATCCTCCACACTCTGAGATTCTACTGACGTGTGTGTGTGTGTGTGTGTGTGTGTGTAAGAAGACAAGAGTCCTACGTATTAAGAGAGAGGGACTTCCATTCTGGACACTGAATTAAAATTCCTTGTCTTTTCCGGTTTCCACTCCTAAACGGTGAAGATTCTAAAGTAACCGCCGGTCCTCCGTGTGGGGTGTAGGCTCCAGTCCCCGCCGTCCCTCTTCGGTGGAGCGTGAGTTCCGGTCCCCGCCACTGGGACTCCTCGGTGGGGTTCGGACTCCGGTCCCCGTCATCGACCCTCCTCGGTGGGTACGGGCTCCGGTCCCGGTCGACGACCCTCCTCGTTGGACTCCTCGTCACCGACTCGTCCGTGTCCTTCCGGATCTCATCGATAGGATGTGACTTCCAGTCCTTGTCGCCACCATTCCTCTATAGGGAGCAGGTTCCATTCCTCGTCGCCAGGATGAAACGACCTCGTCGGCACTTCTCTATGGGGTACAGGTTCCATTCTCTTTGGGTTCATTCTACCATCCACAACGTTCTCCCGTAGTCTCCCGTCTGTGTGACTTTGGTATGAGTGTCTTTTGATCAGTTAGATTAGTATGATCCTGGTGTCGGAACAGATTGAGTTACTTTGGTCCGGTACGGACACCCCGTTGGGTTCTGCCACCCAGTACCACCTCTCTAGACTGTCTTACGCCAGGTGACCTCTTCCCTTACCGTTCGGTGAAGTCATAAGAACGGAACTCTTGGGGTACTTGTCATACTTTTCCGTTTTACTATCCTATGACTTTCTCCTTGAGGAGTCCAGTCATCCACGGGTTATACGATGACATCCAGTCACCTCTTTATTGAGGTCTTTCTTACTTCCCTCCCTCGGTTTCGTTTTTGTTATGGGTCAACACCTACACTGACCACTATCTTCGTTCCAGGTTACGACATTTCTCGTTATAACGTATCCTTGGACATTACAGTCCAGGTACTTAGTTCCGTTTAACCTTCACCAGTTTGTTCTCTACCGTTCTCACTTGTAGCTGTAAGATCCTTAGTCGTTTGATTTTACCTGACCTTACCCACTTAAATTGAGTCTACTGGTAATATAGATGATGACGTCCGTCCTTAGGGAGTCTTCTTTACCTCATCGATAGTACCAGTTGTTTTCTCAGGTTTTACGTCATGAACCTACGTTAGAGTTTTTACTGTCCTACTAGAGACGAGCAGTGGTTCCGTTTGGTAAGTTATAGTGTCAATAGGTTCAGATACGGGGTTGGTCATTGCGACTTCTTTGACTTCGACTTACCAAGATACTTCTGGATGTTCTGGAAAATCTTGATTGTGGGTTTTTTCTACAGAAAAAGTAATATCCTCTGACCTTACGTTTTCATCCTTCAGTTCTTTGTGGACCTCATTGTCTGTTTAAACCGGAACCTTATACCTTACTACGTCCCGTTCCTGATTATCTCAAAACGGTTCTTTTACGTGACCAGTATCGTTTGTGGGAGAAGGTTGTTGTGTTCTCTTCTGAGATGTGTACGTGTAGTGGTCTACCATTTGTGGCTTTAGTCTAACTAATATAAGAAACGTCGGTTTCTACCTCTTCGAGATATGTCAGTTGTTTTTGTTCTGGTCCTCGACTGACACCGAGTCTAGTACTTGAGGAATAATGATTTAAGTCTGAGTTTAACTTCTTTTATCCCTTTTGGTGATCTGGTAAGTCCATACTGGAGTTAGTTTAGGGAATACTAATATGTCATCTTCACTCTTTGTCTAAATTCCCGGATCTAGACTATCTATCTCACGGACTACTTGATGCCTTACTCCAAACACTGTAACATGTCCTCTGTCCCTAGCTCTGGTAGGGGTACCTTTTATTTTCGTTCTTTCGTTTTACCGACAGACCTCTCTGGAATGTTTATCGACACTTTTCTTCTCTCCACTTTTCGTCTCCTCTTTTCATTTCTATATTCGTAGACTTACGTCTCAAGGTTTCTTATCGTTCCTCTCTATTCTTTCGGAAGAAGTCGTTAGTTACGTTTCTTTATCTCTTTTTCTTGTCTTACCCTTTTTGCTCTCTAGAGAAGTTCTTTTAATCTCTATGGTTCCCTTGTAAAGTACGTTTCTACTCGAACTATTTCCTGTCTTTATCAGACCTGGATTGTCTTCGTCTTCTATAATTCTTCTCCACCGTTCTTATCTGTCTTCTTGACGTGTTTTTTCTAGAACTACTGGGTCTATTAGTACTACTACACTAGTGATTACATCTCGGTCTGTAGAACCTTATACGTCAGTTCCCCCAAACTTTCGTAGTGATGCTTGTTTCGATCACCTCCACTACCTTAAGGTCAACTCGACAAAGTTTAGGACTTTCTACTACGACACTTTCACGACGTGAGTTATACGGTCGTTTAAACCTTTTGAGTCGTCNNNNACTGACCACTATCTTCGTTCCAGGTTACGACATTTCTCGTTATAACGTATCCTTGGACATTACAGTCCAGGTACTTAGTTCCGTTTAACCTTCACCAGTTTGTTCTCTACCGTTCTCACTTGCAGCTGTAAGATCCTTAGTCGCTTGATTTTACCTGACCTTACCCACTTAAATTGAGTCTACTGGTAATATAGATGATGACGTCCGTCCTTAGGGAGTCTTCTTTACCTCATCGGTAGTACCAGTTGTTTTCTCAGNTCATAAACCTACGTTAGAGTTTTTACTGTCCTACTAGAGACGAGCAGTGGTTCCGTTTGGTAAGTTATAGTGTCAATAGGTTCAGATACGGGGTTGGTCATTGCGACTTCTTTGACTTCGACTTACCAAGATACTTCTGGATGTTCTGGAAAATCTTGATTGTGGGTTTTTTCTACAGAAAAAGTAATATCCTCTGACCTTACGTTTTCATCCTTCAGTTCTTTGTGGACCTCATTGTCCGTTTAAACCGGAACCTTACGCCTTACTTCGTCCCGTTTCTGATTATCTCAAAACGGTTCTTTTACGTGACCAGTATCGTTTGTGGGAGAAGGTTGTTGTGTTCTCTTCTGAGATGTGTACCTGTAGTGGTCTACCAGTTGTGGCTTTAGTCTAACTAATATAAGAAACGTCGGTTTCTACCTCTTCGAGATATGTCAGTTGTTTTTGTTCTGGTCCTCGACTGACACCGAGTCTAGTACTTGAGGAATAATGATTTAAGTCTGAGTTCAACTTCTTTTATCCCTTTTGGTGATCTGGTAAGTCCATACTGGAGTTAGTTTAGGGAATACTAATATGTCATCTTCACTCTTTGTCTAAATTCCCGGATCTAGACTATCTATCTCACGGACTACTTGATACCTTACTCCAAACACTGTAACATGTCCTCTGTCCCTAGCTCTGGTAGGGGTACCTTTTATTTTCGTTTTTTCGTTTTACCGACAGACCTCTCTGGAATGTTTATCGACACTTTTCTTCTCTCCACTTTTCGTCTCCTCTTTTCATTTCTATATTCGTAGACTTACGTCTCAAGGTTTCTTATCGTTCCTCTCTATTCTTTCGGAAGAAGTCGTTAGTTACGTTTCTTTATCTCTTTTTCTTGTCTTACCCTTTTTGCTCTCTAGAGAAGTTCTTTTAATCTCTATGGTTCCCTTGTAAAGTACGTTTCTACTCGAACTATTTCCTGTCTTTATCAGACCTGGATTGTCTTCGTCTTCTATAATTCTTCTCCACCGTTCTTATCTGTCTTCTTGACGTGTTTTTTCTAGAACTACTGGGTCTATTAGTACTACTACACTAGTGATTACATCTCGGTCTGTAGAACCTTATACGTCAGTTCCCCCAAACTTTCGTAGTGATGCTTGTTTCGATCACCTCCACTACCTTAAGGTCAACTCGACAAAGTTTAGGACTTTCTACTACGACACTTTCACGACGTGAGTTATACGGTCGTTTAAACCTTTTGAGTCGTCACCGGTGTACTGACCTTTTGCAGTCAAAATTAAGGTTACGGTTTCTTTCTGTTACGTTTTCTTACGAGTTTGATGGTGTGTTAACGTGAGTAGAGTGTACGATCATTTCATTGCGAATTTTAAGAGGTTCGGTCCGAAGTCGTTATGCACTTGGTACTTGAGGGACTACAAGTTCGACCAAAATCTTTTCCGTCTCCTCGGTCTCTAGTTTAACGGTTGTAGGTGACCTAGTACCTTTTTCGTTCTCTCAAGGTCTTTTTGTAGATAAAGACGAAATAACTGATACGGTTTCGGAAACTGACACGCCTCGTGTTATTTGACACCTTTTAAGACTTTCTCTAGTCTTATGGTCTGGTGTAGTAGACGGAGAACTCTTTAGACATACGTCCAGTCCTTCGTTGTTAATCTTGACGTGTACCTTGTTGTCTGACCAAGGTTTATCCTTTTCCTCATACAGTTCCGACATATAACAGTGGGACGAATAAATTGAAGATACGTCTCATGTAGTACTCTTCGCAACCTGACCTTCTTTGTGTTCGACCTTAGTTCTAACGACCCTTTTTATAGTTATTGGAGTCTATACGTGGTGGGAATACCGTCTTTCACTTCTCCTTGATTTTTCGGAGAACTACTTTCACTTTCTCCTCTCGCTTTTTCAACCGAATTTCGAGTTGTAAGTCTTTTGCTTCTAGTACCGTAGACCAGGGTAGTGAAGTACCCTTTATCTACCCCTTTGTCATCTTTGTCACCGACTGAAGTAAAAAACCCGAGGTTTTAGTGACGTCTACCACTGACGTCGGTACTTTAATTTTCTGCGAATCAGGAACCTTCTTTTCAATACTGGTTGGATCTATCATATAAGATTTCGTCTCTATAATGAAACGGCTGATTCCAGGCAGATCAGTTCCGATACCAAAAAGGACACCAGTACATACCTACACTCTCAACCTGACACTTCTTCCGATTCATGGCTTCTTAACTACGAAAACTTGACACCACAACCTCTTCTGAGGACTCCCAGGGAACCTGACGTTTCTCCAGGTTGGTCAGGTAGGACTTCTAGTTGGGACCCTAAAGAAACCTTCCTTACTACGATTTGGACTTAGAGGTCATGAAACCGGTGGAGTACGTTTCTCAACTGAGTAACCTTTTCCCTAACCCCCGTCTTCCTCTTCCCCTGTTGTCTCCTACTCTACCGACCTACCGTAGTGTCTGAACTACCTGCACTCAGACTCACTTGAGACCCTCAACCACTACCTGTCCCTTCGGACCGCACGACGTTAAGTACCTCAGTGTTTCTCGACCTGTGCTGACCCGTTGACTTGACTTGACTTGACTTCTAAAGTAAACGGTTGTCCAAACGAGATTGTCTAAGAGGGGAAACCACAGAGACTTCTTCGTCTGACGGTACGTCACTCGACGGATACCTCTCCCAGTGTACAGTCCCTTGGTTTCCACCCCCACCTCCCAAGATCCTCGACTCTCACTGCAGGTCGGTTATCGATCTTTTTTTCACTTTGAGAGGAAGGATGTTGGTGTTCTTTAGTTTACGGAGGTTATTTTAGTGTGCTCACTCCTTCACCTAAGAAGGGGTGTGATCAGAACTTACTCTGGTGTCGGGGTCGACTCTGAAGTCAACGATGGAACGTGTCCTGGGTCGGAGGACTGAGTGTCTTTGACTCTATTATTTACATATAAAAATTTTACAAATTCACACACGGTTAAACAATGTGTCGTTATCTTTGGAAAATGTCCTTCTTGGACGAGTACAAAAATCGGATTTTAAAAGGACTTGATTTCTTGACTCAAACGTTATAATTTCCTAAAAGGTTCGTTCTAAGTATTCTATGAAAGTATCTGTATAAGAATATTTTACTGACTTAGAGCCCCTATTTCTCTATCAAAATGTGAAAAATACCTCTCTCTTGTTTAATGAAAATTTTTTATTTCCGAATAGTGTCTGGTATGTTGTCCAAGGGTGATCGATAAAATGTACATGTGTGTCATCACATATATGCAGTTACGATAAGAGAGTTACGCAGGGTGGGAAAGGAAGGTGGAGACACAACTGTTCAGACAAGAGAAACAGACACAGAGATAAGGACGGAACGTTTACCTACTCCCCGACCCCGACCTTCCGAGTTCTCCCTCTCCTATGTACACACGTATATCGACTAAGTGTGACGACATGTCCTCTCTGATTTGTAACATTTCGTTAATATGAAGTTAATTTTTTTATTATTATGTCCGAAATGGACCGTGGTGTGAGATTTCCGGTGTGATGGTAGATCGAGTGAGTCCATGTGATAAGGGTCGGTTATAGACTCATAACCGTAGTTATTATGTCTTATAGTCTCTCTCGACACTCCCGAAAGAAGGGATATACGACTCGACAGAGTAGTACTCCTTTTTCCGAGTCCGCAAATAAATAATTTTCTACATAAATCTCTTTATTAAAAAATTATTTACCACGGTCGTGTGACAAATAGATACATCTTCGTTTAATTTAATATGGGGTTAGTCTGTGACATTTTATCATTTAGGATCTGTAAACATACTAACTCTTTCTGTATAACTCTATATGTGGTACTACCAATGAACATTGAAGTTTCTTCGTCCGTATCTCTTCCACCTTATCTTCTCTAACGGAAACATACAGAAATTTACCGTACTTTATTGAGTAATTGTATTCATATAAAGTTAAATCAAACTTTATATAAATATTTTCAAATTTTATTTTTCTTGTTCCAAATAAAACGAAGGAACGAATTTTTTTGTGTATGTGCAAAGAGGAAAGTAAAACACGCACGACAAAAATAAGTGAAGTAATCTTAAACGTCTAACGTTTTCCTCGAGGACCAATGCCTTTGTTCAGTCAGATATGTTTCTACAAGAGAAGAACAAGAGTCAGACGAATGACTGTTAAGAGGAACAAAGTAACAGTAACCTTTGAGAAGTCGTATATAAAAAGATTGAAATATAGGTGTGTTCGTATCTCGTATCACCCCCTTTTTATAAACCTTTCATTCCGCATCCTTGAATTACGCGAGTAATGACGACCTATAGGGACGAAGAATTAGGAAAGTCACCTACCTCGATTCTTAATTCTCAATATTTAATGCTTAAGTATAACTATGAAAGTCTACTTCACGATATTCTAGGAAAGAATAGAGAAGTAAGTGTACATATAGAGGAAGACGTCAATCTTACGACTGAAGATTATTGTAGTTACGTAAATAAATAAACGAAACAAGATATTATGTACTTTTTAACAAAGTATAAATGTTGTGGTTGTGATAATAGTTTTGTTTGGAAGATTGACTTCAAGTTCCAAAGAAACGTTAAGAAAAATTGGAATCTGATATTGGATAATTCCCATATGTTAATCTAATAACACACATTTGTAGATAAACCTAATTAATAAAATAGACACACTAATATAATAGTCAAACTTTATATCAATCGAAGTAAATAAAGACGTTTGTAATTTAAAATCTCAACCGGGAAAATAGAAAAAATAAATGACACTAAAAACTCGTACATTTTGTAAACGTGTAAAACTTCCAGTTTTGATATAATTTTTGTATACGACTTCTATAGAGGGATGTTAGGGACCAGTAAGAAGGTACACTGATGAATGAGGGTATCTACTTTGGTAAAAATCAGTCTTAGACTTAATAGGTAGGATGCAAAGGAAATCGTTTTTATTTTCGGGTGTACATGTGTATGTTTTAATAACTAAAAAAAAAGACCAAAAAAAAGAACATATTTTGTATCTTGTTATACACAAAATAAAACATGGAACAAGAAAATAAACTGTTAAACAAGACCTTTAGTAAGGCATAGTCAAGTGTTACCGAAAGGAGTAAAAGTGTTGTAGTACTACTACGTGGTATCTATTATCTACAAGTATATCACTATTTAAAATAGACTTAAGTTTGTCTCTATTTAAAATTTCAGGATCGACCTTTCTCTCTCTTTTACTTTATAGTCTTATCAATCGTTCATATCAATATGACTACCACGTGTTCCTTACTTATATGATCACCCTTGGTGTCCTAAACACTGGATCTCCGTACTCAAAAATACGGATGTCAAGAATCCAGACAAACTCCGTCTCTCAACTTTGAATCGTAGGGGAGGAGTATATTATTCCAGTTCTAGGAGTATCTTGACATGAGAAATATTTTCCTATCTGGTCTCTTTTCAATGAGTAACCGAATTTACCTGTTGGTCTTTGAAACACAAACGGATCTGTAATATGTGAGAGCAAGAAACTATTCGGAATTTACTTCTTAAATTGAATTTTTACCTATGAACCTGTCATTATCGGTTCCATCCAGGATCCTCTTCATTATATTTTGAGTAAGAATTCTATATTAAGGGGTTTTTCCAGTGTTTCCTATAAGGGTCTCCTTCCAATACGATACTATTTTCATTAATGTTTTGGACGAGTTATTTATCGTCCTGATCTTAGATTACTTGAAGTCTTGTTTTTAACTTTCCCTCATAGTTTATTCCTATAAATTTTACTGACTTTCGTCTTTACTCAGTTCTCAGATTTTTACACACTCCATAGTATTTGTTTTATGGTCATCTTTTTCTCGGTTTGTTATGAAAATCTTTATTTTTAGATTTCAGGAACTATACTTTTTAAATCAATTATCCAACTTGTATTACTATGTTTCTCACTTTTGACCTTTTATTTATATTAATGTGTCTTACTTCAAGTCTCTTTATTTCTTTATTTTTAATATTTTTTCTTCAATTCCATATACATCCTAGGTAATCACCGTAAAGACTTTTTTCTCTCATTTCTATTAAAAAAAAATTTTTTCATTAAAAGTTTCTATTCTTACTTTGTAAAGGTTTTGACTGGGTTCTTTAATTAAGAATTTAATTCCTTTGATTAAACGAACTTCCTGTTTACTTATCATTAGGTATGGAACTGAAGGTCATTGTGAGGTTTTATGGTTTCCATTTCCAGTTAGAATCTTCGTTACTATTTCTTGCACACACACACACACACACACACACACACACACACACAGTCAACCAGTCAATACAGGTTGAGAAGTGTTGGGGTACCTGACATCGGGTGGTCCGAGGAGACAGGTACCTTAAGGGGTCCACTCTTATGACGTGACCCACGGTAAGGGAAGAGGTCGCCTAGAAGGGGTGGGTCCCTAGTTTGGGTCCAGAGAACGTTACGTCAGTCTAAACTATGACAGACTCGGTGGTCCCTTTGGGTATTTCTTCTATCTAATGGAAGTTTATTGAATTCTTACTGAAATTTCTTTTTCGTAATAGTCAAAATTTTCGTAAAATTCTCTACGTCTTTTCGTTATGTAGTACGATTTTTTATAATATTCTTTTAAGGTTTGTGTCCGAGTTTTTTCATTTCGTTTTTAACTCTCTCAGTACTCTCCTCTAACTGTTTAGGTGTGAGTGTTACCCTCTAAAATTGTATTGATAAAATCATTACGACGACGACGATTCTCTGAAGTCAGTACAGGCTACGACACGTTGGGGTATCTGTTGTCGGGTGGTCCGAGGGGGCAGGGACCCTAAAAGGTCCGTTCTTGTAACCTCACCCAACGGTAAAGAAAGAGGTTACGTACTTTCACTTTTCAGCAAGTCAGCACGGTCCGAGAATCGCTGTGGTACCTGACGTCGGGTGGTCCGAGGAGGTAGGTACCCTAAAAGGTCCGTTTTCTCATGACCTCACCCCACGGTAAAGAAATAGGTTACGTACTTTTACTTTTCACTCTCACTTCAGCAAGTCAGCACGGTCTGAGAATCACTGGGGTGGTCCGAGGAGGCAGGTACCCTAAAAGGTCCGTTTTCTAGCCTGCTCTGACTTCGTGGAATCGTCGTCGTTTCCATTTAATTTATAACCATAATAAATTATTATGTTAGACATTCGGACAGTTATTTATAAATACTTATGACGAGGATTTTTAATCTCTTGTACATAAAAATTTCGTGTAAACCTTGTATAGTTTTTTAACTTGTGTGTAATATGGTGTTTCCTTTAGATTTTTTTATAACTTCTTAAGTATGGAATCTCTGATGGTACGAGAGAGTTTTCGTCATTTTTTATTTACTCTCTCTTTCTCTCTCTCGCTAGGAACTTATCTTCAAATGGTTCTATCTCTTCTCCATCCCTTCTGAACCTCTCGTTTTGATAAGCTCCGGATCTCTTTTCGAATCACCTAGAGGAATTTCACTGTCCCTCTGGTCACGTCGACCTTAAGTGATCACTTCCTCCTTTCCGTCTCATAGCGTGGCGACTTTTCTAGTAATCTTTTCTCTGATTTGTGGACGAACGTTTAGAAAAAAAGATTACTTCGTTTTAAACCCCAAAATAGACTTTTGTTACCTTTCCGTGATTCTCTAAATTCTTTCCTCCGTCTGTACTGAGCTAAACTTACTCCTTTTAAACAAAAAAAAAAATTACGACGTCCCTTTGACCTACTTTAGTCGATTCTTACCTCCAGTCTCTAGTCAATCCTGGGTTTCAGTATAAAGTCCGTTCTCTACTACCCCGAAACCTGATCCTACCCTCGTTCTGCCTCACTTTTATTTTTCCTTATCTAATGACACTCTCTATAAATCCTCTATAAATGTCCTAAGTCGGAAGGTTTAAGTATCATCCTCTTTCCCGGTCTTCACAGTTTAAACAACTTTACTTATGGTTTTTTCTTCTGGCGGTCTACATCACAAGGTGTTTGTCCCACTTTAAAAAGAACGAAGACCCGGGAAACAAACCTTGTGACTTGAAGAACGAAAAGAAAATTTATATGGTGAGTAGAGGGCGTTCTGGGTCTCCTACAGACTAAAGAAGGTAATTATCATTAAATATAAGGATGTCGTATTAGACAGGAAATGTCAAAGAGAATTAACAACGTCTTTATCTGAGTTCGGACTTCCAGATGATTACTCTGTTCTACGAATCGTTACACTTGGACCCTTCGACGCACAACTAAGTGTCATTCGTGATTCTGTAAATGGTTTGTATGGTCTCAACAAGACAATGAACTCAGATCGTTGTTCCGCGTGTATATGGGCGTCAGAGGTCTTTGTGACTCTTCCCTGGTCTCTGATATTTTGGGGATAATTTTACTGTTTCTCGAAGGGTTTCCTGGATACCCAAAGAAAGGGATTCACCATCATCGTCGTCGAAGACCCGTGGAAGTTAACTTTCGACGGGAGAGTGAACGAGACACGTCGTCGGTAGACACGTATGAATTAATTAAACAAATGGGTATAATTTTCTCGAGTATAAGAAAAACACAGAAAACTGTAAAATTCCGAAGTCGACCACACTTTTCTTGACGACTCCCTAAATAAGTATACGTTAGTTTAGGAACCTTGACGGACGTTGAAATTTGGTAAACCCAGAGATGGATAAATAGATTGACTAAACACTAAGAAGAAAGAGGAAGGTACAGATAATTCAAACTATCAGAGAGAGAGAGAAAAAAAAAAGAAAAAAACAACAACTAATATCAATGGAAATACAACGAAGAAAAAACACTATTGTCCCTCACTAAGTAATTAACCTTTCGTAGTACGGACCCGAGTTTAGAGAGGGTCACCAAAAGGTAGTATGAATCTTACTATTACTATCCAATATTCTGGGACCCAAAGGGACCACCGAGTCACCATTTCTTGTGTGGACGGTCGTATCCTCTACACGAAAACTAGAGGCCCAGTCCTTCTAAGGGACCTTTTCCTTTACCGTTGGGTGAGTTCATAAGAACGGACCCTTTAGGGTACCTGTCTCCTCAACCCGCCCCACATCAAGTACCTCAACGTTTTCTCAGTCTGTACTGAATCATTGATTTTGTTGTTGTATTCTGCGATGGATTAGACTGGAAACTGGCACAGCACTTCGAGTAAAAGGAGAATTGAATGGTATGAGATCGGTCCAACGAATGGAAGGACCTTGTGTTGTTTGTGTATGTGGGGAGTCCGGAAACATTAAAGACAGGGGAAAAGAACCTCTGAGAAGAAGGTCGTAACTGTACCTACCGATATCACTTATAGGGTCTACAGGTGATTAGAGACCAAGAGAAAATGAAGGTCTATGTGTTTTCCAATGAAACTACTATCTGGGTACTGAACACTTGTCTTCTCCGTACAATGTAAATTCATTTCCGAAACCAACTTAAATCAACACGACGAACTGAGAGGTCGGAAGACGGGAGAGTAGTACCAGTCTTTCCGGTGGATAAGATCCACCGCGACGATGTTCTGTCGTCTCGGGTAGTCGGTCCTACTGACGTACTACCGATGTCTTAGGAGTTGTTGGGTTCGACCTGTAGTGACACCCACTCTCTGTTTAAGAGGAAACAACAAAATTTGGCGACTTGTTCAGGAAACGACAAAATTTGGTGGTGACTTCAAGACACAACCAACCGATGAGGTTGTATTGGTTTTGAAGGGACTAACCATCTAGAGTAAATTCAGAAACGAATTTATAGTAGACCAGTTTTCTAGAAAAATAGGTTTTATGACCTGAAGAGAGACAAAGAGAGACACATAGTTGAACCGAAATAAAAAGAAGTGATCTAGATAAAAGGAGATCTTTTATCTTACCTTCCAGACACTTCCATCCCTTAAACTAAACGAGTAACTACATAAACGAGTAACTACATAAACATAAACGAGTAACTAATTGTAGTTCTTATCAGGGTCCTTGTATCATCTATTAGCTATCAATAAACAACTTATGTACTTATAAATAACATTTTTCATTTTATAATGTCTATTCAACTTAAATCTTTCATTTGTACATTAAGGAAGAGGGTCTTTATTAATGATAAAAAATATCAAAAAAAAAGATTTAGTACAAGGTAAACATATGATTGAGTACAGATTGACGTACCTTATATGACAAATAAAAAATTTAATTTTACCTTATACGGAAGGATGTATTTAATAAGACTTTGAACAAAAGGGTACATTGTTAATGAGTACCTACCAAATTCTGTTACAAATTTCTAAAGAGTGAGAAGATTTGATGAGTTGTCTTAAGTGGAAGAATTATTGATAATCAAAGGGTTCAAAGACTTCGGATAATAAGTAGATAAAGTTTATTTTAGACAGAGTGAGGATGGAAACGTCCTATACCTATAAGTCGATATTCATTCTTCTATTCTAAGAATGTAAGTTCCTCGAATACAATTTCAACATTCTCTGTCTTTTATTCGTGTTCATTCAGTTTTATACTTATGAAGTACACCAAATTCGGGTAGGTCCCTGTATTTTTATTTGTACCCTTACACCACCTCTCACTGACTCCTGTTTCTACCAGTTTTGTCAAAAGACCTCCCTGAAAATACGAGTCAAATTTCCACTTACCCTCGATCGAGATATATATAAGTCCCTTCTCTTAATCAAGGTTCGTTTTCCGTGAAGGTCCATCTGAACGGTACAGACTCCTTGTCTTTCCGGTCAGGTCGATTTCACACCAAACGCTCGTTTTCGTAGTGTCCCTCGTTCCAGTTGTTTCTTTCGTCACTATTACACCATGAGTATCACCTTTATTCACTTTCACAAACAGCAAGTCAACACAAGCCGAGAAACACTGGGGTACCTGATATCGGGCAGTCCGAGGAGACAGGTACCCTAAGAGGTCCGTTCTGATGACCTCGCCCATCGGTAAGGGAAGAGGTCCCCTATGACACAACGTCCGTCTAAGAAACGGGAGACTCGGTGGTCCCTTCGGGTTTCGAATCAACTAGTCAACACAGACTGAGAAAACACCGGGGGTGTCTGACGTCGGACTGTCGGAGGAGACAGATACCCTAAAGAGTCCGTTCTTAGGACATCACCATGTATATCATCCACCACCATTTTTTGTATTGACTGTAAGAATCAATTGTCGTTATGTATGTTAAAGTTCCATTTTAGGATGATTTATAAGTCTTACCCTTTTTAAAGGGTAAACTCAGAGATGAATATCGTACGGTGTTCTATATAACTTAGGTTTCAGACTTGTCTTGGAATCTTCCAAAGTCGAGAAAATATTCCGTGGCAATTCCACCGGTATTTTACAAATCGGGAATTTTTATAAAAGATGTCGAGTCGTCATACAGACTCTATTGAAATTTACAATTACTTTACAAAGTATTCAGGTGACAAAAAATTCCGACAATCCCCAAATTCTTTGAAGAATTTATAGTAGAGTATTTTTTTTTTGATTGTTCTAATTGAATGTACCTCTTTGATGTAGTGTCGTCTGGATCATATACTGAGTTTAAGTTAGTAATAAAAGAAGACTTTTCCTCTGTCCTAACTAAGATAAGACCGGAATTCACCCATGAACTTTTCCAGAAAAAAAAAAAAAGTTTATTTTTGTATAGTCACCCTTATTTTAAGAAATATCGGATATTAAGTCCTCACTTGAAAATACCTTGAGAAACCGTAACACCTATATACAGGTTACCTTAGTGTATATTGACTTCTTAGATCCAACAAATCAAGGACCACTAGGTAATCCCATTTTAAACCTCGGTACCTTTGGGATAACGAACTGTGTAGGAAGATAAGTTGAAATTCGTCCCTTTCCCTTTCTTTTTGTCGTGAAAGAGTATCTATGTAAAAAACAAACAATAACAATTAATAACTAAATTACACGAAAAATTAAAGGACACTACTGTTTACAAGACTTCATTGTGATTTGTTAATTCCCTCCTCAATATCTTCAAATTGGGTCTTGTGACTTCGTCTCATCGACGAAGTCCCTTCAGTTTATATGAATGGAACTTAACGTCCTCTTGGCCTAAGCTAGGGACCTAGTCCTTCTAGAGGACCTCTTCCCTTACCATTGGGTAAGGTTACAAGAACGGACCTCTTAGGGTACCTGTCTCCTCAGACCGTCCGGTCTTAGTTACCCCAGTGGTTCTTAGACTATGTTGACTCGTTGATTTCGTGTGTGCGTTTAAGTATTTTAGAAAGTAAAGAGACCCTCTTCAAATACACCTAAACGGAACAAATTAATTGAAGGAAATCATGTGTAATGGGGAAAGTGTGACCCTCTACATACACTCAATTTAGTCTCGTCGTACTGTCATCAAAGAAGTTACGACTTTTTCGTTTAACGAGGTAAGTTAATGGGTTAAGGAAAGAACGACCCGGTTATGCGTGTTAGTTCAATTTTGAATGTCCTCTGCATTTACAGTAAGGAAGAAGGGGTTTCCTATAAGACTGATTCTTGAGAATAAAGGGAAAACCAAACCAAACCAAAACGACGAGTGTAACTTCATTACTTCCGCTGTAAGTAGCAGGGAACGGTAAATTATCTCCATTATTAACGATCGGTCGTACCTGACACTACGACTTTGGTTCTTTTTCGGAAAAGTTAGTACCGGGGACGTAAAGTTAGGTTCGGGGGCGACATCTTGTGACCTCTTGTTCCACATTTAGTCAAATTTTTGTATCAAGACGTAAGTTTCGTAACACCAAATGTCGAGAGTTTACTGGAGGTAGATAGAAGGAATCGACATCTCCACATATTAACTTGATTTCTCTCGGAACTCATTACTCCAACTCTCACCGTCGAGGTAACGACACCGAATTATCACATTGACGGCGTACCAAAAAATAGAGGATTTTACATTGTTTTATCAGGTCCTCCGGACTAAGAAGTCCCACTGTGAACGGCTCTCAGATATAAAATTTTACTTTTATCCAAAAAATATTCGGGGTTTGATATTTAGAGAGACATGTTCTCTCAAGGGGTTTATGTTAATACATTCGGTAAGAGACGACCTCGTCTCTGACTATACTTATGTACGTTATTCGATATGAAGGAAAACACCCCTTTAGTAAAAATTCGAAAATAAAAAGAATACGTTGTTTACCGAGGAAAAACCCCCCAACCTCTTACTATTGTAAGAGTACAATACATGACGACCCTCGATATCGGTCTTCTGTGTACAATAAAGTTCAGAAGAAAAATTCTTTTAAAATAAACCAAATTAGTCCCTTTGAGTCCTCTATAACGAGAATCTCTTAGTAAAAAAGGTTCCTTGTCAAGTGAACGTTTACATATATATATAAAAGAAAAATCATATATATAAAATGTACGTAAATAGTCCTGGGTTGGTATGTGTTTAATGACACACTCACCAAATTGTCTCGGATTTTTGACTTGTTTCTGTATTGATGGAGGAACACCTGAGGAGACCCTCATATAATAACTGACTTGTAATTCTTACTCGAATAATTGTATCAGTAAAGTATACGTAGGTACCTATGGTACCCACTGAAGTCCCCAAGACTTTACAGACAACAGGGGTGTTTGATCTGGGATTTTTGACTTTCTTTTTTTTGTTGTTGTTGTTTTGACAAACGACTGATACGAACTTTAAGATAGTCAACCTATAAGTTAGGTTAACATGTTCTATAAGGACCGATTGTACGTTTGAAGTGATCGTCCTCATTTAGTAATTTATTATCATTGTCGTTGTTGATTATAAACGACCATCGAATGTTACAAGACATCTCAAGATTCATACCATATAGTACTTGAGAAAATCAGGAGTTTTGTTGGATAATGAATAGTAGTAAAATGTTTACGTTTCTTTGACTTTGTTTTAGTCTCTTCAATTAAACGGGTTTCAACATTAATTACATTCCGTCTCGGTTCTATCAGACTGAAATCGTAGGAACCAGGATTAGTCAGATAACCACACCTGTTTTACTAGTCAATATAATCACCCTTCTCTGTTCCTCTTGACCCTCGTAACTCTCGCTACTACGACCGTGATATGTCTCTGAAGGAAGTCGTGAATTTTGAGTCAGACCCTGACCCTCATCCCGTCAGACACAACGTGTGGACCATTATAGTGGTTTAAAAGAAACTTTGATTACGGTACAGTAAATGTGGTAACATATGAAACAACGAGTCAGTACAGGTTGAGAAACGCTGGGGTAGCTGATACCGGGTGGTACGAGGTGGTACGCGAGGAGATTCCCTAGAAGGGTTGGGTCCTTAGATTGGGTCCAGAGGGCGTAACATCTGTCTATGAAATGGAAAACTCGGTGGTCACACAGTGTCTTTCGACAACTCCAGTTTTAATAAAAATATTACTATGTACAATAAATGTAAAAGTGAAACAACTATAAAGTCACTACTATGTTTTCGTTTACCACCGAGTTTACCGACTGTTGAGTGGTACTTACTTCCGTTACCTTGGTTTGTAACTTAAGAAGAGGTTGTGTGTGAACGTTATTTTTACGCGGTCAAAGTGACACCTGACTGGAATCACTTCGTCACTTTTAATAATGATAGTAAAAATTATAACTGGTATTCAGGTACATGAAAATTTAATCAAAGACATTATTTACCCCTTATACGTATTTTGTGAAGACGACTCATTGGTTTCAAGATACCAACGGAATTCCTCTTTGTGAGTGTACTAACACATTAAATGTTCACTTTGATCGGTAAAAAAAGTATCTTATGAAAAAAGTGAACTTTCTTGCTGTTTGTGTAGTTGAACCTATGGCATCTATACAATAGATTTTACTTGTGGTTCCTTTCATTGACTGTTCTAAACTACGGTTACTGTTGTAAACTCTAAAATTCACTTTTAATTTTACGACCTTTTTGAACACAACCGGAAACCCTCGAAGAGTCAAAGGATTCTCAACTTCTGAAAAGACCCCTCGAGTCACCACCCTAGTTGTTTACACTGAAAAATCATAACGTTTTATCTTGTACAGTTGTTTATCTTCTACACGAATGTATACATAGGGTTACAAGTACCGTCGTGACAAAGGTTATAGATCTTGTACCTTCGTTGGATCTATAGGTAGTCGTCTATTTACCTATTTCTTCAACATCGTTGATATGTGTTACTTTATAAGTCAAGTCAAGTCAGCGAGTCAGCACAGGCTGAGAAACACTGGGGTACTTAGCATCGTGCGGTCCGGAGGGACAGGTAGTGGTTGAGGGTCTTAAGTGAGTTTGAATAGTGGTAGCTCAGTCACTACGGTAGGTTGGTAGAGTAGGAGACAGTAGGGGAAGAAGAGGACGGGAGTTAGAAAGGGTCGTAGTCCCAGAAAAGTTTACTCAGTCGGGAACCGGAGTGCACCGGTTTCATAACTTCATAGTCGAAGTTGTCGTTAGGAAGGTTACTTATTGGTCCTGACTAGAGGAAATCCTATCTGACCACCTTAGAGGAACGTCAGGTTCCCTGAGAGTTCTCAGAAGAGGTTGTAGTGTCAAGTTTTCGTAGTTAAGAAACCACGAGTCGAAAGAAGTGTCAGATTGAGAGTGTAGGTATGTACTGATATCCTTTTTGGTATCGGAACTGATCTACCTGGAAACAACTGGATTACAGAGACGAAAACTTACACGATAGATCCAACCAGTATTGTAAGGAAGGTTCCTCATTCGCAGAAAATAAAAATACCGACGTCAGTGGTAGACGTCACTAAAACCTCGGGGGGTTTTATTTTAGACTGTAACAAAGGTGACAAAGGGGTAGATAAAGGGTACTTCACTACCCTGTTCTACGGTACTAGAAGCAAAAGACTTACAACTCGAAATTCGGTTGAAAAAGTGAGAGGAGAAAGTGAAAGTAGTTCTCCGAAAAATCAAGGAGAAGTGAAAGACGGTATTCCCACCACAGTAGACGTATAGACTCCACTGACTATAAAGAGGGCCGTTAGAACTAAGGTCGAACACGAAGGAGGTCGGGTCGGAAAGAGTACTACATGAGACGTATATTCAATTTATTCGTACCACTGTTAAATGTCGGAACTGTATGAGTAAAAGGACAAACCTTGGTCAGACAACAAGGTACAGGTCAAGATTGACAACGAAGGAATAGACGTATATGCAAAGAGTTCTCCGTCTAGTCCATCAGACCATAAGGGTAGAGAAAGTCTTAAAAGGTGTCGAGTAACACTAGGTGTGTCATTGTCGTCTCCTCCGTTACCGTGGGGTGAGGTCATGAGAACGGACCTTTTAGGGAACCTACCTCCTTGGACTTTCCGACGTCAGGTACCCCAGCGACTCCCAGTCTGTGCTGACTCGCTGAAGTGAAAGTGAAAAGTGAAAGTACGCAACCTGTTCCTTTACCGTTGGGTGAGGTCACAAGAACGGACCTCTTAGGGTCCCTACCCTCTTGGACCATCCGACGGCAGATACCCCAGCGTATCTCAGCCTGTACTGATTTCACTGAATCGTCGTCGTCGTGTGTCAGTTTCCGAAACCGTATCAGTTATTTTGTCTTTATCTACAAAAAGACCTTGAGAGAACGAAAAAGCTACTAGGTCACCTATCTTTGTAATGAGTCGGTATTTTTGCTTACGTAAACTCAGTCAAGATTACTCCACCTACTTGGATCTCAGATAATATGTCTTACTTCATCCAGTCTTTCTCTTTCTGTTCATGGTATACGATTACGTATATATCCCTTAGATCTTTCTACCATGACTACTTGGGTAGACGTTCCGTCGTTACCCCTGTGTCTAGATCTCTTGTCTGAATACCTATGTCATCCCCTTCCTCTCTTGACTCTGTCATCGTGACTTTGTGTACGTAATGGTGTATATTTTCATGATCCAACCACGTTTTTATTAAAACCAAAACGTAACAACTTGAAACGGAAAACTAAAACCTTGTGTAAGAATTTATTCAAACCAATATAATAAATTTTTTCTACAGGAATTGAGTGACCAGGTAAAAAAGATCCAATAGTCACGTATGACAATATACTTATTACAATGTTTCGGTACGTGTTATTCGCACTCAGTATGTCTTAGTATGTTACATACTGTAATTTCTTAGTAAGTGTCCACTCTCTAGGTAACTACCATCTAGAGACTACATTGTCTTATACTTATCGCGTACCTATGCTAAAGTTTAAGGTGTGACTTTGATTAGAACTTCTTTGATAGTAGACAACTCAAACTGATTACACATTTTTTTCTTTAAGTGTTCATAAGCTTTTTAGGTAATTTTACGAAGAGGGAAAAGGTTGATGTATAGTTGTACTCCGACTTAAAAGAAGTATACGGAGTTAGTTTTGTTGTATAACGTTGTGTAATGTCTTCGTATATATTCTTAGGTCGATAGAAGATAGATCAGTCTGAAGATTCTCCAAAAGTTTTTACATGTTGTTGCGACAATAAAAAGTCAACCCCCCTTGTATCAATATCTACAGTATAGATATATCAACGTTTAACTTGGTACTTGAAGGTTTACAAGTTCGACCAAAATCTTTTCCGTCTCCTTGGTCTCTAGTTTAACTGTTGTAGGCGACCTAGTACCTTTTTCGTTCTCTCAAGGTCTTTTTGTAGTTAAAGACGAAATAACTGATACGGTTTCTGAAACTGACACACCTAGTGTTATTTGACACCTTTTAAGACTTTCTCTACCCTCATGGTCTGATGAACAAGACGAAGAACTCTTTGGATATACGTCCAGTCCTTCGTTGTCAATCTTGACCTGTACCTTGTTATCTGACCAAGGTTTATCCTTTTCCTCATGCAGTTCCGACATATAACAGTGGGACGAATAAATTGAAGATACTTCACATGTAGTACTCTTAGCGACCCGACCTCCTTCGTGTTCGACCTTAGTTCTAACGACCTCTTTATAGTTATTGGAGTCTATACACCTACTATGGTGGGAATACCGTCTTTCACTTCTCCTTGATTTTTCGGAGAACTACTTCCACTTTCACCTCTCACTTTATCAACTGAATTTCGAGTTGTAAGTCTTTTGCTTCTAGTACCGTAGAACAGGGTAGTGAAGTACCCTTTATCTACCCCTTTGTCACCTTTGTCACAGTCTGAAATAAAACCCCCCGAGGTTTTAGTGATGTCTACTACTGACGTCGGTACTTTAATTTTCTGCGAACGAGGAACCTTCTTTTCAATACTGGTTGGATCCATCGTATAAGTTTTCGTCTCTGTAATGAAACGGTCGTTTCCAGACAGATCAGTTCCGATACCAAAAAGGATATCAGTACATACCTACACTCTCAATCTGACATTTCTTTCGACTCGTGACTTCTTAACTACGAAAACTTGACACCACAACCTCTTCTGAGAACTCTCAGAAAACCTGACGTTCCTCTAGGTTGGTCAGGTAAGATCTCCTCTAGTCAGGACCCACAAGAAACCTTCCTTACTACGATTTCGACTTTGAGGTCATGAAACCGGTGGAGTACACTTCTCGACTGAGTAACTTTTTCTGAGACTACGATCCTCCCTAACCCCTGTCCTCCTTTTCCCCTGTTGTTTCCTACTCTACCAACCTACCGTAGTGGTTGAACTACTTGCACTCAGACTCACTTGAGACCCTCAACCACTACCTGTCCCTCCGGACCTCACGACGCTAAGTACCCCAACGTTTCTCAGCCTGTACTGACTCGCTGACTTGACTTGACTTACTCAAATAACAATGAAAATTCACTAATAATCATTCATTTATTTAGAACAAAAGATAAAATTAAAACTTCTGTCATTTATAGTTATCTACATTAGATGTATTTTCAGGAAACTTTTATCGTTATAAAAAAATTCCTATATTTCCTTAGGTCTCTGGTCTTTCAAAATCTTGGTGGTCTCGTAGAAAATCCTACCTAAACCTAAACCGAAGACTGTTATCTTACAGGTTGACTGTCGTCGAGTTACCTATCTTTTATAAGAGAAACTTCTCAAACTCGGTTGACACTCTCAATCTCCCTTGTCTGGATGTGTGTTCGGACAGGGGAGTTGAAGACTATAGGTGACGTCCAAANCCCCTCCCTCCACCCTCCCCCCAAGTACAAACCCTTGCGTACATTCTTAATTTCTAAAATTTAAAATTTTTTATTTTTTGATTTTTTTTTTTTTCTTTTCTTTCGTATGTCCCCTTTTAGTCGGTTCCGTCCAGGTCTTTCACCTCTAAAGTCTGTAGGAGGGGGGTACCTCAGTTCCTGTCACTATTGAAGAGGACCGGTGACACACTTTTGTGGATGTATAATGATGATTAATCCACTTCGAGTGGGTTCCGAGTCACACGTCTCAAAAATTGTCCTGAGTTAGTAAGTGACGGGTACACCGACGAAAAGTGAAAGGTTGGTAAGGTCTCTAGTCCAACTATATAAAGTAGAGACCAGGTGGGTCTCCTTCTCGACTATGGTGCTGGAAGTGGGTTTTGGGGGTAACATTTGACGTAATGATATGTCGATTTTTAGTTTCGGGGGTCTGTTTGTCTCTATGAATTTCGTTCGTACCGTCCTGACCAAGTCGTACAATCACCAACAGAGTTCCTGGGTCCCAGACTACAAATGAGATGGTAATAGTTACACAACCGAAAAAGAGTAAGAACAGTGAACCGACCATGTATCATCGGAGTTAGTCCCCTAAAACAGGAGAGTGTCGTGAATTTCCCTAGGTCCTTACACGCACCCTCCACACTCTTCTCCTTTTTGTAGGGGTCTTCGGAGGGTCATCACCACTCTTACTACGGGAGCCTCGAAGTCTCACGTGGACTCTTTACGAAGGTTACGAAGACTACAGTAAAGGACCCCTTCGTCCTCTCACTACCAACTGGACCCTACTAGTACTGAGTAGAGGGTGACTTAAGTAACGTGAGTGTCGTTTTAGTCATTAAGTTTCGCCCTTCCTCTTAACGACAACACGTCTTCTCCCAAAAGAACATCCAACAATTTATACGTATGTTTAGAGGAGTCCCTGAAACAATTTTACGTCTAAGACTAGGTTATCCAAACCCTACCTCGGATTCGAAGATGTAAAGAATTTTCGAAGGGGTATTAAGATTGCGGTCAGAGACCTGACGAGAAAACCATCGTCCCTTAATCCTCTGTCACGAACGATGTCTCTCCGAGTACGTTCCTATGTCATACCGAGGGTATACTTGTCTAAACAGGGAACTTGGTGATGAGGTACCTAATTTGATCTGGTATCTCAATATCTACTATCTTAAAGTATAGATAGATATTATCAGTGACATTTCTTCCGACTCGTGGTTTCTTAGCTACAAGGGCTTAAGACCACGACCTCCTGAGAACTCTCAGGGAACCTGTCGTTCTAGTTTGGTGAGTTAGGATTTCCCTTAGTTAGGACTTATAAGTAACCTTCCTGACAACGACTTCGACTCCGAGGTTATGAAACCGGTGGACCACGTCTCAGTTGAGTAACCTTTTCTTGGACTACGACTCTTTCTAACTTCCGTTCCCTTCTCCCTCTGTCCTACTCTACCAATCTATCGTAGTACCCGAGTTACCTATAATTAAACTCATCTGAGGTCCCCTATTAATTCCTGTCTCCTGGGACCACACGATGTCAGGTGTTCCAGTGTCTCTCAGTCTGTACTTAGTCGTTGAGTTGTTGTTGTACTTACAATATCTATCTTAAATCTCCAAAAATACATGGCCCTAAAATGTGAACGAGTAAATTAGAAGGATTGTTAATGTACTTCGTCTATAAGAAAACTAGGGATGATAGATAGACTTCTTTATTTGTAACTTTTTCAAAACCATTTATTAAGAGTCATTCCGAACTTTGGTTTAGAAAACCGTAGGTTTAGGATTTACGATATTGGGATCTTATAGCCGTCAGTGAGAATAGCTTGTCCAAATTTTTGTTCACCTGTATGGACTCTAAAGTATCAATCACTGTCTCTACTAGGAACTGGAGATGGGATGAGGGTACCAGGAGGAAGCCAGGGGGGTGTTAGGGATAGAAAGTACGTCAAATAGTCGGATTGAGGATGATATTGTGTGTTTTCCTAAGATCATAGTCAAGTCAAGTCAAGTCAACGAGTCAGTGCAGACTGAGAAACGTTGGGGTACTTGGTGTCGTGTGGTCCGGAGAGACAGGTGGTGGTTGTGGGTCTCAGGTGGGTTTGGGTACAGGCAGCTCAACCATTACGGTAGGTGGGTAGAGTAGGAGACAACAAGGGAAGAGGAGGACGGGAGTTAGAAAGGGTCGTAGGCCCAGAAAAGTTTACTCAATCGAGAAACGTAGTCCACGGGTTTCGTGACCTCAAAGTAGAAGTTGTATTCAGGAAGGTTACTTGTGGGTCCTGACTAGAAATCCTACCTGACCAACCTAGAGGAACGTCAAGTTCCCTGAGAGTTCTCAGAAGAGGTTGTGGTGCCAGTTTTCGTAGTTAAGAAGCCACGAGTCGAAAGAAATATCGGGTTGAGAGTGTCGGTATGTACTGGTGACCTTTTTGGTATCGGAACTAATCTACCTGGAAACAACCGTTTCATTACAGAGACGAAAAATTATACGACAGATCCAACCAGTATTGAAAGGATGGTTCCTCATTAATAGAAAATTAAAGTACCGACATTAGTGATAGAAGTCACTAAAACCTCGGGTTTTTTTATTTCAGTCGGTGACAAAGGCGACAAAGAGGTAGATAAACGGTACTTCGCTACCCTAGCCTACGGTACTAGAAGCAAAAGACTTACAACTCGAAATTCGGTTGAAAAAGTGTGAGGAGAAAGTGAAAGTAGTTCTCCGAAAAATCAAGGAGAAGTGAAAGACGGTATTCCCACCACAGTAGACGTATAGACTCCACTAACTATAAAGAGGACCGTTAGAACTAAGGTCGACCACGAAGGAGGTCGGGTCGTAAAGAGTACTATAGATGGAAGATAAACTTTATTTTGTAAAAAAAGATTTGACGTATAGGGTATATAAGTAGAAAATTTATATTAAACTGAAGAAACATATGGAAGGGTAGTACAAAGACTTGGACTGTCTTTAACGTTAAGGAAATTCCTTATACACAAGATTCTTTAGCTTGTGTTTATTCACGGGTACCGGACCCGAAACCCAAAAAGTCAACTAAACAGACGTGAACAAGGGAAAATAAGTAAACGAGTAAGGAAGAAAGGTGGACATATACGACTTATCGGAGACACACGGTTTGGAGTAAGATCTACATCTGTTATACCTATGTAGAATTTTGTCAAAAATTTTAGTCATCTTATTTTTTTTATAAAATAACTTTTTAAACAGTGACATAACTCCTACCAAGGGGTGGGAAAATCTGTATTAGTGAAAATAGTATCTGAAGTTGGTTCCTTATTGGATGTCCCTCCCGATGTAGTTGATATGGAAGTTGTTAGAAAGGAGTCTGTGACTAAGTATGTTTTTGATCCGTTTTACTTGTTACTTTCTTTCCCACACTAGAAAGAGTTCCTGTGTTGATACATACTTCGACGAATGACGTCGTAGGAAGAGATTTTCGTTGTATACGTTCTTTACTGATCATCGAACATATAGATTACTATCTCTTTACGAATTCATTTACTACCGTATAGTGGAACTAACCGAAAGTATAATATTTTGTTAATGTTTCTTATTACTACTTTAGATTGTAATAATACTTTTTATAAATTCTGTACTTTTCATACCGTCCACCAATTCTATATATTATGATCCACCATTCGTAATATAATAAAAGATATAACAACGTATAACAAACTACATCAAGTTTTGTTTTTACCTCTTTTTAATTGATTACTTGACATTTCGTCTATACCAAACGATTTCGAGATAACAGATCTCTTAAGTAGGATGGTAGGGGTAGGGGTGATTCTGACAGAATTAAGGTCGGAATGATGTAGAATGGATCCAATAACATTGTCAAGGAAATGAGTAGGTACACAAGTTAATTTTTTTTTTAACTGATCCGAGACCTCGATGTCTTTACCTTCTGAACATGGATGGGGTTTAATACATCTGATCCAAAATCTGTGACAACGAATTAGAGGGTCGGAGACTGAAGATAGGACGGAGATCCTTACTAGAAAGATTTTATGGTGAAACTAGTACAAATCTTAGGGAATGTCCAACCGGTAACGGACACGTATTTCAGGTTTCAGGAGACACATTACATATGGTGGGAACAGTATACTGACGAGAAACGAAATCAATTTAGACAACGAAGACAAGAGGTAGGGTTGGATTCATGGTGCAGGTGATTTGCAGTACGGTAAGTTACTCACGTTTCCTGATGGTAGACGAGTGAGTGTGAACGTGACGAGAAGTAAAAGTGAGTCTTCTGAAGTCTCGGGAATGAGTGGTCCAGTCGATATTAAGTCGAGGTCTTAAGTGGGGTTCGACTCAGAAGATCCTGCGGAGGGAGGGAGGTCTGACCCAGTCGACAAGGAGAGGAGGTCATAAAAAGAGTAATCATTTGGTTATGGTTGATTATAGTAGCACTAATAATAAGACATGAAGTAAATAGATGATTAATTACGAGTAGAAACCCTGTCCCTGTCATACGGAGTAAAGTCTGTCACATTACTGATGTGTCCCTAAAACCTTAGTATTTCGAATCCAAACATAGGGTTGGTAGACCAATGAGATTTTATTGACTCAATGACACACACTAATTTATTCTATTATATCCATGTTGTATATCCCGAGTGAGTTGTGTAAATCCGATAATAATAAAGATAACGAAAAATTAGGAAGAAGACAGAGGTACCATTTGTTGTTTATGAGTTACTCGTTAACTACTTACTTTCTTACTTACTTCATTTATCAATGTAGGATTAAACCCCTACTAACGAAAACTAGACCTGTAAAACTGACGACGGAAACAGGAAACTTTTTATAGACCTTTCCCGTAGGGTTTCTCTTCCTCGGTAACTTTTCCTTTTCTAATATTCTCTCCTCTTACTAGTTCCCTTTCTCTATGACCCACCTCTAAGTGTTCAACCCCGTTCTTCCTTTTCTGTTTTTTTTACCTTCTCCTATTAACCTTCCATTAAATCTGAAGACTTCGAGCGATTAATATCACAACAGTAAAGGATAAACGTCATCTTTAAACACCTTAATAGACATGTCGTGACGGGAGAGACGGGGAAAGAAGAAGGTCCTTTACAGACAGAGATTAGAGACTGGTTTGACCAAACTCTACCCAAGGACTGGGTCCGACTCAGTTACTCGGGTCTCAACATCGTATATTTTAGGTACTGATATACCCAGTCACATAAGTACGTCTGACCTCTGTGTATCCGACGGTAAGACCCTCCTGTCTCTCTTCTTAGTCTATTGGGACTGTAAGTTCCTTAACAAAGAGTAACAAAGTCTATGTGTACAAGGGTACTTGGGACAGTGAGTCCGTCACATACTTTATTCGTTCGGACTTAGGAAGGTGACTGAAGAAAAACCAATATGACCAACTCAAACCTAAAGACAGTGTACGTGAGTTTTTTGATTATTGATTTAAAACAGATAAACCCAAGTAAATACGGAGGTATATAGAAGACAAGATGAGTGAGATTTGATGAGACGTATGGGAATCTTTTTATTGAGTACGTAAAAGTACACGGAAACGGGAGAAGATTTGACGATAAAGTCAAGTCTTAATAAAAAGATACTTCTAGGAAAGAAAGGGGTTCCGACTTCAGGTTATGGTGGATGACTTGATTTGGCAGGAATAGTGTGAAGAGTATCGTGTGTGGGGAGACACGACGTCCATTTCCTAAGGTAAGAACGGGTTTCTCCTTGTCTATGTCGTCACCCCAACCGGTCCACAGTACACTACGTGTATGAATTGGTCTTGTTTTTTCATATGTGGTTCAGGTTTTGTCCTCTTTTTTTTTTTTTTTAGGGTTTCTGGAAACGGGTAGTGTCCGAGTGTCCGTCGTTCTTGAGACATAGAGGTATTCCTTTACTAGATCAAGTCAAGTCAAGTCAGCGAGTCAGTACAAGCTGAGAAAAGCTGGGGTACTTGACGTCGTGTGGTCCGGAGGGACAGGTAGTGGTTGAGGGTCTCAAGTGAGTCTAAGTGCAGGTAGCTCAGTCACTACGGTAGGTCGGTAGAGTAGGAGACGGCAGGGGAAGAGGACGGGGGTTAGGGAGGGTNCTAGATCAAGTCAAGTCAAGTCAGCGAGTCAGTACAAGCTGAGAAAGGCTGGGGTACTTGGCGTCGTGTGGTCCGGAGGGACAGGTAGTGGTTGAGGGTCTCAAGTGAGTCTAAGTGCAGGTAGCTCAGTCACTACGGTAGGTCGGTAGAGTAGGAGACGGCAGGGGAAGAGGACGGGGGTTAGGGAGGGTCGTAGTCTCAGAAAACGTTCCTCAGGTGAGAAGAGTACTCCACCGGTTTCATGACCTCAAAGTCGAAATCGTAGTAAGGAAGGTTTCTTTAGGGTCCCGACTAGAGGAAGTCTACCTGACGAACCTAGAGGAACGTCAGGTTTCCTGAGAGTTCTCAGAAGAGGTTGTGGCGTCAAGTTTTCGTAGTTATGAAGCCGGGAGTCGGAAGAAGTGTTAGGTTGAGAGTGTAGGTATGTACTGGTGACCTTTTTGGTATCGGAACTGATCTGCCTGGAATCAGTCGTTTCATTACAGAGACGAAAACTTATATGATAGATCCAACCAGTATTGAAAAGAAGGTTCCTCATTCGCAGAAAATTAAAGTACCGCCGTCAGTGGTAGACGTCACTAAAACCTCGGGGGGTTTTTATTTAGATTGTGACAAAGGTGACAGGGGTAGATAAAGGGTACTTCACTACCCTGGCCTACGGTACTAGAAACAAAAGACTTATAGCTCGAAATCCGGTTGATAAAGTGAGAGGTGAAAGTGAAAGTAGTTTTCCGAAAAATCAAGGAGAAGTGAAACACGGTATTTCCACCACAGTGGGCGTATAGACTCCAATAACTATAAAGAGGTCGTTAGAACTAAGGTCAAACACAAAGAAGGTCAGGTCACAAAGAGTACTACATGAGACGTATCTTCAATTTATTCGTCCCACTGTTATATGTCAGAACTGCATGAGGAAAAGGATAAACCTTGGTCAGACAACAAGGTACAGGTCAACGTTGGGCTCCTCACCACCGACGCACCCGTATCCTCCCGGATCTCCTCGATAGGGTGTAACTTTCAGTCCTTCCCTCCGCCATTCCTCTATGGGGAGTAGGTTCCATTCCTCGTCGCCGGCACGAAACGACCTCGTCGGCACTTCTCTATGGGGTGTGGGTTCCATTCTCTTTGGGTTCATTCTACCATCCATAACGTTCTCCCGTAGTCTCCCGTCTGTGTGACTTTGGTGTGAGTGTCTTTTGATCAGTTAGATTAGTGTGATCCTGGTGTCGGAACAGATTGAGTCACTTTGGTCCGGTACGGGCACCCCGTTGGGTTCTGTCCACCCAGTACCACCTCTCCAGACTGTCTTACACCAGGTGACCTCTTCCCTTACCGTTTGGTGAAGTCATAAGAACGGAACTCTTGGGGTACTTGTCATACTTTTCCGTTTTACTATCATATGGTTTTCTCCTTGAGGAGTCGAGTCATCCACGGGTTATACGATGACCTCTAGTCACCTCTTTATTGAGGTCTTTCTTATTTCTCTACTTCGGTTTCGTTTTTTGTTATGTGTCGACACCTACACTGACCATTATCTTCGTTCCAGGTTACGACATTTCTCGTTATAACGTATCCTTGGACCTTACAGTCCAGGTACTTAGTTCCGTTTAACCTTCACCAGTTTGTTCTCTACCGTTCTCACTTGCAGTTGTAAGATCCTTAGTCGTTTGATTTTACCTGACCTTACCCACTTAAATTGAGTCTACCGGTAATACAGATGATGACGTCCGTCCTTAGGGAGTCTTCTTTACCTCATGGTAGTACCAGTTGTTCTGAGGCTTTACGTCATGGACCTACGTTAGAGTTTTTGCTGTCTTACTAGAGACAAGCAGAGGTTCCGTTTGGTAAGTTATAGTGTCTATAGGTTCGGATACGGGGTTGGTCATTGCGACTTCTTCGACTTCAACTTACCAAGATACTTCTGGATGTTCTGGAAAATCTTGATTGTGGGTTTTTTCTACAAGAAAAGTAATATCCCCTGACCTTACGTTTTCATCCTTCAGTTCTTTGTGGACCTCATTGTCCGTTTAAACCGGAACCTTACACCTTACTTCGTCCCGTTTCTGATTATCTCAAAACGGTTCTTTTACGTGACCAGTATCGTTTGTGGGAGAAGGTTGTTGTGTTCTCTTCTGAGATGTGTACGTGTAGTGGTCTACCAGTTGTGGCTTTAGTCTAACTAATACAAGAAACGTCGGTTTCTACTTCTTCGAGATATGTCAGTTGTTTTTGTTCTGGTCCTCGACTGACACCGAGTCTAGTACTTGAGGAATAATGGTTTAAGTCTGAGTTTAACTTCTTTCATCCCTTTTGGCGATCTGGTAAGTCCATACTGGATTTAGTTTAGGGAATACTAATATGTCACCTTCACTCTTTATCTAAATTCCCGGATCTAGACTATCTATCTCACGGACTACTTGATACCTTACTCCAAGTACTGTAACATGTCCTCTGTCCCTAGTTCTGGTAGGGGTACCTTTTCTTTACGTTTTTTCGTTTTACCGACAGACCCCTCCGGAATGTTTATCGACACTTTTCTTCTCTTCGGTTTTCGTTTCCTCTTTTCATTTCTATATTCGTAGACTTACGTCTCAAGGTCTCTTATCGTTCTTCTCTATTCTTTCGGAAGAAGTCGCTAGTTACGTTTCTTTATCTCTTTTTGTTGTCTTACCCTTTCTGATCTCTAGAGAAGTTCTTTTAATCTCTATGGTTCCCTTGTAAAGTACGTTTCTACCCGAGCTATTTCCTGTCTTTACCAGACCTGGATTGTCTTCGTCTTCTATAATTCTTCTCCACCGTTCATATGTGTCTTCTTGACATGTTTCTTCTAGAAGTGCTGGGTCTATTAGTACTACCACACTAGTGATTAGATCTCGGTCTGTAGAACCTTACACTTCAGTTTACCCGGAACCTTTCGTAGCGATACTTGTTTCGATCACCTCCACTACCTTAAGGTCAACTCGACAAAGTTTAGGACTTTCGACACTTTCACGACGTGAGTTATACGATCGTTTAAACCTTTTGAGTCGTCACCGGTGTCCTGACGTTTTCCAGTCAAAAGTAAGGTTAAGGTTTCTTTCCGTTACGGTTTCTTACGAGTTTGATGACGTGTTAACGTGAGTAGAGTGTACGATTATTACATTACGAGTTTTAAGAGGTTTGGTCCGAAGTCGTTATGCACTTGGCACTTGAAGGGCTACAAGTTCGACCAAAATCTTTTCCGTCTCTTAGGTCTCTAGTTTAACGGTTGTAGGAGACCTAGTACCTTTTTCGTTTTCTCAAGGTCTTTTTATAGATAAAGACGAAATGACTGATACGGTTTCGGAAACTGACACACCTAGTGTTATTTGACACCTTTTAAGACTTTACTAGACCTCAGTTCCGTATAAGAGGACATTGGTAACAACAACGACAAGTCAGTGAGTCAACACAGCTTGAGAAACACTGAGGTCCCTGACGTCGTAAGGTCCGAAGGCGTAGAAAAAACGAGGTCGAGTACAGGTAAGTCAACCACTTCGGTAAGTTGGTAGAGTAGGAGACAAGGGGGGGGAGGAAGAGGAGGACGGGAGTTAGACCCTGGTACGTCCCAGACTATTCTGACGTACAGACGTGGACAGAAAAGGTTGTGCCTAAGATACCGAATTCTGTACTATAAGTATCCTTCGTTAGGGTGTCGTCGGTACTTTACTTTGGTCGGAGACCCGACATGTAAGATTCACTTTGAAAAACATGTCCTGTCATCTCTGAAAATTAAAAAAAAAAAAAGTTTTCGTGGATGGAAATACCTGAAGATGAGAAAAAGATTAATGGAGAGAAAAGGACCGTTTGGAACTATTAGATTATATCGTCAGGAGTCTTCTCGACGTTTTTAATAGTAATTTTAACTAATTGTCGTCAGTAAAGGGTGCAGGGTCCCTTTTTAACAAATATCTATAGTAGAAAAGGTAAAACTCATAAGGAGGTGTTGAACCGGATCTTGGAAACCATGGACCAGAGTAACCAGGGATGATCTCACATCAAATGACACTACAGACTAAATCACGTCTGTATAAATAAAACATTATATTTGAACTAATGGAGTACCTCAAGAAATTTTTAGGGTAATGAAACCCACCGACACGGTTTACTTTAACAAGCTTTGTGTTAGAATCACCTCCGATAAAATCGACAACAAGTAAAGTAAATCGAAAGATTTATAAACATACAAAATGTCCTTAACGGGGTCACGATTCCCTCTTAGTTTCATCACTTTTTTAATATTAGACTTTTCTAAAAGGTTATGAAACTGGTGGACTACGATTCTCGACTGAGTAACCTTTTCTGAGACTACGACCCTTTCTAACTTCCATTTTCCTCTTCCCCCGTCGTCTCCTTACTCCATCAATCTATCGTAGTCGTTGAGTTACCTGTACTCAAAATCGTTTGAGGCTCTCTATCACTTCCTGTCTCCTCGGACTACCAGATGTCAGGTACTCCAGTGTTTCTAAGCCTATGTTGAATTCGTGACTTATTGTTGTCTAAAGAGACGTTCAGAAGACTGAAATTTAGGAGAAGACAAAGGAGGTCGATGGAGATCGTCCTCGAACTCTTTTTCTAGATCTTTCCTTGACCGGAAGAAGGTTTCGTTGAGATAGTGGAAGGTGTCAGTTTAGAGACGAGGAATAACCCTACCGGAATAAGTGTTGGTCCATTAGTAACCTACACCACTACAGTATGTCACGTTTGACTTCCCTCACTAAGACGTCTTTGTTGAATGAGAATCTCTTCTTGTCTAAAAAAAAAGCTCTTCCATTCTTCGAAACATAGAATTCTTCGGTGTAGTCCAGTGCATCCTTTCTGTGTGAAGTCCTGGTCTTTTCAGTCTCCTCATACGTTCCGTCCTTAACAGGTTGACTTACTCGACTTACTTGATCCATAAGGTTATAGAACATTCTCTCGTTATGGTGGAAACCACATAGGTCCCTTAACCCCCGTGTTTGTTCCTTTGTTCACCTGAGAGCAATCGTTTACGGCATTTACGAAGTCATTAAACTCGAGACTTTCACAGGACGTTTGAAAGGTGATATTGGTCTCGGGAAAGAAGTTCAGTTTAGGATCCCTTACTAGGTTGGTCTCGATAAAATGCACTTAGTTCTCCACTACTGAATTTCAAAGAGAAAACCAAATAAAATACAACAGTCGTACTGATCACACAGTTGGAATGGTGTCTCACGGGTCTATAAAGTAATTTATAATAAAGACGTACACAGACTTTACCATAAAGACCTACTCCAATCGTTAACACAGTCATCTGACTCATTTCGTTTAACAAGAGGGGTATACCCACATGAAGTAGATGACTTCGGGACTTATCTTGTTTTTTCCACTCCATTCTCTCCTAAGAAAGGGAAAGACGGACTGCTAGAAATTCGACTCTATATCCAGAAGAGGACAGAAGTATGACTCTGAGTCTGACCTTGAATCTGGTAGTCTAGAGAACCAATAGTTTACAAATCAGAGTCTGACCTACATATGAGGTCGAACGACTGACTTATAAAACCTTAGAGAGCCGGAGGTAGTAGTACACTCGACTAAGGAATATTAGTTAGTGAATAGTGAACCAAGACAAAGGGATCTCTTAGGTCTGATTATATAGGGGGATTAGAGAGAGGGGTAAAGGAGGGGATGAGTTGGAGGGGTCCTCGATCAATACTCACATAAGTCCGTCTAAAGACGTACCTTCGAGATCGGTTTCTTTACACTATTTAAGGATCTTATATATGGTCAGGAAGTACAGTTTCGTCGAAGACCGTACTACTAATGTGATGCTAAATGACTTGAACCAAGTAGATAGAAGGACCTAATGGAAACTGACTGACAGTTGGGACCTTTAATAAATGGAGGGGTCTCAAATCTGATTAGGAATCAAAAGAGGGAAAGTAACGGTGTGACGAATAGGTGGACAGTGTACCGTTGATATAAAGAAAATCGAAGTCCCTCAGATGAATGACACTTGGATGACCCGTCTAATATCCCAGACTCATAGAAGTAAAGACCCTTAAGGTGTCGGAGGAACATCGGTAACCTCTTTAGACCAGTTGTCTAAAAGTCGAAAAGTCGAAAAGTTAAACCAAACAGAACGTACAAAGAAATTTAGACTTGGATAGTGATATATTTGTATTCCTCTCTTCAATACCCAAGTGTCGTATTAAAAGGGTCATACCGAGAGGTTCCCTCTTAGGTCCACCAGTGGTATTTCAGGTCTTCAGTCCCCACATCTTCCTCTCAAAAGTAAAGAACCACTATAACCCCCTATCCTTCACTCACAACCTGAGACAACAGTTTTGTATTGGAACAAGCAGTCAGAACTGGAAGGAATGGAGACCGTGGGTCGAGTTCGGTAGTGTTCCAAGACAGTTAAGATGGTTGAGTTACAGAGAGGTTGAGGGGTTGAAAAGAGAGAAACGTCACGATGATATCCCTTCAGTGTGGAAGGGATATCCTAATCCTAGATTTACCAACTCCGAACTACATTCAGTACATCTCAATCCTAATGAAGCCTATTAACGAGTCCTTCTGTGGGGGTACCTCTTTCTGTATGACGGAGAGTCGTTTAAGTTGTGTTACGTAAAACAGAGATCACAACTTTGTTTAACAACAAAGAAGTTAATTCGTCATCTACTTCTGTAACTAAACATAAATCCCCGACGCAACCCACTTGTCTGTATGTATATACTTGTGGTCTTACCGTAAATTGTACTACTCGACAGAACCGAAAGAGACCCCCCATGTATGAGGAAGATACCTTACTTACTCATCTTGACGATGATAAAGAGAAAAAATTCACGATAAAGAGTTCTGAAGTGACCACCAGGTCACTCGTTCTTAGGTGTCCTGACGCCAAACTAGTGACCAAACCCTTGTTTCTAGGGTGTACAACGTTACGGTACGTGACGTTGAGGACTCGAGTGCGTGAAGGCGTACGACGTTGACTCTGTGATATGTCGGTTTATTTATTTCTTTATCTATGAGAAGAAAGTTTTTCACGGCAAAGAGACACAGACTGAAAAAGAGGTTAAGGGAGGAGAGTGAAACAGTGAAGTTCGTATAGTAACTTGAGGTAATTTGTGTACTGTCCTGACTTGACACAAATAAAGTTCCGTGGGTGTAGAGAAGCGACTTACTGTCACTTTCAGAAGGTTTATCTGAGAGTAGGAGGTTATCATTAAAAGGAGTTTTGCAAGTGGTGCAACATCAGTTTCACTAGGAGTTTTCGTGTCTACACTGGCACTGAGTGAGAGTGAAGGGACGTATTTTAGAAAACTGACAAAGAGTGACAAGAATCTTATTTGTACTGAAGAGTTCGTACTGTAGTCTCGGGTAACGATAGAAGAGGGACAAGAATCGTACAGAGAAGAGAGTCGTGGGAAGGTGGATAGGACGACGACGAAGGTTACTTAAACTTGATGGACGTGAACATTTTCCCATTGTGAAGGGGAATGGAGACCCGGAAACGTGTACGGAAGGCGGAGATGGAAACGGATTGATTGAAGAAGAGTAGGACCTCTAAATATCTGTTGTAGAGGGGACCTTGGAAAAGTGTATGGATATCATGACGGTAGAGAGGATGACCGATTCGATAATTACAAAGAGAGAGAGAGAGAGAGAGAGAGAGAGAGAGAGAGAGAGAGTGAGAGAGAGACTAAAAAACCGACGTGACATACCGTACACCTTGAAGGGGTTGGACCTCTTGGTCCCTAGTTTGGGTACCGGGGACGTCCCCTTCGAGGTTCAGGATTAGTGACTCGGTGACCCCTTCAAAGATTAGGTACCGACCGGTGAGTTCCAGGGGTCGTTTTCGTTAGTGAAGAATAAAAATTATGAGATTCCTTTCACTCTCTGAATCTTTGACGAAACAAGGTACCCCGGTACAACAACCTAACGAAAGGACATTACGGTCGAGTAAATGTCGAGTTGTTGTTATTAATAAAATTAATGTTGTCGTTATTTTTGTTACTATAAACGTCACATGTATGGTCCGGAGAAAATTCTATAGATATAACCATACGTTATTTATATAAGTAAATATGTATACGTACACAGATAGACCCTTTTCCTTTACCGTTTGGTGAGGTCTTAAGAATGGACCTCTCTGGGTACCTGTCACCTTTGACCGTCTGATATTAGACCCCAACGTTCTCCAGCCTGTCTTGAATCGTCGATTTAGTGGTGGTGGTGCACAAATATATAAAATATGTAATTCAGATAGACATAAATGAGAAAATTATCCGTGTCTTAACGATAATATAAGAGTAGATTGCCTATCCCTTGGACCCAGTTTCAGCTACTTAATTGAACGAACCATGTCTGTCTCTCGTGTGTTTAACGAAAAGTCATTTAGGTTGCGTCAGTCAGAAGAAAGGTCATGACCTTCTTTGACTTTTTTAGTCCTACAAGTGGGTCCTACAGACCAAGTTCTTGCACGAGTTCGTAACACGTGAACCGTAGAGAGTAAACAAACTTGATTTAAGATCATCTCTAAAGTTAAACGATAAGAAAGGTTAACTACCAATGGTGGATGGGACGAGTCACCTTCAGGTACGACGGAACTTTTCTCTTTTATAACCTCCTTCTTTTTCGAAATTGGAATTTTCTGAATAATATGTTCGTGTTTATTTAACGAGGTGTGCGTGGGGGTAGGGTCAATGGTGACACAAATGTCATTGGTCCCCGGAAAAATGGGGTTGTCAGAGAGAAAATTTTTTAACAACTTAAGGTGGGTGCTTGGTACGACGTGTAAAGGGACCTGAGGGGACCAGGTCCGTAATACGATAAACATAAGTAATTTTGACTAATTCCAAAAGAAGTATAAATAGTGGCTAAACTGAAGGTATCGACTCCGAATGAGACGATAGTCGTCCTAAGGAGAAAAGGAAACCTTTAAAAGTTTCACTTTTACGTTCTTGTGTTTACTTAAGACCGTCGATCTTCAGGAATTAAATCACACACCCAAGGTCACTCTCCTCTCCTCGATATAAAATCCTATTTTGTTAATCTATTAGGACTTAATTTGGATACCATATGAGTAGTGTAAGAAAAGAACCTAAGTACACGTTACATTTACGTGAACTGCACTAGGTTAATATAGAATTCAAGGACCAACGGTTGCGATTAGTTTATTGTCTTCACGTTATGTCGTCAGTATAAATGTTTTCAACACATCTCGATAATTCGGGTCTTTCCCGTAGAATGGAGATTAACACGTAATACCCGGTACACCGGGGATGTTTAGTATTCCTCATTAGTAATTTTACAATTTTGTGTTAATACTCAAGTTGTTTTCCATCCCTGAGAGGTAATGTAAAATAATTATAACTTCCTCGTTCTTCTCGTACTTACCTGGGTCCGGTATCGTAGAAAAAAAAAAAAAAAGGCCAGACAACACACTGAGGTTGGAGTCCTGGGAATGAATGAGACTAATGGTTTATGGATAGACTTGTCAAAGTGATGTCTCTTTCCGTAGGAAGAACCCTAAAAAGACAATCTCATTCATCTTCTGAAGTTAAATTCTTCTCATAATACACATATAAGTCCCGGAAAGTTAAAGTGGAGAGTCGTTTGACGGGTGAAACCGACCTCTGTTACCAACAGCGGACTTCAAACTCTACACGAACGGGATATGTCCCTGTGTCCCAACGATAATCCCGAAGGGACTAGTGAGTCTGTCATTTCTTAGGTGGACGTTGGACCCTCTGGGTCCAAGTCAGGGACCCAGTCCTACTAGGGGACCTCTTCTCTGACTGTTAAGTGAAGTCATAAGAACGGACTCTTAAGGTACTTGTCTCGATGTCAGGTACACCAGTGTTTCTCAGTCTGTACTGACTCGTTGATTGTGCAAGTGAAAAAATTAAAAAAGGTACCAACCAACAATGATTATGAATATTCCTACAGAACGTCCGACAAAGAGAAGTCGTGAGACGATGGCTTGTACGGAGTTCCCTTTCTCTTTAGACTGTCGTTTGACAGTGAAAGACCTCGGGTACAGTACGAAACGAACCCAAACATATATTTCTGTCTGTGTCCGTGTCATAACGAAAAGAGTCTTCACTTAAGAAGGAAATCGAACATGAAGAAGTGATCTCTCTTGAAAGAAAAAGAGGGCTACTACGAAGGACTTACTGAATCTAAGGTTCTTTAACTTCGAGATATTAAACCTTTATTTAGGAAGGGCAGAAAGTCTGAACCGTCATTAGAATGGAAAGACAGGGAATTCGTGGACCGATAATATTTAAGAGCAATTAGACTATGAGAGGGAGGAGTCAATCTTGACATAAGTGAAAAGTCCATAAACGTAGAAGAGAAAGGTTGATCTGGTACTTGAGGAACTTCCATTCCTGACCACACAAACCGTAGGGGTGTCACGGATTCGAGTCGTGGATTGTGTAGTGTCCGGGGACAAATACTGGAGACTACTTACTTAAACGATCCTTAATTCATCAGTCCTTCTCGATGACCGACTTGTGTTTACATTCGAGGTTGAACCTTGGTGACACAGAATCTAATCCCGAAGAGTGTGAACTGAGACGTGTACCGAGTGGACCCCTAAGACAATCTTTCATTGAAGACTAAGAAGCCTGATACTATCACGGACTCTAAGACACAAATTGTCCCTTACGGTTACGACAACAAAACTCCTAGAGTGAAACTCATCGTTCTAGAATCTGTACTTTTAATCCGTACTTATTTAGTAAATCTTTGGTAAAGAAACGAAAGATACGAAAAAGTCTCCGTGTGTACCTAGTGTAAAGACCAACTACACTTCGATACGGTGAATCTCTGAAAATCTTTATAAGTTATTGGTTATTTTCCAGAAGATATGTTATTATTATCGATCACGCCGTCCCATTAAGTGGTTCCATATTAAACGTAGACAAGGGGAAACAAAAAGTAAGTAAACAAGACTCGTCCATCAGTTCGAGTAAGTTTAAGAAATGGAAACTCTGAAACTCTTCGTCTCCCACCCTCTCAGTCCCGACGACTTCCGTTGGGAAGGACAGAGAAAACTTTAGACTCACTAACTTTTCTAGAAACCCCTCCTCCTTCCCTCCTTCTTCAGACTTACTAACTATTCTGGAAACCCCTGACCCTCCTTTCCTTCTTTCTTTTTGTTCTTCTTTGAACGGGGGTCTCAACTCTTTTTCTTCCTTTTGACATATAGAGTATTTAAATTCTTGATGGACCCTTTACACCGTCTGATCGATGTTCACCGTGGCTCCCCCGTTCTGTCGTCCACGCCCCGAGGGTGAATCGGCTCTCGGACGCGACGTCCTACGGACCTTCGGTGTCAAAAGACCCTAATGAACCCGAGACTTTTACCCGTAGAGTCATTGTCGGTCTCATCTAATTACAGACCTTCCCGGAGGTTTCGAAACCTTGACGTATTGCCGTGGTAGTGTGTTTTTCCGACTTAAGTTATTAACCGATTTTTACAGTTTTTCCCCTTTTTTTTTTTTCTCCTTCTCCGAGTATTATTACAAACCCGGATGTACTGAATCAGAGTTTACCATTTGTTCACGTATTTGTGTAAAGAACAATTGGATCGTCTACTTCAATCCTTGCCCAAATTAAACTAGAATTTCTTTATCTAGTCCCTCTACAAAAAGGAAATTGGTTCACACATTTCGTTTTAAGTAGGAACTACTTTGTAGATAACTCACTACTAAATTTCTACTCTACTTTAGTACAGTGGAGTGGTTCGGGGGTGGGGGGCGGGGTCGTTTGTGTTTGGAAGGAGTCGAAAGTTGAGAGGTTTCCGAAGAATGAGGTAAGTCTTATTTTAGACTTAAGAAAAGGTACTTGATGTTACGAGACACGAGATGTAAACGTGGTAGGTCCTCCCCTCGGAACCGGTGTAAACCGTGGACTCGTGAAACTTTACACCGACCAGATTTTACCCTACGCGACATTCACCTTTTACGGGTCGTCCAAAGTTTCTCCTTTCTTCCTTTCTTCCTGCCTCCCTCCTTCCTTCCTCTTGTATAAGTATGTAAAGACCTATTATAGAAGACGTCACTAATACACAACGTTACTACACAACCTATATAACCCTAGTAAAGAGGACAAACAAAAATTAAAAATTTTTACCTCGACGATCTTTTGTATTGTAACATATATATCGAGTCTAAAATGAAGACAACATAGTGTGGGAAGAGGTCCGGGGTGGGAGGGATCTGGAGGGAGGGTGAAGAGCGAGGAACCAAAGGGACGTCCGTAGACGGTCGTGTCTGTCCCGTCTCCACACCAATCAACACAGATCTTCGACAAGGGGTGTCTAAGGACGGACCGAAAGAGTAAAAAAAGTCGATCTCGAGACGAGTCTTCAGTGGAGAAGTCCCTCTACAAAGGAGTGGTAAGCTAGATTCGGTTGAGTATAGGAAGAGTTACAGGACCTGGAAGAAACGAAAGACGTGTGTCGGCATATTTATAATGGCGAACAAAGGACAGAGTGGGGTGATCCTACACTCACAGTCAATTGGACGTCAATGATCCTTTCACGGACCACACATCACCCATGTACTATTTATAAAGGAGTCATCACTAAGTCATCACTAAGTTTCACTCGGGAACGTTATCTGATCAGTAAAACCGGTATCGAAATTCACGAAAAAAACATGAATTAAGAGTGTCAGACGGGTAGAACAACAACAAGTGAGCAACTCAACATAGTCTGAGAAACGGTGGGGTGCCTGGAGGTCGTGGGGTCTGAAGGGACAGGAAGTGATAGAAGGTCGCAAATGAGTTTGAACACAGGTAACTCAACTACTACGGTTGGTTAGTAGATTAGGAGAAAGAGGGGGAAGAGGAAGACGGGTATTAGAAAGGGTCGTAGTCCCAGAAAAGATTACTCAGACGAGAAACGTATCCCACCCGTTTCATAATCTCGAAGTCGTAGTCAAGAAGGTTACTTATAAATCCCAACGAAAGTAAATCCTAACTGACCAAACTAGAGGAACGACAGGTCTTCTGAGAGTTCTTAGAAGGAATCGTGGTCTCAAACTTTTGTAGTTAAGAAGTCGTGAGTCGGACAACGTCCTTCTTCCTGGGGAGGTCCCGGGCTTTGACCCGAGAACAGATTGTGAGTCTTTACTTAACAGGCTCCTCTGTGTACACGACTGTTTCGTTCTCTAAAATAACCCTTTCCCGTGGGCCCACCTCTCGTCATCCCATTCCCTATGGTCCTCTTGACGAGACGACGGACCGGACGTCAGAGCCCAAAATACCACTACCCTAATCAAAGACCCACCAGAAACCGGTTAGTAAGATTAAGTCTCAGAAAGGACCACCGAGTGCGTAGCGAGTCGGTTCTACCTACGATCCCTCTCCCTAAGGCCCTTCACCTGCCTGTGCGCCACAGAGGAAATCTGGAAAGTACTTGAGAAGGTCAACCACCACCGAATAATCAAGGCATAAGGAATAGTCCTAGAGGACAGTATTTTGTTGAGTACGTTTACCAATGATACCGCGGACCGGTCCCACCCGCCAAAGTTAGTCACACGAAGGGGATTGTTCGGAAGAAATACCAGGTCGAGAGTGTAGACATGTACTGATGACCTTTTTGGTATCGAAACTGATATGGTTGGAGACAATCGTTTCACTGCAGAGACGAAAGATTATACGACAGATCCAAACGACATCGAAAAGAAGGTACCTCGTTGAGAGATTGGTATACACTTATGGTAAAGTTAGGATTAAAATACTTGTCTTTTTGTCCGAAGCGTTTCACTTTTTATTATCAAATCACACAGGGTTTGTGAAATGTACCTGAATAAAGAATTCAGGACTCTCCACCCGTGATAATAAAAGATAAAAATGTCCTCCCTTAGTTCCGTACCAACCTATTCATTGAACGGACTCTAATTATTAGTCGTGCGCCGTCCTGACTCTCTATTTAGGTCCGTCTAGTGGAGGTTCTTGGGTTCGAGAAGACGAGGTCCGGTTCAAGTGTGCAGTCACTCACGTTTCGTAGAGACTGGTCGGAGGACGAGAGATGGGACCTATGTCTGTACTACATTGGACCATCCTGAGGCACCCCAGAAGGGGTCCCGTCTGGGGAGAGGGTATAGGAGACGAAATAGAGGAGAGACTTCATGGATCTATTGTCATAAACTACGTCTAAAGAACTCAACAAAACGTTTATACTAGTGGGGGATGAGTCACCTTGCACAATTGATGAATTACTGATACTTGTGTATCGGGGACATCGTGTCCGGAGGACCTCGGATTCCTGCCTATTTCAAGTGGGGACACTGTGGTGGGAGAAGGGAGTGGTAGTCAGTCAAGTCAAGACAGTGAGTCAGCACAGGTGGAGAAACACTTGGATACCTGATGTCGTGTGGTCCGAAGGGACAGGTAGTGGTTGGGGGCCTGGAACTAGTTTGTGTACAAGTAACTTAGCCACTACGGTAGGTTGGTAGAGTAGGAGACAGGAGGGAAAGAGGAGAGCGGAAGTTAGAAAGGGTCGTAGTCTCAGAAAAGGTTACTCAGTCAAGAAACGTAGTCCACCGGTTTCATGATCTCAAAGTCGAAATCGTAGCCAAGAAGGTTACTTGTAAGTCCTGACTAAAGGAAATCTTAACTAACCAAACTAGAGGAACGTCAGGTTCCCTGAGAGTTCTCAGAAGAGGTTGTGGTGTCAAGTTTTCGTAGTCAAGAAAGAAATATCATAAGTCGAAAGAAATATCAAGTTTGTAAGTGTAGGTATGTACTGATGACTTTTTTGGTAGTAAAACTGATCTATCTGGAAACAACCGTTTCAGAGACGAAAACTTATACGACAGATCCACCCAGTAGCGAAAAGAAGGTTCTTCGTTCGCAGAACATTAAAGTACCGACGTTAGTGGTAGATGTCACTAAAACCTCGGGTTCTTTTATTCCAGAGAGTGACAAAGGAGACAAAGGGGTAGATAAACGGTAATTCACTACCCTGGTCTACGGTACTAGAAGCAAAAAATCTCTTAACACGTACTAGACTAATACGTGGGTTGTTGTGGGGGAGGGAGTGGACCGAAAATTTTTACAAAATGGTTTTGGTAAGACTCTCGAGTTCCGGAAAACTTACCGGTACAGTATAGGAACGTACCGGAACGTTATAGGAAAGAGACGAGGTTTGCGGTCACAAAGTTAAACAAACCAGAGTGAAACGTGGTCCGTGTGTTTTGAAAGTAATTGTTACTAGTGGAAGACCGTGAAGATGGTTACGAATGGGGAAGAATTTGAGAGAAAGGTAATAGGTTTAAGTGATGGATTTTTTGACTTCTAGATTAACTTTCTTTCGTACTGTCACAATCAGTGAGTCCGTAAAGGTTAAGAAACTCTGGGGTACCTGATATCGGACGGTACCAGGAGACAGGTACCCTAAAAGGTCCGTTCCTATGACCTTACCCAACGACCAGGGAAGAGGTCCCCTAGAGGGACTGGGTCCCTAGTTTGTCCCTAGAGGACGTAGCGTCCTTCTAAGAAATACCAGACTCGGTGGTTCCTTCAAGTTTCTGGACCAAGTCAAGTCAAGTCAAGTCAGCGAGTCAGCACAGGTTGAGAAACGCTGGGGTACTTAACGTCGTGCGGTCCGGAGGGACAGATAGTGGCTGAGGGCCTCAAGTAAGTCTAAGTACAGGTAGCTCAGTCACTACGGTAGGTTGGTAGAGTAGGAGACAGCAGGGAAAGAGGAGGACGGGGGTTAGGGAAGGTCGTAGTCTCAGAAAAGGTTACTCAGGTGAGAAGTGTACTCCACCGGTTTCATGACCTCAAAGTCGAAATCGTAGTAAGGAAGGTTTCTTTAGGGTCCCGACTAGAGGAAGTCTTACCTGACCAACCTAGAGGAACGTCAGGTTCCCTGAGAGTTCTCAGAAGAGGTTGTGGTGTCAAGTTTTCGTAGTTAAGAAGTCGCAAGTCGAAAGAAGTGTCAGGTTGAGAGTGTAGGTATGTACTGATGATCTTTTTGGTGTCGGAACTGATCAGGACCAATCCGAGGAGTTTTGAATTTATACGAAGGGACATGAGAGAGAAATCCCTCATGGTGATTAAATGGATTAAAAGGTTACGATTTTGGAGTCCGTAAACACCGAATAAAGAGAGTGAACAACGAGGAGGAACCTATTAAATGAGAAGGGTTACAAAACGAAAAGACAGAAAGAAAGTTAGGTATGACGGTGAGTGGTCCAAGTCCTAAAACAGTTACGTCTAGACCCGAAACTCATTTTTACACAATTAAAAAGACGAACAGCGGTGAGAGAGGAGAAATTTGAGTAAGACTACTTACTACCTTTACACTACCTTTACTTACTATCTTTAATTTTAATTTTCTAAAGGTGGGCAACGACAGAAAAATTTTCAAAACTCACACAAGGATGACGGACTTCCTATTTCAGGAAACTTCAAGTAGGTAAGTTACAGTAAGTTACAGTAGGGGTCAATCCCGATTGGACAAAAAGTTTGGAATAGAGGGTGATGGTGGTATAGACTGGAAGAAGACGTTAGACCGACGAAATAAGGGACGGTCTTTTTGTAGGAAACATAGAAGGGTGGAAACGTGATAATGAGAACCGCAGAAGATGAGTTGCATGTAAAGTGTAAGAAATTATGTAAGATTGAGCTTAGTTTGAGAAGATACGTCGAAAGAGACCCGTAGAGTCAAACTTTACAGTAGGGAAGGAATTCGAGGAAATGGTTTGTTACAAACAGATTAAATGAGTACTTTAAAGAGTCTAATTTGAATCTAAGAAACGTAACTTCAAAATTAAGGTCAAGGTAACGGTTCGTAGAGTACGGTGCACAGGTCATTTACAAGATTATTTTTATTAAAACCTTAATAGATACAATTATCCCTCGTAAGTCATAGTCTTCTTAAAGACTTACTTTCTAGTATAAATTCAAACTCTTTGACCGTAAAAAAAAATGGAGCCTCTACGAAACTAAAACACACTACCAAATAAGTACTCTACAAGGGAAAGAGAGATAGAGGAAGACATTGTTCTAACCTTAGTCTCACTAGAATAATTATTTAACAAAAAAGAAGTGAGATTATTTTGACTTTTCTTCAATCACCTAAAGAATATCTTATAAAAAGGCAACAAAGGAAAAAGTGAAAGTATGTTTACTTTCAAGACTTTCGATTTGTAACGTTGTAAAACAAATGAACATCTTCGTTTTCTCAAAACTTTGGTTTAACAGGTTGGAGGATTAAAGTGTGTGTGTGTGTGTGTTTTCACTTCTAATCTGTGTTTCGGGTACCGGTTAAGTCTTAGACTTGGGTCTAAAAGAGTTAGGGTCCTGTATGAGATAAAATGGAATATACACACGATTCAGTGAAGTCAGTACAGACTGAGAAACGTTAGGATATCTGACATCGGACGGTCCGAGGAGACAGATACCTTAAGAGGTCCGTTCTTACGACCTCACCCAACGGGAGGAGGTTCCCTGGAAGGACTGGGTCCCTAACTTGGACACAGAGGACGTAGAGGACGTGACTGTCCTATCAAGAAGGTGTAATCGCGGTGGACCCTTCGAACATAAGATGAAAAGTGAAGAGTGGACCTTCTGAGGTAGATTACTAACTACCTAGTAGATTTAAGTAGAATATCTGTATAAAACCAAACCTGGAGACTAACATTAGAACGTTGTAACTAGTAAACGTCAGTCATATGTTAAATATGTCCGATGTTGTTTAAAGGTGTATGTAATAACTTGCTTTATGAGTGTTGACACAACAGTCGATCAAATTTTCGTCTTCACTCTACCCGTAGTCTACACCGATAAATTCTTCAGGGAAATCTTGTTTACATAAAGAAGAACTGAGGAACTAGTTGTTTTACGTAGTCCATAGATAAAACACCCCTATAATGAACGGGTGTTCAGAGACTCTGTTTTATTGCTACGATGTACTGTCCCATACATACATTTTACAGTTTAACACCAAGACATGTAGTCATCCTTTCCTTCAATCCACGACCGTAAATAACATTCGAAGAAGTGTCTCCCCTCTAAATCCGACATGGAACCTCGGGGTCGTCCTAAATATATTGTCACTACGGGTTTACCTTACACACGTAAGAAAGAAAAAAAGCATATTTTAGACATGAAGTATTTCGTAAGACTATAAGAAATCGGGTAAATTAGGAAAACTCTAGGACTGGGAATTTTACTTGTCAAGAGAACCCCAATTCTCTCTGTAACATTAGAGACTCATAATCGGTAAGATATCTTTTAAGACAGCTGACGACCGAAGGAGATAATTCCACTTTAATTTAAGAGTTTTTCATCCCGTACCTACCCCCTTCCTCTTCCCTAACCGATACGAGTAACATCGGGTCCCAGGGAACCGAGTTGAAACAGTAAGATTACTCCGTCAGTGGAAGATTTCCGTCATCCAAATTCGGTACCTTACCTCGGACGATAACAATTGACATATATGATTTGAGTACAATGTAATGGTTTCACGACCCAGTTGTTAGTCTTTACACAAGGAAGTAGAAAATAATTGCACTTTGAACAGAACAGGAACCGATCTTTACGGTCCTACTCCATAGTAAAGCGTTCTACAGTTAAAGTACTCAATCCAAAAACCCTTCCTGAAAGTTTTTCAAATACCGTCTTATTTGTTGGAAAGGTTTTGACCTATCCCGAAGGGACTACCGAGTCTGCCATTTCGCAGACGGACGTTACGTCCTCTGGACCCAAACTAGGGACCCAGTCCTTCTAGGGGACCTCTTCCTTTACCGTTAGGTGAGGTCATGACAACGGACCTTTTAGGGTACCTACGTCCTCGGACCATTCGATATCAGGTACGCCAGCGTTTCTCAGTCTGTACTGACTCACTGAAGTAAAAGTGAAAAAAAGATTTTGACCTTCTCGTAGTCTGATCTGATCTTTACCAATGGACTGTGAAGACCCCGACGAGGACAACTGTATCGATAGTTTACCGATCGATATCCCGACCAAAGATACCAACGTCTCGCTTCCTACGTAAAAGATAATACAAAAAGATCGTGTTACACTCGTTCTTCTTGTCGGTTCGGACAACCTCTTTAAAGTTTATCGTTTAGGACTGTATCTCGGTCCATAACTCTTACCCAACCTTTTGTCTTGGTGTTTCGACCTGTACGTACCGATACCCTAAGTCTTCTCTTACTTAGTCTACAGACCACTCGTCCACCGGACTCGGTTGAACCTACAGGACCTCGTCTTCTCGGTCGTGTCCTACTTCTTATTCGGGTCCAGGAACCTAATCATTACCAACGGAATCGGTCCGAGTCTTCAGTTCTGAACTTACCGTTTCCCCGTGAAGAGATATCCAACTAGGAACCTTTTATCAGTACTCTTTTCAGTCAGGAACCGACATCCTCCCGACTCACTTCGTCTCTTGTCTATTTACTCACTCTGGAGTAGTGGATGACTACTACCCAGTGTTATCAGTTAAACAAATAACTCTTTTTGTGTGAAACATGGGAAAGAGATACCTGACGAGAGTGAAGGTCGGGTCTGGATGATGTGTCCACACTAATTTTATACCACCGGGTAGAATAAGTCTCTTTGTGGGCTTGATACCGGTTAGAAATTACTGAAGTACAGTCCTAAAGGGTTTACCGATCACTATAAGGTCTGAACTCGATTCTTACACCAAGGTCGCCCTTTAAATTCCTGGTATAATGAATCATGTAACCTTAACTTTAAATGATTTATCCTGTAGTCACGGAACATTCTCAATTGTTTTGGAGGGGTCACGGAACGAATCAATATGGTCTTATTATTCCGATGGATAGGGAAAATTATTTGTCTTACAATTCTAATACTACATTGTTCTGTAGTTTTGGGATGACACGTCAGTGTGGGACGATTATCAAAACGAAGAAATAATTGTGACGAAATTCTAACTCCCGTTATTGTAAGAACTCTTTGCAACTACCTGTAAAAACTCTAATACAATTTCATCGGTTGCGTAAGTATAGTGGAGTTGTCACAATCTTAAAAGTAATGTTCTTTTTTTTTTCGATTAGTGACCCTTTGATGTGTACTAGAGATTTCTCTTAAAAGAATAATAAAGGAAAAAGTACAATGTTTACATACTCTTTACAGGAAATTCCCGTTTGATAACTGGATTCAATATTAAATCTAAAGATCCCGAGACCCCTCGACAGAAAGTCCGTTCTGTTTAGTGTCACGAAAAGTAAAGGAAAAAACCATGTAGTCGGTTTATATGACTTGTGGGTAACACACGTTTCCGAACACGAGACGGTTACTGAAGGAAACGAATCTTTGTTTTTTATTAGGTATTTACCCGAAGGGTCCACCACGATCACCATTTCCTGGGAGGACGGTTATGACCTCTGTGATCTCTACACTCAAACTAGGGACTCAACCCTTCTAGGGGACCTCTTCCCGTACCGTTAGGTGAGATCATAAGAACCGTCCTTTTAAGGTGCCCGTCTCCTCGGACCGTCCGATGTCAGGTACTCAGGTGTATTCTTGGTCTGTACTGACTCGTCGACTTGTTAACATTTATTCTTTCCATATTTTTACTACCATTCGTCGGTATGTGTCCCGAGTGATCTGGTGACATGACGTCCCGTACCCCCGTGACTTCACCATCCCTACCTTCCAGTACGGTGTAACGACGGTAGATACACCGTGGATCTTGGTCACTATGTATGAAACCTGGTCTCTTTATAGTTTCTGATTTTTTTTCTCTTTGACAGGAACTGACTTGTCGACTGGGATTTATACTAGACAAGGTGTCTTCTTTACTAGGAGAAGGTGGTTTCGGGGAAACATAAACATGAGGACTCCCTCAGTGTGTAAATGAGACAAGAGTCACAGGAACGATTGGGACCAACATAGGAAGTGGGGACGTTGCCACACACAACCCCCCGTACCGGTATGTTGAAATATTCTTCATTTGACAATATATAACTCCTGGTAAATCCTAAATCTCAGTCTGTCTCAATCACTTTTGGGAACTATGTAAAGATTGGATCTCCTTTAACTCGTTCAAAGAATTGGGGAGACACAGAGTCACAAGAGTAGACATTCTACCCTTGTGGTTGTCGATAGTGTATCGTAATAATACTCCTGAATTACTCTTCGATGTACCTAGTCTCCATCGGACCGTATATGATTTAATAGTAACACACACACACACACACGAGTTAACACAGGCTACGAAACACTAGGGGACCTGATATCGGGTGGTCCGAGGAGACAGGTACCTTAAGAGGTCCGTTCTTATGACCTCACCCAGCGGTAAAAGAAGAGGTCCCCTAGAAGGGTTAGGTCCCTAGTTTGACAGTAGAGAAGGAAGAGGACATAACCGTTCACTTAAGAAATGGTGACGTGGTGAACTTTTCGGATTAATAGTAATTTCCTATCGATAATAAATAACTGAGAAACTTCCCTTTTATACGAACTTTCGGTGTGAACAGTTGAATCTTTACTTAAATATCGTTTGTCGGGGGGGTGGAAAAAAAAACCAAAACTATGAATCCACGTACGAGTCAGAGAAGTCAACCCAGACTGAGAAACACTGTGATACCTGAGGTCGGGTGGCCCGGGAGTCAAGTACCCTAAAAGGTCCGATCTTACGACCCCACCCAACAGTACGAGAGGAGGTTCCCTAGAAGGACTGGGTCACAGGACGTTGTGTACGTCTAAGAAATGACACCTCGGTGAACCAAAACTCCTGTTAGACAGTTTATTTAGACACTCTTACTTATACGTTTGTCTGGTATCGGTCTAATATATATTTATATCTCGAGACTGGATGTTGGGTGTCGCTGATCTGTCCTTTCGTTGGTAAGATATCATAAGTCAGGTTCTTCAGTTTGATAGTAGACCTTGTTGATCAGGCGTCTCGGGTCGTTCTCAGGGACATTGGTAGTCGAGTTTTTACTTTGTCCCGCGCGTTTCGGTCACGTAACCCTGTTGGGACTCCCTACCCTACCCCTTCCTCTACCCTCGCCCCAAGTCCTACCCCCTGTGCACATGTGGGTACCGACTAAGTACGGTTACATACCGTTTTTTTGTGCTGTTATAAAATTTCATTGATCGGAGGTTAATTTTATTTATTTAATTTATTTAAAAAATTTTCAAGTTAGAACTACTTATTAATTGTCGAAGGGATTAAAAACGGGGTGGGAGATTGAGTCTCGGTTGACCTTTTTCACTTTATACATGGAGATTGGTTGGTACACCTTGAAGGACAAAGATCAGACGACCGGAGACTGAAGGAGTCCGGTTGTCGGAGGTCCGTCCCGTGTAGACTTCGGAAGAGAAAACAGAGAACAAGTGAGATTTCGAAGGGGTGAGGAGACGAACGGAAACTCAGACGGTCTGCCTTCTCCACCACTGTCTGAGGGAATACGTTTGAGACTTATCTATCGGAATGAAAAAGAGTAGCCTCACCAGAAGCGAATAAAGGTGTGTGGAGAGTGTGGTGTCTCGATCTGACAGTATTAGTGCCAATCGTTGACTTAGACGAGACGTGAGTACAGATGGCGGGGTTACAGATCGTGTCACGGACTAAGTGTTTCTACACTGACCTGCTCGTCTTTCAGGAGAGAAGTTTTGGTCATTCTACCGGAGGTCGTATGTTCACTTCCTTTACTTTTTACACTTTTCCCTACCCGAAAAGTATAAGCTCCTCCAGTAAATCCATTTTTCTTAGACCCCTTCTACGTCGAGAAGGCACTACACTGGTAAGTCAAAACGAGATTAGTGATTCAAGACCCTCGGTACACCCAGGGAATAGGTATTGTTATTCTGTTGTCATTACGGGTGAACACTCCCTAAAGACTCCGAAATTACTCTAGACCACGTAGTTTCTTGAACTTACTCACAGACTTCTTACTTCCATCGAACGAAAAGAGAGCATAGGATTACAGGACAACTATAAACAATGATATACATATCTGATAACTAGGAACTTGTTGCACCCAAACTTTACACGTTCAGACGAATATATACCTAAAAAAGTTATTTCTTGATGTTGTGTTGTGATAAGTTCCAACCAACTTAGAGTCTTGATACCTATGTCTCCCGATTCATCTTTCTATGTGAACCTATATGAGAAAGTCGTCACACCTCAAAAGGTTGGGGGTGTAACAAATTCCCAGTCAACGTTTTAAAAATTTTATGTATCGAACTTTTTTGTTCTGTTCGGTAAGAATTAAACCGTTACGACATATATGTAACTAATAAAAAAACTCTATATGTTTCATTGTAAAATAAACTTATAGGGTATAACCCACATATAATAATTAAGTTGTTATTTGTTGTAATTGTAATACTTTGATCTGAAAACTGTGTATTCTCTGTCTTAATAGATTACACCTAAACTTGTTTTAAATAAATAAAGTGAAGTCAAGTCAGTGAATCAGCACAGGTTGAGAAACATTGGGGTACTTGAAATCGTGTGGTCCGGAGGGACAGGTAGTGGTTTGTGACCTCAAGTGGGTTTGAGTACAAGAAACTCAACCATTACGGTAGGTTGGTAGAGTAGGAGACAGCAGGGGAAGAGGAGGACGGGAGTTAGAAAGGGTCGTACTCCCAGAAAAGTTTACTCAGTCGAGAAACGTAGTCCACCGGTTTCATAACCTCAGAGTCGAAGTTGTAGTCAGGGAGGTTACTTGTTGGTCCTGACTAGAGGAAGTCCTACCTGACTAACCTAGAGGAACGTCAGGTTCCCTGAGAGTTCTCAGAAGAGGTTGTGGTGTCAAGTTTTCGTAATTAAGAAACTACGAGTCGAAAGTAATATCAGGTCGAGAGTGTAGGTATGTACTGATGACCTTTTTGGTATCGGAACTGATCTACCCGGAAACAACCGTTTCATTCCAGAGACGAAAACTTATACGATAGATCCAACCAGTATTGAAAGGAAGGTTCACAGAAAATTAAAGTACCGACGTTATTGGTAGACGTCACTAAAACCTCGAGGGTTTTTATTTCAGATTGTGAAAGGTAACAAAGGGGTAGATAAACGGTACTTCACTGCCCTGGTCTACGGTACTAGAAACAAAAGACTTACAACTCGAAATTCGGTGGAAAAAGTGAGAGAAAGTGAAAGTCGTTCTCATAGAAATCAAGAAGAAGTGAAAGACGGTATTCCCACCACAGTAGACGTATAGACTCCAATAACTATAAAGAGAACCGTTAGATCTAAGGTCGAACACGAAGAAGGTTGGTCACAAAGAGTACTATATGAGACGTATTAAATAAATCAATCGTTTACAAATAACACTTGGAGATAAACGTTTCGTAGTATCATCCGTATATTTCAATATTTTCTCTGACCGGGGACGGTACCTCTTTTAAGAAAATTTTAAAAGAGTACTTTCGTTGAGTTCAACTCAGAACTTACTCTTTTCACCATTGGCTATACGGTGACTCACGTTTCACTGCTTTCTGACGAAGGACATCACTATTCCTCTCTCCTAAAGTATATCCTTCTGTACTCAAATACACGCTCCAACTAATCCCGAAAATTATGTCTTTATCCTTTCTCACGATTTTTCTCCCACTCTCTTTCTCCAGTCTTGTTCGTCCTTACACGTTGTCTGAGGAAACAATATATGAAGTTTTGTGATCGTGGAGGATAGAGTATCGTAAATAATGTTGACATTAATTAAATGATAAACTCGTAGAAAATTTTACAGAGGAACATTTTGTATTCGAAATATTCATGTCCCTGATACATACGGGATAAGTGATAATATATGAATAATAGATGTGTCAAAACCTTCATATTGACTAAGAGTTATGTTTGATCAGTTTACCTTTACCTTCCATGAACACTTGTCGATTTTACATCCCAATTAAATGTCTTTGTATTCACTGGGGGAGTGAATGTTGAATTAAAACTAAGACCCACTTTTTACCGTTGAAGGAAATTTTATTTACTTTCAATTTGAGTTGTGTACATCCCCACAAAATTTACCTTATCAATATTTATCTCCATACGATTATATTATCAGAAAGTAAAAAATAATTGGACATACGTCCGGTTCTTCGTTGACAATCTTGACCTGTATCTTTTTGTCTAACTAAGTTTTGACCCTTTCCTCATGTAGTTCCGACATATAACAGTGGGACGAATAATTTGAATATGCGTCTCATGTAGTACTCTTTACGACCCGACCTACTTCGCGTTCGACGTTAGTTCTAACGGTTCTCTTTATAGTTTTGGAGTCTATATGTCTACTGTGGTGGGAATGCCGTCCTTCGTTTCTCCTTGATTTCTCGGAGAATTACTTCCACTTTCTCCTCTCACCTTTTCGACAGAATTTTGAGTTGTATGTTTTTTGATTCTAATACTGTAGACCGGGGTAGTGAAGTACCGTTTATCTACTCCTTTGTCTCCTTTGTCACTCTCTGAAATAAAAGAACCCGAGGTTTTAGTGACACCTGTCACTGACGTCGGTACTTTAATTTTCTGCGAACAAGGAAACTTCTTTTCGATAGTGTTTGGATATGTCGTATAATTTTTTGTCTCTGTAATCAACGGTTGTTTCCAGACAGATCAGTTTTGATACCAAAAAGGTCACCAGTATATACCTACATTCTCGACCTGAGATTTCTTTCAACTCGTGGCTTCTTAACTACGAAAACTTGACACCACGACTCTTCTGAGGACTCTCAGGGAACTTGACGTTCCTCTAGTTCAGTCAGTTAGGGTTTACTTTAGTTAGGACTTATAAGTACCTTCCTGACCACGACTTCGACTTCGAGGTTATGAAACCGGTTGACTACGTTTCTCGACTGAGTAAACTTTTCTGGGATTACGACCCTTTTTAACTCCGTCCTCTTCTTCCCCTACTGTCTTCTACTCTACAAACCTACCTTAGTGCTTGAGTTACCTATACTCAAACTCGTCCCAGGACCTCTACCACTTCTTGTCCCTTCGGACCGTACGACGTCAGGTACCCTACCGTTTCTGAGTCTGTGCTGACTCACTGACTTGTTGTTGTTGAAAAATAATTACTTGAGTCGAATTAAAACCTCGGGTACAAAGATGAACGAATCAGTGAGTCAACACAGACTGAGACACTAAGATACCTGACATACATCGGGTGGTCTGAGGAGACAGGTACCCTAAAGGGTCCGTTCTTATGATCTCACCTAACGGACAACGAAGAGGTCCCCTAAAAGGACTGGGTCCTTAGTTCGACATAAAGAACGTAAAAGACGTCACTGTCAACCTAAGAAATGGTGATCGTGGTGGACCCTTCGGGGTACACAGACGAAACCTTACCCTTCTTTTATGACGGGTAAGTCCCATTAATTCAAGTAAAGACTAAACTGTGGGTCGGAGACGACCTTAGGGTACCTGTCTCCTCGGACCGACTGTGGAACCGACGTCCTCTTCCAGGTCTCGTGTCTAAGTGAGTAGGAACACGATGGTGGGTTAAGGGGGACCGAGGGTGACTGGAGGTCCACTCCACATGAAGTGGAAAGGACTGGAAACCTACCGTCGGAGACAACAGTTGTGGGATCACAACCACCGACCACGTCGCGTACTTAATAAAACCACACTAGAGCTGAGTTTTCACGAACAACTACGACGAGATAAGAAATCCGAATCAGGCCAGGAGGTCGGTTTACAATCGAAACCTGACAGGGAGTACGATGGAGACAGGACACGATCCTGTCACCTCTTTCAAATACGGTAGGACACCTTAGAAAGAAGAGACAGTGCTACTCGTACCGTTGGAACTCAATTCCGTTGTCTGACAGTACTACATTCGTCCTACCTAGTAAATCGATGTTGTACTCCCGTTCGATGTATCTCAATTGGTCTGGGTGTCTGTTAAAACACTCTTATCCTTTATTTTCTATAAAATTTAAATACATAATGGTGTTGTATTGAATTGAACGGGACTGTATAATGTCACATGATAGGTTCAGAAAATAAAAGACATAAAACAACGAAGTTGTACACCGTGGAAAGACTGGGACTTTCTGACGGGGAAGGTCCCGTCGGTCAAGGATCTCTACATCTGTTTAGTGGGCGCTCGTAGAAAAGTTTACGTTTAGTCGATTAGGTTTTGGGTCAAGGGTTGATGGAGGAAATAACCGAGAATATCAGTCTTGGTGATAGGTAGACGGGATTAGTGGGGTCCCAGTCGACGATTTGTTGATCCTTGTCTAAGATAAGGGGTCTCGTACGACTTAAATAAAGTTGATCGGTTAGAGTTTGGGACGAACGAGTGGGACGAAGTGGTCAAGGACAAATACCTTGGGTGTACTTTCAGATCCTGGGTGTTAAGAGGAGGGAAAGACTTGTTGGTGTCAAGAAATAGGACGCGTGAGGGGGTCGGTACCTCGCCGTACGGTGTCAAAGATCCTTTGACATTCATTGTTTAATTGAAAAGTCGGCGTTAGTAAAAGAATAGACAACCGGTATGAGATAGAACAAAACACAATCATTGATATAAACTTTTGTATCTTACTGATAAAAGTGGTTATCCTACCACTCGTTGAACTGACATCTGTGTGTTGTATGAAAAGAAATTAAGTCACAAACAGTATATTATCCAAGAGTTATTGATGTATAACGTACTTGATTACCGTTATTGTATTAGTTATACAAGTTATATAAAAGAAGTTCCATCCTCGTATCGTTACTATTTTGGAAATCCTTACGGGTGTAAACTTCCACCAACCCCCTTTCGTTTCCATTTTAAGATACTTCTTTTGATAATATAGTATCTCAGTGTCTACGGTCTGTTTCTTAAAGTTGTTCTTTACCACTATTTGTACGTCTCTACAATTCCGCCCACCATTTCTTTGTATTATCGTTATCACTTGTATTCACAACTCATAATACCCATGAAACTCCGTTGTTACTACCTGAGTAGTAGTAGTAGGACAGGGTACCAGTTAAACCTTTATTTCTTTGTAACGGAAACCATCAATTTAAAATTCTAGGTATACATTACCTAGTATAATGTTCGTACGTTTAATTTTACAAATTCACCCTCTGTCTGTTGTCTGTCTACTTTTGTGTTTATTTACGTGATAATGTTTAACACTTTTAACGAGACCTCCTTTTGCACGTCTAACTATACTGTCACAGTATTTTCTGATTTAAATCTAACTACAGTTTCTTCAAAGGACTTCGCTGTAATTTCGACTCCGGATGTCTTGATTGATATTGAGTTAACTTATATAATTGTATAGATTGTTCGCTTCAACCCACATGAGTCGGTGCCTTTGTGTCTCTACTTCTCAGTGTCTCCTCTCCAGAATCAGAGGTCTGAACCCCACACCGGTATCGGTAGTTATCGTACGACCGTCTACGTCGAAAGGGGACCTTTCTAAAGGTGAGAATTGGGAATCGGAGTCGGTAATTTGGAATCGAAGTCGGTAGTCTGAAAATTAAGTGGATGGTGGGGGATAAGACTTAGGTACGGTTTTGAAGACTAATATTAAACCGAAGGGTACACCCAGACGAATCCCGTCTTCCTACGTGTCTAGTACACTTTGAACTCAATAAAGACTAAGAATTACCATCCAAGAATTCCGATTAATTATTTTATTCAAGACTAACACTAAACCGAAACATATCTTTACTGTTACCCCTCTTTTACTATCTTTGTCTATAAAACAAAGGAGACGGATAACTCATACAGTGACGTCTGTTTGTTTGACCACAAGTCTAAGGAGGGACTTTGAGTCCTAGTACCTTTACTCGAAGTCAGTTTGTCGTGAAACCCAGGAGTAAGAGTTCTCTAGGGACTTCGGAGTATTATAAGTCTCGGAAGTTTCACCCTTTTAACTGGAACCCTGTGTTCACTGGATGAACTCTTCAGGATAGAGAGTACTACTGTCGATAAAGGTGGAAAGGTGGTGAGTCAAGAAGTTGGTGGTCCTTTTGTTACCCCCATTTTTAGTTTAATATATACGAGTCTATCAATCAACAAACCGTAATGTCTTCGATGTTATCTCTAATCTACTTTTAAATAGTGGATAATTCTACGAAAGTTCCGAGAATCTACTCTATATTTGATTCCAGTAAGATCGGAAACTTACTTACTTACTTATTACTACACAAACTGAGTTCTACAAAGGAGGGAAGACTACTGACTCTGACAGATCCACGATTGTAAGAGTAAGGTAGTCTACTCCAGTAAGGGTGTAGGAATCCTATGCAAGAAGTATATTTATCTGAAGTAGTTCCTAGTAGGTGTGTAGAGAGTCTTTATAAGACTGTGTAGTCTTAGGGTCGTCTCTTATATCGAACCTAGGTTCGATGGGACGTGTGATGTGTCATCTAGGGTCAAGTGAAGTCAGTGGGTCAGTACAGACTGAGAAAGGCTGGGGTACCTGACATGGTACGGTCCGAAGGGACAGGTAGTGGTTGAGGGTCTCGAACGAGTCTGAGTAGTGGTAGGTAACTCAGTCACTACGGTAGGTTGGTAGAGTAGGAGACAGGAGGAGAAGAGGAGGACGGAAGTTAGAAAGGGTCGTAGTCTCAGAAATGCTTACTCAGTCAAGAAACTTAGTCCACCGGTTTCATAACCTCGAAGTCGAAGTTGTAGTCAGGAAGGTTACTTATAAGTCCTGATTAAAGGAAATCCACCTGACCAAACTAGAGGAACGTCAGGTTCCCTGAGAGTTCTCAGAATAGGTTATGGTGTCAAGTTTTCGTAGTTAAGAAGCCACGAGTGGAAAGAAATGTCAGGTTGAAAATATAAGTATGTACTGATGACCTTTTGGGTATCGAAACCGATCTACCTTGAAACAACTGTTTCATTACTAAGGTCCTTGTTCCGATTTATCTTTTCAAATTCTAGATTCATTCTTCCATCGAGTCAGCACAGGTTGACAAATGTTAGGGTAGTTGACACCAGGCGGTCCGAGGAGACAGGTACCTTAAGAGGTCCGTTCTTATGACCTCACCCATCGGTAAGGGAAGAGGCCCCCTAGAAGAACTGGGTCCTTAGTTCGGGTTCTGAGGACTTAACGTCCGTCTAAGAAATGGTAGAATCAGTGGTACGTTCGAACTACCACTAATGTCTTACATATCTTCTTCTCCGTTCCGACCTATTGTCTCTGATTCCTTAATCCTGTAACTCTTCAACCAACTTCCATGTACATTCACCATTCTTCGTCTTTTAACGACTTACCAGTCAAACTATAGACCCTTTTTTTAACTTTCAACTTTACTTTTAAAGGAAAAAAAACGACCTTACAGGTTCACCACCTACCAAGGGTACCTACAACCGTCTACCACGTCTGGTGACTTAAAGTGAAAGGATCTCATTTTAAGGATCCCGAACCGTCGTAATGTGATGCAGGTAGGGACTAAGTCATTCACTATCGAAAATTATGACTTTCACGAGACAGAATATTACATATTTACCATTTTGTCGTCGTATGTATTACGTTTATCTACCCACTTTAATTAGAGTATACCGTGCACTTTTCCGTTCTCTACGGTTGTGTTTAGTGGTGAGATGTCGGGACTGCAGAACGACGGGAACCTTAGTCACTGTGTCTAAAACAATGTCCACTTTGACGTTGGATTGTTCTAGGAAGACCACCCAAACCAGTGATTCAGGAGAACCTACTAGATAAGTATTGTGTGCTACGACTTAAGATACACGACTCATCAGTGGAGGCTTATTTCCTATAAAATTACTAAGGGTAGTTAAAAATTTCAAGGTAAGTTCGCCTATTTATGTACCGATATATAAACTGAGAAAAGGAAAGAGACGACGACGACGACGATTCAGCGAAGTCAGCACAGGCTGAGACACGCTGGGGTATCTGCCGTCGGGTGGTCCGAGGGGACAGGGACCCTAAGAGGTCCGTTCTTGTGACCTCACCTAACGGTAANCCGATATATAAACTGAGAAAAGGAAAGAGACGACGACGACGACGATTCAGCGAAGTCAGTACAGGCTGAGACACGCTGGGGTATCTGCCGTCGGGTGGTCCGAGGGGACAGGGACCCTAAGAGGTCCGTTCTTGTGACCTCACCTAACGGTAAAGGAAGAGGTTACGTACTTTTACTTTTCACTTTCTCTTCAGCGAGTCAGCATAGGCTGAGAGTCGCTGGGGTGCCTGACGTCGGGTGGTCCGAGGAGGCAGGCACCCTAAAAGGTCCGTTCTCATGACTTCACCCCACGGTAACGAAGGCCAATGTACACGAAATTAAACGAAGGACCCCCAGGGCCTCCGACGAGAGGTCCGCCTCCGGGATCAAACCCGAGAGGACGTCGCCCGTGGGGTGCAGTCGGGACCTTCCCGGCACAGGAGGAGGTCCGGCGGCCACAGAAGGTGCTCGAGGAGCATCCACTAGAAGAGCCACTTACCGGCGCCGGGGCTCGTCGAGGTGGTACAGCCGGGCGAGGAAATATGTCGTGACCACTGGGAGGTCAAAACTCAATTTCAAATACATCATCTCTATACTTTAACTGATGTCCAATTCTTCAATAAATGCAAATCATCATCATCATCATTACTATTACTATTTCCGAATGTAAACATCTTACGAATGTTACACGTTTCATCGACAGATTTACGAGGTCCACGTAATGGAAGGGAGGTGGGAAGGTTTTGGTTATTTCTCCATGCAAATAAAGGTAAAATTCTATTCTTCGATTTAGAAGTGAGACCCTCATTACATACACATCTTTATCTTTAGACTTAGGTTCGGATTGTCTGGAGTCTCAGACCAAGAACTGAATTATAACGAGGAGAAAAGAACTGTTTTACTCTCGTTTATAGAGGTCATAATAACAAATCGAAATCCAGGGTAAGAACTCTTTTGTCTTGGTAAATTTTAGACGATCCCGAATTAGTTATTTATAAAGAACTTGGAGATTATACATAAGTCGTTTTTCTTTTTCATATTCTTTACTAGTTTATTCAGTCTAAAGAATGACGATTCGGTGACGCCTTCGGGTTTGAACATAATGTACTTCATTTTTGATACTTATTCCCGAGTTGTTAATATAAGGACGGTTTAATCAAAAAAGGGATTTAATCTTCATTGAAGTCCGTATCCATTTTATTTTAAGACACAGAATTTTTCGTCTTTCGGAACGACCAGTAGTTCAACCACATTTAGGTTCGTCACTAAGTGTCACTTATCGACTAGTTGTTCTTAAAAGAATTCACTGAAAGGTCCATGACGATTAACTCTGTAGGAAACCGATGGTACTGTTTATTCCGTCTTAACTCATTTACCGACCGTACACTGTGTTTCCACCGGTACGTGTAAAACAGTTTTGGGATGGTAAGTCGTCGTTTTGGGGGTCCGACTTCTTAGACTTACTTGTGTTGTTTCCCACTTGGGTGAGGACGTTCTCGTTGACACTAGGGTAGAGTCGACCCCAAGTAATCTAAATTCCTGCTTTTGTCAGTATAAAAGACCTTGTGTGTCATTGTTCTTTTCGGATTAATCTCTCGTTTCCCATCTTCAAATCGTCGAGATTATTTATACTACACGACTTACGTAATAGATAAACCGTCTTTTGTTTAATACCTCATTAGACGTCATAAGTCTGTAAGATTAAACACCGTCGGGTAAACTCCCTTACGAAATTGGGTCGTAGGACTCTAGTATTTCGTGTAAAATTGTTCACGTTAGTATATGAAGACCTTACCTCTCTCTGGAAATTCCTTACTGATAAAAGACCTTATATAACTCCGGCAAAATTTCTAATTAATGATACTTACACATATTTTGTATTTATGATAAGGTCCTTAAACTATAATGTTTACTACCCCCTTTGTAGAGAAATATAAAAAGAGGACTTTATGTACCTTTCACCAAGTAACCTTGTAACAAATAACCTGAGTAAACTATAAACTAGGCACAATGAATTTTTAGGAAGTAAACAAAAAACAACTCGAGTCTTTGGGTTACCAGTCAAGAGGCTAGGGTAAGAAAGGGATTGAGAGGGATGGTTAATCCGAAGGTGTCGTCACAAGATTAAATACCATGACATACCTACACTCTCAACTCGATATTTCGACTCGAGGCTTCTTGGCTACGAAAACTTGACACCACAACCTTTTCTGAGAACTCTCAGGGAACCTGACGTTTCTCTATGTTGGTCAGGTAGGATTTCCTCTAGTCAGAACCCTCAAGTAACCATCCTGACTACAACTGCGACTGTGAGGCTATGAAACAGGTGGACTACGTTTCTCGACTGAGTAAACTTTTCGGGGACTACGACCCTTTCTAACTCCCGTCTTCCTCTTCCCCTGCTGTCTCTTACTGTACCAACCTACCGTAGTGACTGAGTCACCTGTACCCAAACCCACCTAAGACCCTCAACCACTACCTGTCCCTCCGGACCGCACGACGTCAAGTACCCCAGAGTTTATCAGACTATGCTGACTCACTGACTTGACTTGACTTACGAGGAAGACCACAACTTGACTTGTCAAAATCGTGACCGAAGAACAGAGATAGACTTTTTTTTTTGGTTTGTTTGAAAGACGTCTAGGACCAAAGAAGAGTACCCAGTCCGGATCATAGAGAAGACGTCCCTACAGGAGAGACTGGTGAGAAATCACTTGAAACGGTGTTCTGAGAGACGAGGGTAAACGAAGTACCGTGAATACTGATAGACTTTAATTGAGTGATCAAATAAATAGGGGACAGAGAGGATAATCCTCCACACAAGGTAACTCGTCACTGGAACAGAACGAGTAGTAGAAACTAGAGGTGACAGTTTTTGTCCTGTACCGTCTACCATCCATGGGTGGTATAATTATATTTATACTTAATCACTCACTTTTTTACTTTACTTTACATCCATTTAAAATCAGATCCTTACACTTTTTATTATGTTAAAGTGTCTACACAAAAAAGTGTTCTACATAAAAACAAGTATTAACCGAATCCTTTTTAATGAATTATCACAGTCATGTGGTTCATTATAGAAGAATACATATTAATGTTTTATGAACGGAAACTGACCGAATTTTTGTTTATTATAGAAGAACACATATTAACATTGTTGAACAAAAGTGTCCAAATTTTTGGGTGACGTTCAAGTAGAAAAAGAACGGTCACCTTTTATTCCAGGTCTAACCGGGGAGAACAAGGTCGGTGCCGTGTAGTCTCTGTTTTGGTTTCAAACCTAAGTTATTCAACTAAAGGTTTGGGACGTAAACAGAAGGGTGTTAAAAGGGAACAACCTTTATGTGTTTTGCCTACTATTACTTCTTTATCAGTATGTTATAGAGTCACTGAGCCATTATTCCTATCAATCATTTAAACGGAACTCCATAGTCAAAAATTTTTCATAACCAAAAAATAAGAAAAACATTTGTTTCACTTGTAAGAGAACGGGAGATAATGTTATATACGTTTAATTTTTTAACTAAGGGTAACATTATCAAAAATAGATTAATTGTTTTACTGAAAGTCACTCACTTTCTATCAGTTCACAAGTGTAATTTCATATTAATGACCCGTCAAGTAACAAATGTGTTAACGATATTTAACTCTGTAAGGCGATTTATACACGAACCATATGTTTAGTGTAAACAGATTCAATGTATATTTTATATGATAAAGGGTAGTATAATACGACGGAAACACTAATGTCTCTCTCAGTTTATTACTTGATGAAGAGTATGTATATTTCGGTTGAGGTCAACGAATAACCTTTACGATCATTCAACCAGTAAAAAGAAGTATGACGGGTGTTGTAAAGTTAGTGTGTCCATGGATCACTGTTCGTAATATGGTTATCAATATCCTTCAGAGACCTTATAAATAGAGTACGGTTCTGTTTTCTGATTGTACTCAACAGTAAAAATAACTGAAGTGTTTCTAGTTATTTTTAGTAATGTACGAATTTTCAAAGTCAACGAAACCTTCAGGTTCTTTTATCTGAGTTAAACAAAACAGAATCGGGAAATGGAGGAACTAATATGGACTATGACCGTTTACGAAAGAGTCGTATATATGAGGATGGACGAAAATCGAGATCAGTTCCAAGCATAAGGTAGAACGTAAGTCAAGTCAAGTCAACGAGTCAACATAGGTCGAGAAACACTGGGGTACTTGACTTCGTGTGGTCCGGAGGGACAGGTAACGGTTGACGGTCTCAAATAAGTTTGGGTACAGGTAACTCAGCCACTACGGTAGGTTGGTAGAGTAGGAGACAGTAGGGGAAGAGGAGGACGGAAGTTAGAAAGGGTTGTAGTCCCAGAGAAGGTTACTCAGTCAAGAAGCGTAGTCCACCGAATTCATAACCTCAACGTCGAAGTCGTAGTCAGGAAGGTTACTTATAAGTCCTGACTAAAGGAAATCCCACATGACCAACCTAACGAACGTAATTCCCCTCGTATAAGCACCTCTTCCAAATCGAAAACGAGTAAAATCGTGTGGGACACCAGACTCCGGTATCGATGTACGTTAACTAAACTGACAAAATCGAAGTACCTTGGAGATTGTTCAATTGTATTTGTCAATCGTTAACCCGTTAAATGATAGAATGGTTATCATTATTATATCTGTGAATTTAGGTAATACGTACACACCTACATCGATTGCCGAAACAGATGTGGTACTAAGAACCTAAGGTAGTGTATAAAGGAGTTTGTCATGTAGTCTATGAGATCTAAAGTATTTCTATCAGAACAAATTTTTTTAGTGTTTGTTACGTGTTTCTCATTTAATTATGAATTCCTTTTAGTAATTTTAAATCGTCTTTAAAATTTTTAATACATTTTATTCCAACGTAACATACATTAGTTTATATTTAGATATTAAAATAGTTACTTTCGTATCGTAAGTACATACAGATGTGTTATTGAACAAATTCGTAAGACAAAAATTTGTAAATTTAACAGTGGTACAAAAGACAACAAAGATAAAGTGAAAGTATTTGTTACGACGTTTTCGTAAGACTCTCTATATACAAAGTCGTATAGGTGTCAATGAATGGAACACAATAAAATTTTACTCTATACCACGTGTATTAGTTTCTTAAATACACTGGATCTTCATTTTCTCCATAATGTAACATTAATACTAGAAAAGTCACTAATCCTTAAAATCGATTATTATCATTGTCATCGTTAATAATAAAAAGGACAACGATAATAAAAGTAAAAAACTTGTGAGTCCACGGTTCATGATACGATTCATGAAATTTTGTTTTGGATTGAATTATGAATATTATGAAAGTACTTCATCCATACCAATAGTTATTAAAGACTTTTTCTTAATCGTTTTCGTTAGACTTATGTAGTGTCCGAAATTCATTCGGTAGAATCATAGTTTTATAACGAAAATAGAGAAGTCAACAACTGTAACAGATATAACATGTATCGGTGCATATGTTTGAAATTTAATACCTTTTAAGTTTATATCTGACCAGAGGCAAAAAGTGGAAACGAATACAGGTCCGAGAAACAGTGTATTGAAACATCATGAGAGGGGGAGAAACGACATACTGAACGACTTCGGTTATCTTACTTCGATAAAAATTGGGATCAGGAGTTGTCCGAATTATACAAAGTAAACGGAAGAACGTGAAGATAGTCCTTATTCTGTAAGGACTGATAGGACAACTTCTTACTCTGAAGATTGAGTTTTACTCAGTGGAGTTACGAAGTCGGTACCGGTAGGATCCAGTCTGTCGACTAGTTGTCGTCTGTATACTCATTCGGATCGGTTCTACCCGTTACGGTGGATCTGTTAGGTGTCAACTAGGGTCTTCACATTCGTTGTATCTAAACGATAATAGACGATGACCCTTCAATACACCAGTGAGCAATACTACATGATAATATTATAGATTGACTATGTGAATCGTTTTATCTCTATTATTATATTGTGTAGTGGTATATAGTTAGTGAGTCGAAGTCGTAAATAGATATCTACCGGGTAGAACAAAGTATATGTGGAGTGTAGGTAGAATTATAAAACTTGGTTTACAGTCTGTATATGAAAGTTGGCATTACGAAGTCAGACATAGACATTTTCGATAAGAAAAGTTTTTATTTATATTGGTTTACGGTATAGTGTAGTTTTATTATTATTAGACAATTATATTAGTTTATAGGTCACTCTTAATGTTTAAAAACGACTATTGTCAAAAATATCAACGTCACAAACTCAGTCCTATGTGTAGAAATTGGACAATACAAACAATTTACACAAAATTAGATATTCAAAGAGGTTGAAAAAAGAAACGTAAAATAAACACTTTCTTTGATCCAGTAAACGAGAAATTTTAAGGGTGTAAGACGTAAAACAACTAGTATAAGGGTACCACAATAAATGGTACGAGGACCAGGAGAAAATAAAGGGTATTGACCATTTAAAAATTAATTTCATATCATCTAAACGTTATAATACAATCGAAGTACACAGGTCGTATCACTAAGTCATAAAAATGTTTAATATGAGGCAATTTTAATATACTATTACCGATATTAAGGGACACGACACGTTATATAGGAGCAACGAATAGATAAAATACGTATCATCAGACACAGAGAATTAAGGTATAGGGATTAAAGGGGGAAGGAGGAAGGGAGTGGGAAAACCATTGGTTATCAAACAAAAGACATAGACACTCAGAGAAAGATAAAATGTATATGTTATTAACTTAATAAAAAATCCAAGGTCTATATTCACGATAGTATGTTATAAATAGAAAGAGACAGATTAAATAAAGTGATTATTATAAGAGAATCCAAGTGGTGTAACGACGTTTACCGTCTTCAAAAATAACAATTCATTATAAAGTAATATAAATATATAATATATATACGATATATACATGTAATATATTAATATATATATATGTAATTCGTATATATATATATACGAATCAGCGAATCAGTGAGTCAGGACAGGCTAAGAGACGTTAGGGTACCTGACATCGGGTCGTCTGAGGGGACGGGTACCCCTAAGAGGTCCGTTCTTATGACCGTACCCAACGGTAAAGGAAGAGGTCCCTAGAAGGGTTGGGTCTCTAGCTTGGGTCCAGAGGGTGTAACGTCCACCTAAGAAATGGTAGACTCGGTGGTCCCTTCATATGTATGTAGTGTAGTAGAAATAAGTACCCAAACAACTACCTTTAAACCTAACGGAGGTATGGAATCGATGATATTTATCACAACGATACTTGTAACCTCATGTACATAGAAAAACTTAAATAAATAAATAAGGGTCCATGAAAGGTCCATATAATGATCCACGAGAGTAAATAAAGGTCCATGTATGGATCTTTATCTTAACACCCTAGTATACCATCAGGATTAAAATCAAAAAAACTCTTTTGCAGTATGACAAAGGGTGTGACTGACGTGTTTAAATGTAAGGGTCATTGTTACATGTTCACAAGGGAAAAGAGGCTTAGGAGAGGTTGTAAGTAATAAACATCTGAGAAACTACTATCGGTAGGACTGTCCACACTTCACTATAGAGTAAAAACTAAACGTAAAGAGATTATTAATCACTACGACTCTTAGAAAAGTACATGGACGACCGGTAGACATACAGAAGAAACCTTTTTAGAGATAAGTCCAGAAGACGGGTTAAGAAAAAAATAACCTAACAAACGAAAAAGTCATAACTCAAAATACTCGACAAATATATAAAAACTATAATTGGGGAACAACCAGTATAGTAAACGTTCATAAAAGAGGGTAAGGTAGGGTAAAGTACAACAAGACAACTAACAAAGGAAACGACACGTTTTTGAAATTAAAATTAATCCAGGATAAACAAATATAAACGAAAATAAATAAAGTGGAACACTTCGTCTAGGTTTTTTCCACAACAGTCTCCCACAACACAAAGACAAAACAAGATCTTGAAAATACTAAACTACAGAATGTAAATCCAGAAATTAGGTAGTAGTTGACCATTAAACTAGATTCCTAAGTCGATCAGAGTTTAAAGGAAAAATCCGTTGTTATAAAGTCTCAACCAATATTTAAATAAAATATAGTGTACCCCTCGAATAGTACAGACCAAGAGAGAAAAACTCCACACTTATGATTCCTTCCCCAAGTCCACAATGCCCAATAGATAGGAAAATTCTTAGAGGTAGTAGTAAAGTAGATTGTCAGAATCATCGAAAATTATCAATAGATTAGATAATAAAGTAAGTCTCTACAGTTACCACTATAAAATTAACATAATAGGGAATACGTAAATAATGGATTTTAAACAGACACTTTTTCTTGAAATAGAGGTCCTGATCAATCTATAAGATCCCATGTCTAACGTATCTAAAATAAGAAGAGAAACTAACTGGTCAAAAGTCTTCTTATTTAACCAAGGATGTTTAAGAGATTTATACTAATTACTCAAAATCACGAAAACTCTTAGTATTAATTGAGTCACAACAATCGAATAAAACGTATAAAGTTGGGTAGTCTTAATGTATCCGTAAAAAAATTTTCCTCCTTTTAAAATATTCGTAATACAGAATTAAGAAGATATAGTGGTGAAGATCATACTAAACTGAAGTTAGTTCGCATAGAAATTTCTTATAGTATTCATCCTGATGATTAAGATAAAAGGATAAAAAATAGACATTTTCATATAAGTAAGACGACAGTTAGTCAAAAGACCTATACGTAACACTCATCGTTACAGAAGAGAACCCCTATAAATTTTTTTAATAGATAAGTCTCTTGAACAATTAACTGAATTATAAATAACTCACGATATATTAAGTCTGTAGTAGTGGTACCGTACAGTGTGTTCCCTTCTAAAACAAAAAAAAAAGAAAAATAAATTTTTAGATAAACCCGTAATATTAAAATTTCTTACACGATCCCTCTTCTAGTCTTTACTACATACACAAAAACATACACACACTAAGGTCACTTATCTTCGTTAACTAAATGTTATACTGAAATCTGGGGAAATTCTATAATACTGGGGTTCCAGTTTCTTGAGATTTTAAAGGTTTTACACCAGGACCGTTTTAAATTAAATAACGATTTCACCACTTTAAATTAAATAATGATTTTCCTCCGTTTTATCTCCTACATTCGATGAAAAATGTGGAGGAAGATAGTGTTTTTTTTCATACCATTCATCTTTGACCGACAAATAAAAAAAGAAATAAAAATTGAATTCATATCAATTAAAATCACTTCGAGGGACAACCGAGTCTGTCCTTTCTTAGACGGATTTTTCGTCCTCTGGGTTTAAACTAGGGGACCTCTTCTCTTACCGTTGGGTGAGGTCATAAGAACGGATCTCTTAAGATACCTGTCTTCTCGGACCGCTGGATGTCGGGTACCTTAGAGTTTCTCAGTCTGTACCGACTCGTTGATTGTGAAGTGAAACATCAATTAAATGTTACAACACAATCAACGTTTACAATCCGTTTTTTTATATCTGTCTATCTATATAAGAAAAAGCCTAAGTAAAGATAATATCCAATAAGTCAAGTCAAGTCAAGTCAGCAAGTCAGCAACAGACTGAGAAACGTTAGGGTACATGAAGTTGTACGGTCCGAAGGGACAAATAGTGGTTCGGGGCCTCGAACGAGTTTGAGTACAGGTAACTCAGTCACTACGGGAGGTTGGTAGAGTAGGAGACAGTAGGGGAAGAGAAGGACGGAAGTCAGAAAGGGTCGTAGTCCCAGAAAAGGTTACTCAGTCAAGAAATAGTGTTCTATAATTCATCTCAAAGGACACGATGTGTCTTCCGGGAACAACCAATGGATAAAATATATATCATCACACACAGACAATTAGGGGTTTAGGATTAAACAAGGAGCGGGACGATAGGGGGAACCATTTAAACAGAAGATACAGGGTCAGATCGCAGACAAAACATTCCTTCAAGTGAACATAGTAAAACAAAATGTAAAGTGTATATTCACTACAACATCCTACAAACAGAAACTGAATGAATTGAACCATACTACTAGAGATCCAGGTAGGTATATAACGAAGGTCACCGTAAAAGCGGAGGGAAAAGTACCGACTCATCGTAAGGTAACACATATACATTCATATGTATGGTGTAGAAGAACTGGGTAAGTACACAACTACCCGTAAATCCAACAAAGGTACAGAACCGATAACAGACCAAGAATTTTACGTTGAATGGTGTGAGAGGATATAGTCCTATGAGAGGATTACACAGATCAAAGTAAAAGTTAGGAAATGGAAAGGATAAAACATCCCTGTAAATCGATTGTCCTAGTCAAATATGGTTGAGTAAATGGTCACATGGTAAAACCAGACTTTTCGTAAAACAAAGGAGAGCCATTTCACATCGAGTAAATTGAGATATGATTTGAACAGAACTCTGACTTTACTAAGTTAAAAGGAAACCCCTAATATCCGTCTGTAAATGTATTTGTTCTACATAATATCTTTATAACCTTTTATGATTTATTTCTCGTGTGTCTTATTTTTAGTATGGTGAGACTCAATGACGAGAATAGTGTGACTCCAAAAGAAAGGACAAGAAAAAGATTACATTATCTCAAAAACTGGCAGATGGAATTAATTAATGATTATAATCTACTGTTTATCTTAAACTTCGAAACGATCATCAGTCACTATGAAGGAGGAAGTGTATATTAATGTTCCGACAGAGTACTATTTTGGATTTTACACAGCATACCTATGTCTCCCTTCTAGACCCCTATATCCATCTTTAAAGTCTTTCATATCAAACCTAGGTAGAATTCACTTGAACCGAAAAGATTGTAAAATTCTAGTGTTTGTTGACCATACGAGACGGTTGAACATGACTAAACACTTTTTCTTAACAACTGAAAATTCTTTAAAATTTCGTTCCTCTGACGGGAGTCTGACGGTAATTGTGACTGACACCACCTCCATCAGTGTGAGACCTTTGACGACTTGCGGTATTGGTCTCGAAGGATGAGATAGAGGTCGTATAGGAGTGAATGTCTCGAATCCTTCCATTACGTATACTGACTTAGACTGGTCCATATATTCGTCCTCACCAGGTCTGACACCGTTTGACCCCTCAAGAAAGGTGCAAAGGTACACGTTTTCACAAAAAGTTAGAGTGCTAAAACACCCTTTTGGGTCTTTGTACCTGAAAAATTTTCGCACTTTACGAGACTTAAAATTTTGTGAGAATGTCTCTCCCCTTTTTTAATAGTAACTTTCGATTTATGTTTGATACACGGTGGTCAAAAGTTTAGAACTACTGTTTAACACCAAAGAAAATAGACCGATATAAGATCGTGTCCTACTCACAAGAGAACAGTCCGTACCATTTCTCTCATAAGAACGAAACTTATCCCTAACTGACGTACTAGACAGGTAAAGAAAGGTGACTCTTCCAGGAAGGGTTTAGTCTTGGAGGTAATGAAATACTGAGATGTGAAACTTTACTGAAAATAAAACACCCCCGTGGTTAGTGAATGTCGGTGTGTTATAACTTAACACCGACACAGTTTGAGACGATCGAAAACGTAGTTTCCTACGATTCTAAGACCCATGAAACCTCTGAAAACTATAATATCTTAGAATTTTATAGTCCCGACCATCCCCGAACTATTTAGTTAGTCGGACTCCTAATGTCTTAGGTACTGATTCTGACCTACCATCAACACTTAGGGAACTTCAAAAGATTCTTTTTCCAAGTACCTAAAATGGGTGGTGAATTCATAGATACTAAGGGGTTTATTCATTCTTGGTAGGTACATAGTCCGAAGAGGTCAGTAAGTTGTTTATAAATAACTCACGATCTATAAACACTCTAAGATACTTATTTTTAATCGTTCGTTCGTTTATCTGTGGTAATAGAGTTAAATTTCGTATTTTCTCTTCTGCGTGTTGATTTATTCGCTAATATTATTTGGTACTGATAGGATATCGTTTTCTTCATTTGACCCATTGATACAAACGGACCCTCCTCAACCCACTTCACAAAAGTCTTACCTCAAAACCTTCTTCATTATAAATTCAATTATAACACTCCTACTTATCATTGATTGACTAACTTCTCCACTATTAGGGGGGTTTATCCATTCTTAGTCTCCTATATATAATACGAAAGTGAATTCTTTGACACTGGGTCGTTTAGAAAGAATTCACTTGTCTTAGTTCATCTATCGTTTCTTTTTAAGTTGTCATTCATATAATTTTTTGTTACTGTAGTGAAACGGTTGTTTCGAGGTGTATCAGTTTCGGTGTCAAAAAGGTCATCAGTATATACCTATTCTATTAACCTGGTATTTCTTCCGACTCGTGGTTTCTTAACTACGATAGCTTGACACCATAACCTCTTCTGAGGACTCTCAGGGAACCTATCGTTCCTCTAGTTTGGTCAGTTGGGATTTCCTTTAGTTGGGACTCATAAGTAACTTTCCTGACTGCGACTTCGACTTCGAAGTTATGAAACCGGTGGACTACGTTTCTCGACTGAGTAACCTTTTCGAGAACTACGACCCTTTCTAACTCCCGTCCTCCTCTCCTCCCACTGTCTCTTACTCTACTAACCCACCGTAGTAGCTGAGTTACCTGTACTCAGACTTTTTTGAAGTCCTCTATCACTTCCTGTCCCTTCGGACCGCACGATGGTAGACACCCAAGTGTTTCTCAGTCTGTACTGACTCACTGACCTGTTGTTGTTTTGTTTAGTACTTTTGTCTCCGGGGAGACAACATCTTGTGACTACTACGAGTAAAAGAAGAGTGGCCCCGAATAGGTCAATGCAACCGTTAACCCTTACTTTACAGGGTTTTAGCACTCCCTCTAGTTAGTTGGGTTACCCCGGTCAAAAAGGTATCTAATACCAAACTGACTAGACCGGAGAAAGAAACGATAACTTTAACAAGGACGGGGATGAACTCCGAATGAGAATGGGTAGTACGCAAATTCGTTCTCTATACCTTGAATCACCGGGGATGGAAATACCAGGGTTTAGGAAAGGAATACATTGGTTCATCCTAGGATGTCCCTGAAGGGCCTTGTCCGGAGGAGTACTGGAGGTGGTCGGAGGACAAACATCTTTTCGAAATCACAGGGTGTGAAGGGAGTACGGAGTTTTCAGACTAAGTTCTTAATTATACCTTAGATTTTATACGGTGTTTAATTGAATCGAGAGACATATCTTACATAGGTCAAGTTATATACATAACTTACGACCCAAACAATGACCCTTTGTAATAAACACATTAGAAGTTAAGATTTCCTGAAAACTCCACTCGTGAAACGAGTCAGAAGAACTGTAAAAAGACGTGTAGTCCAGAAAAGTCGGGACAAAAATTTTTTACGTCAGTATCTTTATAAGTCAGAGATAAGAAAAACAAGAAGGAGTACTGTGTTTGATATACAATGGGGGTTTAGAAACCCCATGACTGAGAATTCCTTTATTTATAACTATTATTATCATGGACATACAATGTATTTTCAAAAAGACAACACAAAATCTAGTAACCAATGATTTGTAGGTCTCTGAGATTTCTTTACGAAATAAGTGGAAGGGGGTTTTGATCGATTTACAAACCATTGTCGGATTAAAACCCACGAGTACATTGAATAGGGTTGACCCTGACAAAAGTTTTACTCTCGTCCCCTCCCTGATACCTTTTAATGTGACCAGTTCTCCATATTTAGTCTTATGTGTGAGTGAAATGGGAATTGAGATCCGTTTACTCTGTCTCTCCAGGAATTAATTGAAAGACTTTCGACATACTCCCCCTTAGGTTCTTATTAGTACTACGAAAAAAAAGAACAAAAAAGGGACGGACCACTCTATTTCCTTGAGTGTGTGACAATAACTTACCATCGGGAGTCTTGACAACTTACACTGGACCAATCCCTTTTCCCAGAAGTGTCTATATTAATTCCAAGAACTCTACTCTAGTAGGACCTAATAGGTCTACCTGGGATTTAGGTTATTCACAGGAATATTCTCTGTCTTTCCCTTTACTGTGATCGTCTCCTCTTTAGGTACACTTCTCTCTCCGTTTATAACCTTAATACGTCGGTACTCGGTTCATATGAACCTCGATGGTCTTCGACCTTCTCCTTTCCTTTCTCAGAGGGGATCTTAAAAACCTCCCTTGTACCGTAATGACTGTGAACTAAAATCTTAAGACGAAAGTCTGATAGTCTCTTATTCAAAGACAACAAAATTCGGTAGTTCAAACCCCCTGAAACAGTGTTGGTGGAATCTTTTGATTGTGTGTCCGGGTAGGATTTTATTTCGTGTCTTCTTACGAACCTTCTAATTACAAGTAACTTCAGACCCCAATGTCTCGAACCACGGACGGGGCACGGAGTAGTTCCTCTCCTTCTCTTTCGACGTCAGTCTCGTCAGACACGAAAGGTGAAAGTGTCTCCCGTCCGGTTCCTAGTACGACAGAAACCTGATTCACTTCTGAAGATTCCTTTTGGTCCAACCTGAACATTCCTTTCCCGGTAACCGTTCTCTGACGTTGGGGTCCGTACAAGACAATCCCGGTTCCGACTCCTTCATATAATCGTAAATGACGACACATTGATTAATAGGGGGTTGAATCGTCATATTTCTTCGTTTACATTATAGAGTGTTTTGAAGATTCCGAGCCCCAAAGAAACTCCAACGTGACCTCAACAGTCGACCCCAATGGTAGTAGTCTTCAGAACTGACCAGAAATCCTAGATATAAGTAGGAGAAAGTGTGCAGCCCTCGAAGGGACAACCGAGTCGACCATTTCTTGGACGAACGGTTACGTCCCCTGTGTTCTCTGCGTCTAAATTAGGGAGACAGTCCTTCTAGGGGACCTCTCCCTTTTCCGTTGGACCAGGTCATAAGAACGGATCTTTTAAGGTACTTGTCTCCTCGGACCGTCCGACATCAGTGACCCCAGCGTTTTATCAGTCTACACTGTCTCGTGTGTGCGTGTGTAAGTAGGAGTGGGTGCACCGACAGTCTTCCGTTGAAGTTACGGAGGCGAATAACCGGAACGGTATCTCAACGAAGTAGAACCCTCCACTGAAAGGAACCTCGTTCAGTACTCTGTCTCCTTTTCTGGTTCTACCTTCGACGTCACACAAAATATTGGATTAGAACCTTCACTACATTGCAATAAACAGAACACAAGGTATCATTGGGACCATGTCCCACCATCCTCCGAGGGGTTCCCTCACCCCTAGTGACCTTGTGTAGATTGATCAATAGTTCCCATCTCAACATTCTTGGGTCCCTCTTACCAGACACCCGTAGTCCCTGACCACATCAGTTATCGGTTCTCTCTTAATCTCTACCATGGACGATTCATTTTCTCGGATGTGAAAAGGAGAAATTTCAGAATCAGGACGATAAGGGGAGGGACTCTTTCAGTTTTCGTCGTCTCTATCAACTTTTCTTTCATTTAGTTTCTCTTTTGTCAGGTTTTTACGGGAAATGAATCTACAAGTCGTCTTTATTTGACTACCCATTCATCTTACTTACACTACTCTTCCATTTCAAAACAAACAAAACAAATGAAATAATACATTTTCATCCCTTCTTCCGTATTACTCAGGTCAAAGTCACCGACAAGTGGAAAACGAGGTGAAGAGAACAAGGACCTGTAAAAGAGAAAGGGAACAGCATAAGTATAAGAGAGTAGGAGATGTTACAGAAGATATCTCTGTAGATACAAAAGACTATTTGTTGGGTTTTCAGAAGGAGAGAAGACTTGAATACCATTCAAAGTCATCTCGGACCTCGGGTTTGGGCTCCGGGAGTACGAATGGAGAAGGTAATAGACCTCCCAGGGTTAATTACAGTAACAAATGACAGGGCCAAGATTTTTTCCTTGTCCCCTTTCTTTTCCTGTTCAGTCTACTACCTACAGTCGTCCGTCCAAGTCTACGTCGGAGGGACCTGATCCCTCCCTCCGATACCCGTTGAACACGAATCCGGGTCACTCTCAACCTGATATTTCTTTCGACTCACGGCTTCTTAACGACGAAAACTTGACACCATAACCTCTTCTGAGAACTCTCAGGAAACCTGACGTTCCTCTAGTTTGGTCAGTAAGGATTTCCTTTAGTTGGGACGGATAAGTAACCTTCTTGACTACGACTTCGACTTCGAGTTTATGAAACCGGTGGACTACGTTTCTTGACTGAGTAACCTTTTCTGGGACTACGACTCTTTCTAACTTCCGTCCTCCATTTTCCCTCCTGTCTCCTACTCTACCAACCTACTGTAGTGGCTGAGTTACCTATACTCAAACTCGTTCGAGGTCCTCAACCATTACCTGTCCCTTCGGACCGTACGACGTCAGACACCCAAGCGTTTCTCAACCTATACTGACTCATTGATTTGACTGACACGAATTCGAACAGGTTATGTGTCATCACGACTTTTCGGACCCTCTTTAAAGGATAAGTTACACGGTTCTATTTAGTCTTATCCGACTTGTTACTTTTCTTAATGTTTACTTTCTGTTCTCACCCACAAGTAGGGTCTAGACGAGGATCAAACGTTACAGTGGATCCAGTTCAGTACAGCAGAGAGACCAGAGGTGTCAGAAGAAAACGTTTTTAGTCGTCCACTTTAACTCTTCACTTAAGATTTCAAGTAGAGTTTGTTGTAGAAATCTAGAAAAATAATGGTAACGATAATAATAACAATGATAATTACGACACACGAATCAGTGAGTCAACACAGGCTGAGAAACGCTGGGGTACCTACACCGGACGGTCCGAGGAGACGGGTACCCCTAAGAGTTCCGTCCTTATGACCCACCCAACGGTACGGGAAGAGGTCCCCCAGAAAGGTTGGTCCAGTTTGGGTCCAGTTTGGGTCTAGAGGGCGTAACATCCGTCTAAGAAATGGTAGACTCGGTGGTCCCTTCGTTGATGTTTATAATAGTAATATGATTCTTCGGAAAAATTATAAAAAAGGATTAGTGACAATACCTTGTATAAACAACTCGACGAGATACAGATAGATAGTCACGAATATGTATTTTTACTCGTTCCAAAAAGTCAGGGGTTCTTGATTTTAAACGGGAAAATCCCTATAGTGGGGGTAGTTCTTACATACTAGATCTTAAATATTCCATCTTATTTCATCTTTGATTCCGTTTTTAATTAAAAAGTGTAATTATTAAAATTTTTTATCTCTTGTTCTTCTAATACTTTGACAAGTTTATTTCACTCCAAGATAAAAATAACGATTCACTTTTTTCACTCATATACTATGTCGTTGTACATACTACTATGTTGGGGTAAATATATTTTTGTTTTAAAATTTTGTGACACCAAAATATATGGAAGAATACTCACAAGGAGACAGATTGAAAGATTCACTTTCCATAGTACAGTGTATGGTCGAGACACTGAAACTCGTTCGAAGCATAGCAGAGACACGAAGTCCAATAGTTAAGAGGGGGTAATCACTTCTCTTTATCATTACCATTTACGAAAGACCCTAAAACACTTCTACATATTCAACTAGATCCAGTTATCAAGTCTAATATGACCTTGAACCAGTCACGAAATCCAAAACCATAATAAGAAAAGAGATATAAATTACTTATCTTTTTTCAGACCTTTCCATAAACGGTTTGATACATACCGTTAGTAGAGTCCTGTCTTCCCCTACTAACCCATCTCTCGATTTACAAGCTACAGTGCAAAATGGGACGTTTTTGTCTTAACACTTTGATATTTAAGTCTTTTATATAAGTACACTATGTATTAAAATTTTATATTTTTATTTTATCAACGAGATTTCTGTACAGGAGAGTCACTATTGGAAGACATTTAGAAAGAAGATTATGAATGACCTGGAAATAACGGTGAATAGTAGGCAGACGACTATGATCGGGAACAAAATATTAGAACATGGTACTCAAAAGATACATTTTCAAAACAGAAAGGTTCATTTAAGAATCGATGAAGTTACGGTCGTGAATAGAGAGTGGAGACATTGGGGTGGTACTATTCACGTTACACCGTTTATACCAGTTATAGATCCAATTAAATACTCGGTGGAGAATTTAGGTCTGTATGTCTTATCTGGTTGAACAAAATTGAGTCAAATCCGTGACTTAGGAGTTCAAAGGAAATGGTATGACCGAAGAGGCTCAGAGATTGTCTTAGGGATGACGTTGTTAGATCGAAGATCCAGAGGTAATTGTCATTATCAGTGTCAATTGAAAAGCTATCAAGGATATTCATAGTCGGTTACAAGATCAAATCAACAAGATTTTGAACAACAAGAAGTCGGGGGAAATGTAAGAAGGAACTTTCCTATGGTTTCTCGAAAACAAATACGTCCAGTGTAGATAGTAGTAAACGTTATAATATTTAATTTGGACTCTTTTGAAGTTTTATAGGTAAACTGTTACTTTCATAAGCAGTGAGTCGGTACAGGATGAGAAACACTAGGGTACCTGACATGGGACGGTAAGAGGAGACAAGTACCCTAAGAGGTCCGGTCTTATGACCTCACCCAACGGTACAGGAAGAGGTCCCGTAGAAGGACCGGGTCCTCAACTTGGACCCAGAGGACAAGACGTCCGTCTAAAAAAAAAAAAATTTAACAGATTCGGTGGTTGAAGGTCTATTTTACTACTATTTGTACAGTGTAAATATAAAATTATTTTATTATATAGAAATTCTGTCTTTTATCTAAAGACATACATAAGTGGTAAGACTTAGAGAAACTACAGAATTATCTTGTGTAGACCCAAAAAGGTAGAAAAGGATGTAAGTCAGGTAACTCTGTAGTGTACCGGAGAATTTTTAACATGACATGTGAGTACTTTCTTATTGTCCCTCCTCCGTATATAGTAGGATTATGACAATATTTTTATTTTTATCTCAATTTTATATTTATAAAGAATTGTAATAATACTTTTATCAAAACTCGAACGTCTAAAGTCTTTTTTAGAGTCCCTGTGGTCCCTCAGGGTTCCGGTACTAACTTTTCTAGTGTTTCCGACAAGATTAAATTAGGAGTTTTTATAAGACTTTTCACTTATTATATTAAAGAGAGTGTCTGCTTCTATCATTACGAGTCCTACCAGTCCCTTCAACGGAGTTCAAATAACGTTAATCATACACCTTCTCAGTCCTAACCTCTGGTCTGACTTTGGGAATTGGTGATCCGATTTACCGGAAATAACATCGGACACGGATGCACGTCCAGGACGATGTGATTGGTATAACTTTAGTCACTAACGGAAACAGACAGAATGAGTGAATTGTCAAATAATAGACAGATGAATAGACAGAGGGATGAAATTTCAGTGGTAAGTATTAAGTAGAAACATAGAGAAAAGGACTGTCAAAGTTCATTATATTCAAGTCACTTACCTACTCATTTTCGTACTCGAAAAAATGTAAGTGTGTTCATTATATACCTGACTTTCTATTGAAGAAGTTACCAATAGGGTTAGGGATGATGACGGGGTTGATACACTGTGTACTAAGGAACAGAATTTCAATCCTCGTCTACATCCATCCCATCGGACGTCATCAAAGATCTCATTCACCACGACCTTTACGTCAGTCTCTTTCCTCTCTACCTTCCGACAAAGTTATGGGACGGATACTAAGTCTTTATGTGGTCAAATAAACTTCAAGTGTAAGAATCGTCTTATAGTAAACGAAAAAGTCATAAAGTCATAAACAGTCTACCGAGGTTTAATATGTAGTAGAATACAAATCTTCCAGACAAGGGCTGAAAGTCAAGTTGAGGTATTTATAGATACCGAGGAAACACGTAAGTCCACACTTGTAGTTAATAAATTATCTTGGTCTTGAAGTCTTCATCCTTTCTGTTAGGAACTCGAGTATATAGACTGTCGTGAAGTAATATCAGTTGGAGTAAGTTTACGGTCACAATCCCTTGTTTGTGAAACAAATATGAAATACCACCTAACTAATAACTCTCACTATAGAACATGTAGTGGTGTTTATACCCCCAGACTACGGTTGGTATCCCACTTTGTACCCCGAGGTACCTAACCTCAAAATAAAATAAAATAAAATAAACACAAAACGAAACAAATAAAAAAGACAAAAAAGTCAAGTCAAGTCAGTGAGTCAGTGCAGGCTGAGAAACGTTGGGGTACTTGGTGTCGTACGGTCCGGAGGGACCGACTTGAGGACCTCAAGTGGGTTTGAGTACAGGTAACTCAACCACTATGGTAGGTTGGTAGAGTAGCAGACAGTAGGGGAAGAGGAGGGCGGGAGTTAGAAAGGGTCGTAGTCCCAGAAAAGTTTACTCAGTCGAGAGACGTAGTCCACCGGTTTCATAACCTCAAAGTCGAAGTTGTAGTTAGAAAGGTTACTTGTGAGTCCTGACTAGAGGAAATCCTACCTAACCAACCTAGAGGAACGTCAGGTGTACCCAACCTCAAAATTAGTGCTCTTGGTGTAAAATCGAGTCGGTAACAAAATGGAAGGGTGAGAGTACAAAAGATGTTCTTGTACACTCACACATTTTGACTGTTTGTCCTCTTCCTTCTCTTTCTCCTCCTTGTAGTGAAATTTAGTTTATTCGATGGTTTATTAAATGAAGAGGTACAATAAGAGTTTCTTATACGACTCAGGACAGGACAGTTTAAGAATAAGAGTGACGTTCGTGGGACTCAGAAAAAATTTAGATTCAGTACATCTAAATCTGGACATTCATGAGGTCCTAATCGTCCTCAAAACAATTAGAGTAGGAAGACTGTTCCTTCCTCGGGTTTCCTTGGTCTCAGGTTCCACTATTTGAAACCGATCTATTTCCACCTAGTCGGTCTGAGTCTCCTAGATCGTCCAGGTTTTCAACGGTATTGACATCAAGACTGTTAGAAAGGTCGGGTATGTGAGAGTATGTTAGAGTCCTGTCTTAACTTCGGTTGTTCCGTTTACAGGGAGGGTGTCTCTTTTAGGGAGAAACACCCTCGTTAACGGGAGTCATGGATATCGGTCTACTAAATGAAGGTAGACGTTGTGAAAATAGTGGAGGACGAGACGTTTTATACTTTACGACTGGTGTCAGGTAAATCCCATTCGTCTTTGTAGGAGATTCGTCTCTGCTTTTTCACCTCGGAGGCCTACTAGTGGATGATCCACTGAAAAGGATTTTTATGTTGAGTACTGTTTTTCTACTTCTCATTGCACTACGTCTCTATACCATTTGTCTTTGTTGGTTGATCTTTATTTACTGAACCTTTTCGTAATAAACTACTCTTTCACAACAATTTATAATTATTCTTTTATATACGTTTACTAAAGACGAAATACTATCATTAAGTGAATTTAAATTTATTAGGTTCTTCTGTCTTTTTACTTACCTATAAAAGTATCCTTTCCCAGTAAACTGTTTTTACGTGTAATGAATATAAAAATGGAAGACGATTCTATGTTCTGTATGTCAGTATGAAACGACTTGTCAAAACAAGACTCGTTACACAAAACCTTGTCTCTTACATACACTACTCATTATACTGGAAAATATGGGATAATAGACAGAGAAAATTTCAAGTTGTCTACATCATGGTGTTAATTTATAAAGGTGGATTTTATGGTTAAACCCCTCTTTAATGGTATAAGTAATACTTTGGAAGGGTGAAAGATTAAAGAGAACAGACCTTTCTAGACTCGTAGGATACAAAGACTATACCGGGTCTTAAAACTCGGTAACCTGGGGAGGAAGGTCGTCCTCCATAAAGTTATCTCGTGAGAACCGACAGACAGTTTGATGTGTGAGTCTGCTGTAGGTGTGTAGGGTTGAAGACTACTAAAAGGATGAGAAGGTAAAGTTTGGAGTGGGGAGTGTAACCTGAATTACGAATAGGGACGGAAGGATTGGTACTAGGACGACGACACAACGGAGTCATTCAGTTAGTTCTACGACTTCGTATTTCTTGTTTTACTGAGACTGACTAAAGTCATTTTTTTTTTTTTTTTTAGTTACATATGACTCATCGAATACCTTAGAGACTCTACAGACTTCCAGACCTCTACTACATCACTTTAGATTACAGATTTTAGTACCACGTCTTGATCAGACCACTTCTGTTAAGACGTTGAGGGTCGTGACTTATTTTCTACGAAGACAATGTTCAGTTACACCGACTCGGATACTTATTAAAGGTGGTGACGGTACAGGGTAGTGATAAGTCATTCACAGTCCCGTCGACCCGTTTTTCCAAAGACTGGTTAGTATTCTACCCCATAGAACTGGTGAACTAAAACCCCCAAAGGGGTTCCGAGTATACCGGTGTATGATACACGATGTACGATTCAGCGCAGTCTGTACAGACTGAGAAACATTGGGCTACCTGGCATCGGGAGGGTCCGAGGAGACAAATACCCTAAGAGACCCGCTGTTATGACCTCACCGGACGGTAAAGAAAGAGGTGTATACCGGTGTGGGAGATCATTTACGGGTATGATCGTTGTCTTCGTTCGGTGTGACCTAGGGTTACGTAATAAGAATTTTCTCCCTGGAAACCTGGTCTGTTCCCGAGTTCCTCTGTAATTATTTGATCAAAGACCAGAAAAAAGAGGTAAGAAGAAAAGAGATTCAAAGGGAAATGAACATAGAGTAAAGGAAAAATATGGTTAATTAGTATCAACACGATAATTCATTACCACCTGAAGTCGAAGACATTGAATTAGTTCTGTTGTCTGGATGGTCAGGAAAGCAATCCTAAAGTAAAGTTCTGTGTAGGGGTGGTAGTGTGTCGAGAAGACGACTTCGCTGTGATTACTTAGTATCACAACCTTGGAACAAAGAAGAACCGTCTCAAACTCAAACTTCCACTATTTGGAGACGTAAAATAATGGGGTTAGGGGTACCGTGGTCGTTTTGGAACCTTCGTGACCAATTCTCTCTAAATACCTAAAGGACTTACTGACGTAGACCAAAGAATCCTACCGAAAAAAGAGATCTAATCAAAATTTCTTAGTTTTATATTGAGTATGTATGTATGTTGACTACTTGGTTCCTTTGTCCCCGTTGTTCTCTTTTATTCGTCTATTCGGGTTTAGTTGAGAAAATCGTGAAAAATCAACGTTCATTGTCTTTGGGTTGAGTTTTGTTCAATTCGTTTTTATCCTCAAACAACTAAATGTACTTGACCTTTCTTATACCCACTTGTCCGTACAGACTTGGGTCCCTGAGTCCATTATAAAGGTCTAACAGAAGACGGAGTGTCAAAACGACGAACGACACCGACCAAAGTCCTGTAGGGTACACACAACACCTATAACCCCCTTCACACCGGTGTCTTCGGAATCCAAATATAATAGGGTCGAATCAATGAGGTGTCCCTTTCCCCTTAAGGGTTCTAGACAGATCTTTTAGAGCCCCTTCCTGACTAACCAAACCTCATCCAGTGTACGAGTAGGAACCTGAATAGGGATACCAGTCCCCCTCCTCAGTAAAACTAACCGGATTGAACACACTATAAGAATATAGACACCGGGTCCTTACCCTTATATATTAACCTTCGGAGTGCGATTGATGGATCACCTCCCTTTCTCACAAGGAAGACTTTCCTCGCAGTAGGTTACTTTGTTCTAAGTCAAGATTTTCTATCCCCCATTACGTCTCACTGTGTTACTTTGCGGTTCTACGGACGAGTCACCACACAACCATTTTGAAATTGATGGTAGGAGGAGAGGGTGTCTTCTTCGGGACTGAACATCATAAACGGTTAGAGACAACTCACTTGTAACGATGGAATCGATCTCAGTTCGATGGGTACACTGGAGTGACCTACATCTCAACCCTTCTATTAGTGTTGTCGTACGGTAAAATCAAAAAGGGGATTTGTCTATGTTGGATTCATTCATTGGGGTTCTCCGATTTAGTATCCTGTTACGTCATTTCATTAACCCTCGTTGTTCAAACTCGTAAAAAAATGAAAACAAAAACTATATTGGATAAATTAACGTTCAAATATATTAAGTAATCTAAACGGTACAAGCTGTTGACCAAGTGTCTAAAGGACTTTTAAATTGTGTACCGGTACGTTCGACCGAGGTCATGTGGTGCACTCTAATTTTCTTTTAATCGGGAGGTAAGTAACGTGGGAGGGAAAGGGAGAACCACAGGTATATAGACAAGAGACAGACACAGGGATAAAGACTAAACATTTATTCAATTAGATACGGTAAAAAGATCACTGACTCTGTCATTTCTTAGACGGTCGTCAAGTCTTCTGGACCCAAAGTAGGGACCCGACCCTTCTAGGGGACCTCCTCCTGTACCGTTGGGTAAGGTCATAAGAACGGACCTCTTAGGGGTACCTGTCTCTTCGGACCTCCCGATGTCAGGTACCCCAGTGTTTCTCAGTCTGTGTATGATAAGCGTGTATGATAAAAAGATCTAAGTGTATCTATACATTTATACACTATAAATACAAAATGAAAGACTAACCCTAACTGTATATATGTGACGACAAATATTTTGTCTATCGACTACTCTTGGAAGACATATCGTGACCCTTGAGATGAGTTGCGAGATACCACCGTTTGTCCCCTATATTCACATGCATATCGACTAAGTGAAACGACTTATAGTTTTTGATTGTGTTGTAACATTTCGTTGATTTGAAGTTATTTTTTATTTAATTTTAGAAAAATTTTCGTTTTGATCAGGTTTATACTACAGTTTAATTAACTGTAACAGTGTGTGTGTGTTCCTATCTCCGTCAGTGTCAATTATATGTATTGTTTATGAGATGGGTTCTATTGGGACTTCAAGGAAGGAAGAGGGAAAAGAGGAAGGAAGGGAAGAACGGAAGGAAGGTCTGAATAACTATCGAATGATACACAGATCGTGGAATAGTCTCTACCTCAACATTACACCACACATTTATGTTCATGGTGGTATTGTCTGGTCTACTTGTATACATGTATACAGAATATGTTATGTAGACTTTACAACGGTAATAATTTTTATATACACAGAATATTAAGAGTGGTAGACATCCTACACATAAAGAATAACGTGTCTACCGAATAGAACTTAATAGGTATTTAAAGGAATTTCGTTCTTCTCAACAAAGGATAAAACCCAGTATACCGGACTTAAAGCTTTTGGGAAGGGGTCTTTAATAATATGCGACCGTTTCTGTAGACCAGTGAATGGACCATATATATTCTGAGGGATGTTTCAGGTGAGGCTGCGTACCAGGGTATACGGTCTAAACTGTTTTATCCAGAACGATTCGGTCCTCCATGGACAACCTGACGAACTTAGAAGGGTGCAGGACATACGAGATTAAAGGAGTTGAAGAAGGGTAAATGAGTCTTCAGTGAAAAACGAGACCGGAATGTCGTTGGATTTAGATACGAAAGAACGAAGTAAACAAGTATTTATTCGTGTCACTAAAAAAAAAAAAAAACCAAGAAAATGTACTACAGGAGTTTACGAGAAGATTGGCGTTCAAATAAGGTAATAGATCTCAATAAAAGGACGATACGTAAGGACAAAGACTGAAGATCTATCTGGAAACCTCTTCGTCACCCAAGAGTCAAGGTCGACTTTACACGCACGATTTAAGGAAGTCAGTACAGGTGAGAAACCCTGGGGTACCTGACATCGGGGGTCCGAGGAGACAGGCACTCTAAAGGGTCGTTCTTATGACCTCACTCAACGGTGAAGAAGAAAATCCTCTAGAAGAACTAGGTCCTTAGTTTGGACGTTGAGAATACAGAGGTCGTAACCGTCCGTCCAAGGAATGGTAAAAAAATGGTGATCGTGGTGGATCCTTATGACCGACTTCGTTGACTCGGGTTTCTAATTTCTGTTCAAGACCAAAAGACACACAAAGAAAAGATTCTTAGAATTTCATTTTGTTTCCTTAACATTTCGAGAGAGTTTTGAAACGTAGGGGGACGGGGGCGGGGGTGTTATCCAAAGAGACCACCGAGTCGATCATTTCTTAAGTGGACGTTACATCCTCTGGATCCAAGTTTGGGACCCAACCCTTCTAGGGGACCTCTTCCCTTATCAATGGGTGTGGTCATAAGACCGGACCTCTTAAGGTACTTGACATATCAGGTACCCCAACGTTTCTCAGCCTGTACTGACTCGCTGAAAGTGAAAAGAAAAAGGAGGGTATCTCATCCTAAAGACCTGAATGACATATCGAATTGTTGAATAGAGTTCTCGACCAACTCTTAAGGGTAGAAAAGGTCCCTTTATTCCTATCGTTTCTACAGACTCGGAGAGTTCTAGATCTGGGATTCTGGATTTCCTGGGATCCAGAGGTGTTACCCCATCTCTAAACTCCGGACTAACTACAGGGTCCTGTTTTTAATGTGGAAGTACACACCTATGTTTTTAAAAAAACGTACGAATAAAATACGAGTAGAAGTGTTTTCCCATCTTTACCTTTGTACAAACTCACCTATTTTGATCTCCCGTGTAAACAATAGTTCCTTATTACTTATAGTTTTACTTGAAGGTTCCGGGTAGTGCGTTAGTTATCTAGAGATGAAAAGGAAGGGAAGTATAAAAGTCAAATATCATCGTTATTTATGTAACCACGTACTTTAAATGATCTCAGATTACTAGTCGACCGTAAAGACTGGTCTTCGACTTGACGCATTGGAGTAGGGAAGGGGTGACAGTAGTTGGGTCTGTTACGGCGTTCGAACCAATAATCAGGAGTTTACTGTAAATTAATATCAAGATTAACTTCCAGAGTGCCAATAAGAAGATTTAACTCCATACGAGACACTCCAGAAACATTTTACTAAGTTTTAGGTAATTCGTCAACTTCTTGTAACGTAGACACGAAAACCAAATAGAGAGACCCATTGTCTTTGACGAACCGAATCTAAAGTAAAAGATTTGGAAAAGGAAGTTTGAATCCTTCATTGACTTGATACAGGAAGTAACGACTTGGGGTTTACGTAGTCTTTTTGTAGTAGACGACTTTCCATAAAAGATGTCTCTCTCAGTTCACATGTACATCATATACACGTTGCTCCACAAGTAAGACGTAGAACAAACCTAAGATTAGTCTGTGTTCTCACTTCTGAGACTGTATACCAATACTTCGACTAGTTTGTTACAAAATCTACAACGTATAAATAATAACGAGTAGTATCATAGTATAACCTATAAATAACAACGTATAAATAGTAACGAGTAGTATCATAGTGTATGAAAGAAAAGATAGAAAGTAAAAGAGTATTTAAGAAAAATTATTGATGAAGAATTCGTAATATCACTGGTAAAAAGGAATTATTTTAACAAAAATACGAGAATAAAACGTATTAGGTGTAAAAACACGAGAAAAACTACTTTCAAAGACTATATTTTTAACTGATGGACACAGAGCACAAAGTGAAGTTGAACAGTCGAAATCTGTGTGGTTTAATAAATATGTTTTACTATGTAAAAATTACATAAAAAGGAGATATTCGAGGTACCCCTTTTTTCCTTCAATGGATAGAAAAATGATTACTCAGGAATAATAGATTGTACCCAAACTGTGAGTCAAGTCAAGTCAACGAATCAGCACAGGCTGACAAATACTGGGGTACTTAACGTCGTGCGGTCCGGAGGGGGACAGGTAGTGGTTGAGGGTCTCAAGTGAGTTTGAGTATAGATAGCTCAACCACTACGGTAGGTCGGTAGAGTAGGAGACAGCAGGGGAAGAGGAGGACGGGGGTTAGGGAGGGTCGTAGTCTCAGAAAAGGTTACTCAGTTGAGAAACGTACGCCACCGGTTTCATAACCTCAAAGTCGAAATTGTAGATCGGTGAGTTTATGAACGACTTACTGTAAACCGACTTACGTATATCCAAACTATAAAACATTAATACAACTGGACGATATATAAATAAATACCACAGGTTAGTCAGTCCTATTAGTCACGGTCAAAAATTCAGTAAAGAAGATATATGTAAAAAATAGACGAGATAACTTCTACTTAAAATTCTATTTACCTCCAATTCTATCTTTTATTTTGCTAAGATGAATTTTATAACACTTTCTTTTTCTTACACCAAAGGAACCGTCTCTTAAATGTGAAGTTTCCTACTCAAAAGTGTAATTTTTCTTCTTTTAAAACGTGGACGTCTAGGGGAAAACAAACTGAGAAATATTTTGTAAGTTTACTAAAAAAAGTGGTGAATGAGACGACTACCTGTTCAGAGTCGAAAGACTTGGACAGTTTACCCCAGTTCTCAGTATAGAGAAGGTATCCCAATAACCCTTCTATTTCACTTTAGTCCCAAAGGGACGACCGAGTCTGTCAGTTTCTTAGACGGACGTTACACCCTCTAGGCTCAAGCTAGGACCCACCCCTTCTAGGGAACCTCTTCCCGTACTGATAGGTGAGGTCATGAGAACGGACTTCTTAGGGTACCTGTCTCCTCGGACCACCCGATGTCAGATCTCGCAGCGGTTGTCAGTCTGTACTGAGTCGCTGATTGTGTGTGTGTTTCACTTTAGTCTCTGAACTAAGAAAGATGGACCCGGTTGGTGTATCCTTCCTGAGGGGTGTTTCGTCGATGACAAAACGAAGAGAGAGGATGAAGGACGAGCCGTCGTGACCGAAGGACTGGACCGTACTAGCTGTTAGTACCGTCTGACATCTGGCTACTTTCACGAAGGGACATAGCGACCAACCTCCATTCTTGTCGCCTACTAGACGCCACTTTGTCTTTTGAATATCGGAGTTTAGTTCTCTCCTTCCAAAGGAAAATGGATAACCGTCGTTATGGACCCGTTAAAGTCCGTGGAACTTTCACACAACGAAGATTACCTTAGAGGTTTATCGATAGAAAAAGAAGAAAAATTGAGTGACAATATTTTCTTACACTTTGGGATTAATCGGGCCCCTTAAGTCGTGAAAACCTTACTACGTCAATCAAGAACGAGGTCGGAGACGTAGACGGTAGCGTGTCTGTCCTAAGGTCGTCGTAGGCAGGTCTCTCCGACGTTCTAGAATCGAGGGGTGAAACTGTCGAAACGACTGTCAAATGTTTCGGTTCCTCGGGTCTCCTCGTTTTACCTTTTCTAATAAACTTTAGACGAAGACACTAGTCGTCTCTGAAGTGTCCTCCTTCCCGTAGAACAGGAAGGGGTTAGGGTGTGTTTGTAAGGCCGTCCATGTGTCCTCTTCCTGCACATTAAAGGAGGACCGGAACAGTCTAGGGACAACAGAGACGATGACTGCCGAAACCAGAGCACCGAATTCCTTTTGTTTCGAATTGTGAAAGGGATATTTAGTCCTTTCGTTGACCACGGGGATTCCTCGACTCGTTTCCACTCTAATTTAACATTGGGTCTCCGAAATACTTTATTTGACTCTCCCATTAAATGTTATCACTGTAAAAAGTAGAGATCCTCCTAATACGGATGCCCAGGACGGTCTTCCTGGTGCACTGTTAGATGAAACACAGTCTAGTTGTGACTCTGGTGTCTTATCAACTAGAGGAGAACAATTAAACTTACTTCACTGGTTGGTAAACGGTATCTTAATAAAGGGAAGAGATTTATTTGTTTTAGAATTCTCTGGACCAATATAAATCTATAGTCTCTACTCTTCTATCTGAAACCAAGAAGTAAGACAAAAGTAACAGGAACCTATCTCCTCCGGTGCCTCCCATCATGTTTAGAATCCTAAACTTGAGTTTTTGGACCAGAACTCTACGTGTAAATGAATATTTACACACTAAAATCTATACAATGAATTCAAGTGACTCAGAGACGGAGAAGTAGACATTTTATATTTACCGTTGACAGGAATGATGGTTGTGGGGTCTAACGACACTTTACTTTCATCACGTCCTTTTGACCCTGACTTTCATCTTTCGTTCATCTAATAGTGACGACCATTATTCTCACTTTTAATTTGATAGAAGAAATTCATTTTATATTTGTAAATTTAATCATAAACAACTAGTTGAAAATTATTGTCTATCAAAAGTCTGAGTCTTTATTATCATACTTAAAATTAAAGTAGTGTATATCGACTTACTGTGTCCCATGCACTAGATTGTAAAGACCCCAGAGCCGAAGTAGTAGACATTTCACCCTGTTATTATCACTCTCTCAACACTGCTTACTATCACTGCCTCAGTACCCCCAAGTCACTACTATGTATATATCCGTAGACCCGACTTTAGTCAAGAGAAACGGACAATGGATTTACTGCGACTACACCCGGGTATTCTATCACGGTCACAATGTTTCTTGTCGACAAAACATTTGCACTTTTGTCTATTGTCAAGAGGACTAAGTCTGAGACTTTATGGTAAAAAGGGAGAAGGTGAATGGGGAGGAAGTTTTGATTTACGATTGACGAATAGGAACCGTTAGTGATGACTTGTTTTTTTAGATTCGGTATTGTCACCTGGTCCCCTGGTCGTCCCTTTTTAGTCCTTTAAAAATATTTTTCACGTTGTACGAAGGTTTTATGATTTTTCTATACCGGTCCGACTCTTCGAGTTGAGGTAGTCATTAACATCCTGTATTCATTTATGAGTGTGTGGTATTTTATCGAAACAATAAGGTTATCTATAATACCTGAGACAACATACTACTACACCCCTTTTTTAAGTCAGTAAAAATAGACCTGGAGTAGGAGACAAAACAAAAGACATAAAAGTCCAAGACCTTTCTGTTTCGTAAAAGTACATCGAAACGAGAGACTGTATAACTATATTTCTGACGTAGTCCCGATAAGGGGTTTAAGTTAAAGACTCAAGTAAGTGTAAATGAGGATTATTTAAATCTATTAAGTTAATGAACACGACAAAAATTTACCGTCCGACTTCATTAAACGAATTAAGGTTAAAACTAATAAGAAAAATAAATCTCCGTTTAAACACCTTTTAGATAGTGTAGTCACGACCAACACCCACCCAACCCCCCCCAACCAATTTGGTAATTACTCTAATTTAGTTAACCGAAAATCTATGAAAAGAACAACCATACGTTGTTTAATCTGGTAAAACCGTGTCCTTCCAAACCGGAACGGATGTACCTGTTAGTAGACACTGGGACAAGAATTTTGAAAGACGACTAGAACTCGCGAGAATCATTTAGAGACAATCACAAATACTTCATAAATTGAGAGAGAAAAATCTTAAGGGAATAATCGGAGACGACCAGATAGGATATCACAAATCTAAACCCCAGTCACTACTAACGGTTTCTTCTCTTCAATCACTAATCAAGACTCCCTCCTCCATCCGTCTTTTTACTTTAAAGATAGTCTTAAAGTTCTTAAACTTTACAAACTTTCCCGTCACGTATCTTTGAGGGTCGGGACATCCAGTAGAATCCACCCTACCTTTCTAACTTAGTCACGACTGTCGTGAAAAATGGAAGAAACCTGTGGTGTTCTCACAAAACCTGAAAATTTTCGTCGTAAAATGTTTCGTATTCTTTGACGATTCCATCCTTTCCTCTCAGAAAAGACATTCTCAAAACTAATAAAAGGTCAGAATTTGAATCCTTATTACCGTATCCTCAATTTTTAAGAGTAAATCGCATACGTACTCATACCAAATCTAATTGTTTTAGACACTGAATTTACCGATTAAAAGTAATCTTGGACTACCACACTACTGTCGGTTCTATTCCTACTGCAACTTCCGTTTGAACATACATACAACAGAAAACTGATAGGAAAGTGGATATTTTCTTTGAATAAAAAAATGACAAAGGTCTAGAAAGTAACAAGATACGGAAACTTGACTGTCATTTTTTACAGTGAATCCTACGTTTTAAAAGAATTTTTTCTTTAGTATCGATACATGAACCGAAGACCCCAACTTTCTATCATTACTATGGGGATGATCAACACCTTTATCAACACTACCATCAATTGTGTCTCGCGAACGATGTACGGTTGTGGGGTCTTTCTTTAAAGTCGACCGATACCTCGACTGAAACTTCGAAGAGTGTTTCAAACCCGAACCGACCCGACTTCAACAATGAGTTACAACTCTCCTTTCTCTTTTGTCTGTCTTTGGTGATATTGACTTGTGACCGTCATCCGTGTGTCCGGTCGGGTAAGGGTGACGAAATGTCTGTACCAGTATAAAATAAGAATGTTGTAGGATCTTCCATTCATGAGATCTAGTGTTTAGGGTTGGTGTCAGGACTTTAGGTTTTCTAAGACTTCGTGTTTTCCCAAAATAACCAAGACACCAGTTGAGTAAACTGTCGTTCTAGATTGGACTCAACTATATTCCGACTAAATGTCAGAAATAAGGTCAACCACACTTATAGGTTTATAAAGTGACATCTACGTCGTATTAATCTCCGACAGACACGTTTGAGTCACTCGTAGATACATTTTATGTCATACACTCGTAGTGCTTGATAGATAGTAGAATTTTATGACTGTAGACTTTATGAAGACCGAGTTTCTAAAACCTTTCCCTGACACTTGGATTAAATATCTACTGTTTTAACTCCAAAACTCTCCTCTAAATCTTTTGAAGTGTTCCAGTTTCTCGAAACCACATGTGTCAATAAAGGGGTTATTTTGTATACGTCTGGTTCGTTAATGACCACCTTGACCCCCGTTAACCACTCCCACTCCCAGTACACCCCTGTTTCAATCCCTGAATGAAAACAAAGGATTTCGAATTGGTGACGAGACTGACATTGGTTTCTAATATTTACCTTGTTGTGTTTTGTTTGTATTAGTTGAGGTCGCCGTACTAGACACTATCGTTCCTCACCTAATATTTAGGACGAACTTGTGAAGGCATTGGTAGTGACGACCCAGACCTGTCAAAAGTAGTGAGTTACTCTCGGCAAAGGGATATTGAATATGAGCAAGTAGGGTCAAAATCGTAGACTTCCTGTCCCTATTCCTTTCTCTACTGAGACTCAATAAACTACTTTCTAAAAAAAATAAACTTCCTAATCTTTTGGATGTGTTTTATCGAAGGTCTCAGCCCCACTTCTCCCCAAGAATTTTCCTATGTCCTAGTAGAACCGATTGGACTAAGACCTGAAAGTATTCGACCTTATTGTAGTTAACAAAAACAGAAGTAGTGAAAGAGACGCGAAGTGGGAATAGAGAAGAGGGATTTGTAAACCAAGAATAAAAAATGTCCGACCTAAGTAGGTTGTCTGAGGTCATTGTGACTGAACGGTAATTCGGTTGAGACTAGAACTTCGGTCAAGGTGACAGGTGTCGGTAGACTGATCTCAGAGAAAGAAACCCAAAAACTCTTTCCATTAGAATTTGTACACTGGGGACTGTGTTGACCAACCTAGGTTCTCTTGTCCCAGAAGTATACATTTACATCGGAGGTTCAATCGGAATAAGTCGTCCACACATAAAGACCATATTCACGGCTATCCTTCTCCCCTGGTCCCGATTTAGTACGAGATTTTAATGTAAAGGTCATAAACACGGTCCGTAAGAAGACCTCTGAAACGGAAGAGATCGTGTAATTAAAAAAAAAAAAGGATCTTGTTGTGTTGTGTTTAAGTGAGGAGAAAGTGAAATGTCTAGAGTCGACAGAATAGGGTGGATCCACGAACGACCAGACTTCGTGGGTTACAAAGAAAGTACATCGTATAAGAGATGGTCAATGAGAGGTCGACCGGTCACGACGTCTTTGTCAATTATATTTGAAGTTTTTAGTACAAAATCGGGCTTTACCTCGTAGAAGTCAATACTGTTTTATGTAAATACAAAAGGTTAGTACTTTTCGAAGTCTAAGATGTTTACTAAAGACTCGTCCATAGTTAAGGTAAACATCTGTAAATATCTACTAGAAACCCGAAGGGACAACCGGGTCTACTATTTCTTAGGTGGACGTTACGTCACATGGACTCAAGTCAGGGACCCAACCTTTCTAGTGAGGTCATAAGAACGGACCTCTTAGGGGTGCCTGTCTCCTCGGACCGTCCTATGTCAGATACGCCAACGTTTCTCAGTCTGTACTGACTCGTTGATTCGTGTCGTATATCTACTAGAAATGTTTTAAAATATGAGTAAAAAATTTTTTATTATTTTAAAGACTACATAATACTGTTTTATGTTCACTTGATAAAATACTATTCTTTTTTTAGGAGTTTCAGATAAAATAAGAGAGACCGAATCTGGTGTAAGTCTGTAGACGTAATGGTGTTTTTTTTTTTTTTTTTCTAGTGTTATTTTTCTACACATAAAACGAAATTGAAAAACTTACCCAGTGTCCGTCCACGAACGATAATGACTCCGAAACGTTGAAGACCCAGTATATTTCTTCGAATACACTTTTTCTTTACTAACAAAACCACAGTAGAATGAGACCGAATGAGATCTCTACTTACTTCAGAATTCTTGTCTTTTTTTTTTTAGTGAATTTACCGGAACTTTTGGATAGAGTTTCTCGAACGTTAAACAATGGTCCGCAAGAGAACCGAGAGAACGATTTTCGAAAAGAGAGTAAGTGAACAAATAAGGAGGTTTCGAATCAAACAGTAAATTTAGTTTTACTAAATCTACTTCATGAACTAGGCACTCTTATTTAAATGTGCAAAAGAGGACGTGTCTTATAGAATAAAAAATTCCACTATTTGAATTTTTATACAAGTCAAGTTATGGACACGAAGAGTAAAGAGAAAGATTTACTATCGCGCTACAATACAGTAGACGACCATTTAGTGACGTCGTAAAGTAAGGTCTCCACTGTCCTAAAAATTACCAGGTCTTTTACTGTTGTGCATATAGTTAGGGACGCGTAGAGTGGACGTGAGTCCATGTTCCGTCACGCCGGAGAAGTGACTGAAAAGAGGAGAAAAAGGGATTACTCAAACCTTCCTTGACAAAGCCCGAAGAAACGAATTCTGAGGATAACAGAACGGAATTCCTCGGTTTTTTCTACTTTCCAGTTTTAATGTTATTCATATAAATGAATACGTACACACTCTGAACCGTCTAATACGACACTCAATTGTTAATAATGGATCATTTTTACCAATATCATAGTTTAATTACACCTAGCTTCTTTGAGACATCGTATATTCCGGTCGTGTTTTATGAAGAGTATTTAAATTGTACAAGTTAAATTAAAAATTTGTAAGAACCTCAATTGTACTGACGGACAGTTCCATAGACCTTAACCCCTTCAACCACTCCAACGAACTAAGTCGTTCTCAGGAGAACAGACAACTTGATAGTTTTGTAGGTACGTTGATTTCGGTACAAATTATGGTATGATATAAACGGAGTATTTATCGTCCCTAGTTAGTTCAAATTCACGGGATATAACCACTTATAAAATATTTCTTTTCCTAAGTTATCCTCTGTAAGTACAAGACATACATCTATACTGGTTCTTTTATAATACTTTTCAATTTTTCTCTTTCTCTTTTCATGTCTCTTCAGACGATAGAAAGGGGCCAATAAGGTATAGGTGTTTAAAGGATTTGTATTTTTTTTCCTCTTACACAAGAACGTACGTAACAGGTGAAATTTATCTTTTTTTATATCCCTTGTTGTATACTATATAAGTTATTGTCGCCTACTTTTTTATCCAAGACCATATAGGTGTATTACCCTTTTGTACCTCATACTTTTTGTACTACTACATTTTTGATGAATTACCACACTAATTCATTCACTACTTTCATCCAAACATCTCATAATACAATATAAAATCGTAAAATCATCTCTGTTATATACATGAGATATTAAAAATACGTACTCATATACACATTCACGTTAATATTTCTCTATAAAGGATTTTACAATTGTCGTCTCTAGAGACCTACCACTCTAATAGTCACTACCGGGGAAAGAAAAACAAAGACCATAAATATAAAAGGTTTTCCTCTTACTGTATAAAGAACACGTTTATTCACCTTTTTTAATTTTAGTCCTTGTTTCGTTATTTACGTAATAGTGGTTTGTTTCCTTTCTGTGTTTGCTTTTACGATTAGTACCAATAAGGATCCTTCACCTAGTACTTACGAAAATAAAAAGGGAAAGTGAGCAAATACAATAGTTTCAAGAGGTATTATTTATATGTAGCCGAATCTTTTTTCACTTTCTTCTACACCTATCAGACATAAAGAGACAAGAGTCACTGAATTTACTCGTTCGGTACTATTAGTATTTTTATTATTCGTCCTAATTGACATTCTACATTATTCCTCAAACGAATCTCCTATAGTTAGTGGTACCCTTCTTTATAAAGTCGTGAACGCAACCTCGGTTCGGAAGGGACTTCAGAGTTTATTGTTTTCTATCAAAGAAAAAAATTACACTGAAAATGAAGAACTCGGTACCAAGTGTGTGGGTACTGAGTACACCAGAGTGCAACCCTCTTTTTGACTATACTCAATACACTCCACTTTCGATTTTTCTTTTGTTCTATATCGACAACTGGAACTCCTCCAATGTGAAACAACTCCGTTTTAAACTGATGTCTTTACTAATCCCAAAATACACACCGAATACCTTTAATCAATACAATCCTCCCGTATTAATCTGTCGTAAAGTTTCATTGTTGATTTGTTCCTGTATATTTATATCGTTTCTGGTCTCGCTCCTTCTCTCCTCCCAGGGTACGATGGAATTCCTTCGAGTGACGTGACGAATTTAGGTAACATTCGCCCAGTTATTAGTTGAAAGCGACTGAATTACAGTATGGGTTCTCTTATCCTCTACCCTACACTAATCCAAGTCTTGGTACCTTTTATACGGTTCTAAGTGTGATTACACTTACGTGAAGACAGAAGATATTTTATTTGTAAACGACTTATGGTGGAAAGTAGTGAAAATTAGACCTTTGAACTCCGTTATACGGTTGATTTTGTTATTCCCGAAGGGACCACCAAGTCTACCATTCTTTTAGACGAACGTTATGTCTTCTGGGTCCAAACTAGGGACCCAGTCCTACTAGCGGACCTCTTCCCTTACCGTTGTGTGGGGTCATAAGGACGGACTTCTTAACGTACCTGTCTCCTCGGACCGCCCGATGTCAGATGCCCCAGCGTTTCGTAGTCTGTCCTGACTCGGTGATTGTGAAAGTGAAAGTAGTGATAGTGTCTGAGTACAGCGAATACGAAAGTAAATTTCTTAAAAAGTTTTAATTAGGTTTTTATTATTACCTATTTACGTCTTGACTTAAGACTTTACGTATATATCGTTTCTGGTCTCGTTCCTTCTCTCCTCCCGGGGTACGATGGAATTCGTTTTAATTCGTTTTAAATTAACTCACTGATGATCCACAAGTGTACCAGGATCCTAGACTATCTTGTTTCACAGACCGGAACGTCTCGAATGTAAGATCACACACATACACCACTCCACACATACTTTTGTTTCTACAGAAATACCATATACGAAAGACACTATTCATGTTACCTTCTTTACTCTATCCTACTCCTCTTACTCTAGTACCACCCTTAGTCCTTATACTAGTGGACCTTACCACTAAAATTCGTCTCTAGACTTCTTTTACTCCTTCTTCTACTAGTCTATAGAATCTCATAAGATTCGTCCCCCTTGTCGTTCTTTCTCCAGGGACTCTACCTCCACACGAAGTACCCAAGGTCCTTACGAATACACTATCCTCAACTCACTGATTCCCTATTTTTTGTCCTCTACTAAGTCCTCCACTCCTCTTATCTTAACCGGAAGTACGACTTCCCAACGCTTCCGGAATCTGTAATTCGTCTTCTTACTGACCTAGACTGAACCTAAAGTCCTCCCAACGAGATCCATAATACGCCACCCATCTGTCATTGCTCATGTTACCACTTCTGTTCCGACCCCCTCCTTTAGGTCAAGTCAAGTCAAGTCAGCGAGTCAGCACAGGCTGAGAAACGCTGGGGTACTTAGCGTCGTGCGGTCCGGAGGGACAAGTAGTGGTTGAGGGCCTCAAGTGAGTCTGAGTGCAGGTAGCTCAGGTACTACGGTAGGTCGGTAGAGTAGGAGACAACAGGGGAAGAGGAAGACGGGGGTTAGGGAGGATCGTAGTCTCAGAAAAGGTTACTCAGTTGAGAAGTGTACTCCACCGGTTTCATGATCTCAAAGTCGAAATCGTAGTAAGGGAGGTTCCTTTAGGGTCCCGACTAGAGGAAGTCTTACCTGACTAACCTAGAGGAACGTCAGGTTCCCTGAGAGTTCTCAGAAGAGGTTGTGGTGTCAAGTTTTCGTAGTTACGAAGCCGTGAGTCGGAAGAAGTGTCAGGTTGAGAGTGTAGGTATGTACTGNATCGTAGTAAGGGAGGTTCCTTTAGGGTCCCGATTAGAGGAAGTCTTACCTGACTAACCTAGAGGAACGTCAGGTTCCCTGAGAGTTGTCAGAAGAGGTTGTGGTGTCAAGTTTTCGTAGTTACGAAGCCGTGAGTCGGAAGAAGTGTCAGGTTGAGAGTGTAGGTATGTACTGCTGTCCTTTTTGGTATCGGAACTGATCCGCCTGGAATCAACCGTTTCATTACAGAGACGAAAACTTATACGATAGATCCAACCAGTATTGAAAAGAAGGTTCCTCATTCGTAGAAAATTAAAGTACCGACGTTAGTGGTAGACGTCACTAAAGCCTCGGGGTTTTTTACTTCAGACTGTGACAAAGGTGACAAAGAGGTAGATAAAGGGTACTTCACTACCTTGACCTACGGTACTAGAAGCAAAAGACTTACAACTCGAAATTCGGTTGAAAAAGTGAGAGGTGAAAGTGAAAGCAGTTCTCCGAAAAATCAAGGAGAAGTGAAAGACGGCATTCCCACCACAGAAGACGTATAGACTCCACTAACTATAAAGAGGGCCGTTAGAACTAGGGTCGCACACGAAGGAGGTCGGGTCGCAAGGAGTACTACATGAGACGTTTATTCAATTTATTCGTCCCACTGTTATATGTCGGAACCACATGAGGAAAAGGATAAACCTTGGTCAGACAACAAGGTACAGGTCAAGATTGACAACGAAGGACCGGACATATGTCTAAAGAGTTCTCCGTCCAGCCCACCAGACCATAAGGGTAGAGAAAGTCTTAAAAGGTGTCAAATAACACTAGGTGTGTCAGTTTCCGAAACCGTATCAGTTATTTCGTCTTTATCTACAAAAAGACCTTGAGGGAACGAAAAAGGTACTAGGTCGACTACGACCGTTAAACTAGAGACCAAGGAGACGGAAAAGATTTTGGTCGAACTTGTAGTCCCTCAAGTGTAAGTGCATAACGACTTCGGACCGAACCTCTTAAAACTCGTAAGAAAATGATTGTACACTCTACTCACGTTAGCACGCCGTCAAAGTCGTAAAAAAACGTAACGGAAAGAAACCCTAACCTTACTTTTGACTGGAAAAGGTCAGGACACCGGTGACGACTCAAGGTAAAACGACCGTATAACTCACGTCGTGAAAGTGTCGTAGTAGAAAGTCCTAAACTTTGTCGAGTTGACCTTAAGGTAGTGGAGGTCAATCCTCCGAGAATATTTCAAGACCTGTTCTTTACAACTTTCGGATCTGGTACCGTTATTGTCCCTCTTTTCACTCTTCTCCGAACTTAGACCTATGTAAACCCCCTAAACGGTCATATACACCCTACAATCTCCCCGAAGAGACCTCTTCCGTTACCGTGGGGTGAGATCATGAGAACGGACCTTTTAAGGTACCTGTCTCCTCGGACCATCCGACGTTGGTTACCCCAGTGATTCTCAATCTGTGCTGACTCACTGAAGTGAAAGTGAAAAGTGAAAGTACGTAACCTCTTCCTTTACCGTTGGGTGAGGTTACAAGAACGGACCTCTTAGGGTCCCTGTCCCCTCGGACCACCCGACGGCAGAGACCCCAGCGTGTCTCAGTCTGTGCTGACTTCTCTGAATCGTCTCCCCGAAGAGTCCACCGTGATCACCATTTCTTGGACGGACGGTTACGTCCTCTGCTTTCTCTACGTCCAAAACTAGGGACCCAGTCCTTCTGAGGGACTTCTTCTCTTACCGTTGGGTGAGGACATGAGAACGGACCTCTTACGGTAGCTGTCTCCTTGGACCACCCGATACCACATATCTCAACTTGTGCTGACTTTACTGAATATGCGTCCGTGTATCCTACAATCTTTCTCAGTTCCCACGGATCTTCCCATAACCAGATTCGTTAACTCTTGAACCCGACGGTCCATAAGTCCACTCTACCCCTCTTTCTTTAAAACACACTGAAGAATTTTACTTCGATTTCTGAAATTTCCGTAAAAGGTCGAACACTGTTGACCCAACGAGAGATTTCAAGTGTAAGTTCCCATGACAAGAATCTGAGACCGTTCTCCCCAGGAACGGGTTCCGAGACGAGACCAAAAGGAAGTCTCTTTTGGGATGGGAAGGGGTACCCCATTCACCAGGTACTTCGGTTCCCCTATATGGGTAGGTCTCAGGTGGGAAGAAGATCTTATACGAGGTCCATTGGTCTTGAGGGTTTAAGAGACGAGTCACCGGGGTTCGGGTGATAGTCCCGACCACACTCGAAGAAGGGTACCGGAAGGGAGACCTCGTCTGGTGTGAGACCATGTGTGGGGAGATTTGGTGACCAAGTACAAACGTTACACAAACCTGTCTTGACCCAGAGGTGTATTCATCGGTACTCGAGGAGTTCTACGTCGATCTCAAACCCTACTCTTCTTCCCCAGTCCTTTCACCCGACTAACGGTGTTCAACCCCGTGTCAAACGAGAAGAACGGGATGGTCGAATCTTGAGTCTCAGTCGAAAGATCTAATATTACCATATCTTTGTCTTGACTAAAAGAATTGTCAGGTACTTGAACTAAATTTTATGTCTAAAGTTATAAAAATGACGTATACGTACGGTGATACATCCACACCCTTTGAATGTTTATCCTACTTCATCCCAGGAACAGAAATTTCCACAAGGACCCAGTCAGGAGACAGAATGGTCTGTAACACTTCGAAGGACAGAACCCTTTGTGGGACTCGTACAACTGTGGAGGTACATTATTAACGGACTGAAGGAAGAGACCAAGAGAGTGGTCGGACACTCGAGGACTTCCAGTCCTTCATACGAAATCGGGAGGAATTGAGACACCTTATACTGTCTTACTGTTCGACTACCCATTACAAATGTCCCCTTTCCTTCCCGTCCATCCGATCCTTTCTTATATCCTTTCTTTGTTAGACTAATAGTTTTTGGATCATCTTCTCTAATCTGTCCTATCACAGTGGGTATTGACCTCCCTGCGTTACTACGTACGAGGTCTATTTGATACACTTAAGATCCCGTCGAGTCGTCACTTGTACTGGGAAATTACGAAGGATGCCCTCACCAAGTCACCGGTCTGGTATGTTGACTGGATCCTTCTCAGTCCATTGGATGGACGCGACCAGGATGTAGACATTTTACCCCGAGTAGGACGGAGTGTCCCCACAGTTCTCCTATGTACTCTATTATATACGTCTTTGAGAAAATGAAAAAATCTTCTTTCTGTGATATATTTGGATTCCATAATAATAGTAAGTAAAATTGAAACCTTATCGTAGTAGGACAGTAAAAACTAAGGTATTAATGTTATGTAGTCCATTCGTACCTAAAATTTTAGTTCCCTCGTGACATGTTACTTCCCTCTGTACTTTTGAAACAGTGTACTCTTGTCGGGACTGTTGAAGTTTTCACGGAATCCCGACGTAGATAAAGGTATAATTACGTTCGGTGTATGTAGTAATTTCTCTTTACGTGTGCACATCATCGCCGATCTGACATAGAGAGTAAACTGTCTATGTGTTTTTAGTAGACAAGACCGAAACATCCTTACTCATTGGTGATCGTTGTTCGAAAGGAAGAACTCTGTTCCCTCACTTTCACGAAAACCAAACTTCGACACTTGGTGATGACGGGTCGACCCTGTTAGTCTCAAGGGACTAAGATTTCGTTTTAAACTTTAGAGTGTTATGAATTGTAGATCAAAGGAAAATCTATTGGTACGTCGGACCAAAACTTCAAAAAACAAAAACAAAAAAATTTATACCGTTAAGAATCTTCGAGATTTAAGATCCATAACGTTCAAATTATGGAAAAAGATTTCTTTTATAAAAAATAAATAAAAAAATAAAACTTGCACCTGGTAAAAATTTCAGAAATAACTCAAACAAAGTTTATAACGAAGATAAATAGAAGCCCAAAAACCAGTGGTCCGTATACCCCAGAATTGAGGGGCTGGTCCCCAATTTGGACGTGGGAGACGTAACCTTTCATTTCAGAATCGATGACCTGTTGGTCCCTTTAGGGATTTCTTTTGTAAAATCTGTCAGAACCAGTTGTTACAAAAAACAAAAAAATTTTAAAAACAAACGGAAACAGGGATGTTTACCCGAAGGGACCACCGAGTCTGTCATTTCTTAGACGGATGGAACGTCCTCTGGACCCAGGGGTGTTTTCGGGTTTATAAAGACAATTCACCCTATTTTCGTTCGAGAGATCACATTGTTAACCCTCTGGAATCAAGATGTAACTTACTAGAGTCGGAATAAAGGGGTAATACAGTTTTCGTTCCTACCCTGACTTCAGGACGCCAGGAGACCGAACCAGTTGTCTTTTCCTGTTGTGGGACAAATTCTGTACACCCAACTACCACATCCCTGATCTTCTTTCTATTGGAAGGGTCGACGGAAAGTCAGGAAGAAACGTGGTAGGAATGAGTCGACACAAAACACACAGACTGCAATTAAGAACCTTACTGTAGTTGAATTTGCTATATCCTCTTCTACAGTTAACGAAGAACGGGACCACCTTTGGTTCCTCACAATATGTCGAAATTAATTGTCACTCTACAGTAACAAAGCCGACCTCTAGTTCCATATCTGGGGCTCCATGGTAAAACCGTAAGTAACGTCTCTGGCATGCCACTCCAGTGGAGACTATAATGAATCCGTTCTGTCACTACGACTCGATTTCATATACACCCTTCACTCTACTCTCGTGAGAAGTCTTCAGTCACAGAAGTGTTCGTAAGAACCATGGACGAGACGAGACACTCAACTCGGGTTCTACAATGTTAACCGGGACAGTGCGGAGACAGAGAGGAAGACGACTCGGGACACCCAGTCTCCGGTGGACAAGAACTTAAGTTCGTGACCTATATATTACACGGAACTCGTAGAACGATAGTCTCGAGGTCACCGAGTCCTTGTTTACAAAGGGAACCGGATTAACTACCCCTTTTAACAATAAGGTGTCACTCAGACGACTTCTATATATACCTCGTCTTTCGGACACCTAAAATAGGAAGTTAAAGGGGGGAATCAAGGAATAAATGTTTTAAGTCGTTGTCCCAAGGGTCCACCGAGTCACCATTTCTTAGACGAACTGTTCCGTCCTCGACGTCCTCAGTGTCCAAACAAGGGACCCAGTCCTTCTAGGAAACCTCCACCTTTACCGTTGGGTGAGTTCATAAGAACGGACCTTTTAAGGTACCTGTCTTCTCGGACCATCCAATATCAAGTACTCCAGTGTTTCTCAACCTATGTTGATTCGAACGTTTGTTCCTTCGAAACGTAAAATTTCCTCTCTATTACCCCCTTAAACACGATTAAACCTAAAGAAAATATCTACTGGGGTCTTTGACGAGAATTAATCTTTTACCATAATCATTATCTTTGTTGAGAAGTCAAAAGGGGTATACCCTTCTAGTCCCATTTTTTTTTTTTTTTTTTAGACTACCATCTCAGATCCATAAGGGGTGACTAGATCTATACTCTAGGTAATTTGAGTAATGTACGGCCTGTACCACTTTCCTTACAAATGTCCGTAAAAAAGTGTGTGAAGAATATTAGAACACGACATCGGAGGTACTATCCATACTTTTGAGTCTACTCCTCAAGTATTTACGGTGTTTTCCCTAACCTTTCATCCTGAAAAATAAGGTTCCAGTTGTATGGGAAAGGTTATATATGTACGACAGACCTTGTTTAGTATTAAGTGAGGTCTCTACAGACTGAAATTTTTTCTTTAAAAGGGGTCTTTGACCTCTGGTCCATCCTTCCCCACCATTCTTCCCCTTCTCCGAATTTAGGATTTACTTTGGGTTTATATAGAGCTGTCGGAACTCTGGTCAGAGACAGGTAACTGCGTAGCGGGTCCTGTTATGTGTAGACTAGAGTCGTCAGAACTGTTTCTCAGATTTAGAAATATAAACCAAAAGAACTTTCTGGACACGTACGATTCAGCGAAGTCAGCACAGACTGAGACATGTTGGAACACCTGACATCGGGTGGTCCGAAGAGACAGGTACCCCTAAGAGGTCCGTTCTTATGATCTCACCCGACGGGACTGGAGAAGGTCCTCTAGAAGGGTTGGGTCCCTAACTTGAACGTAGAGAATGTAGAGGACGTAACCGTCCGCTCAAGAAATGGTGATTGTAGTGGACCCTTCGGGCTTTCTCGATGTATACTCGAATTTATCGTGCGCTGTGTCACTTTGTGGGATTTTAAGGGTTCCTGTGTGGGAAGACGATTCTCCGACCGTGTCTTCGAAGAAAAACGCACACAAACAGACAGATACAGTCAAAGAGATACACACGTAAAGAAACACAGACTGAAAGAAAGAAGGAGACTAAGGTGGTAGTACGGTGAGCGGGGAGGACAAAAGGGTGGGTCGGTAAAGTGAGCACATTAGGTGAGGTCGAGTACTGGGGGCCGAAGGACGTCTCGGGGGTCCCTTCAGGACACTTGCGATAATTAGAGAACCTCTTTTCCGGGACCTTAAAATCACTTAGTTTGAGAGGTAGAGTAATATATCCAATTATTCGAGGATCTCGTACAAGTCTAGGATACTTTATAATTGCTGGACTGTGTCTTCAACATCCGACTCCTATAGACTACGAAGCTCGTCATCCTCGGAAACGGTTAACTCGTAGGTAGTCTTTAATTTCGTTTCGTAAAAATTCACATATTATTTTTAGTCACCCTTTTATAAACTAATGATTTACAGACTATATCCTTCGTTCAACACCTGTCTTTTACGTAACGGTGAATTCTTTTTTCTATCTACAGCTTTATATGTGCACTCGAAGGAGGATCCCTTATTTACCGCACACAACCAATATGTCTTGTTTTGTCTTTCAGTTTGACCTTCAGTTCATCATTCAACATTCCAATTGCAAATCACTGTCGGCCAGAAACGTCACAGACTATCCGTCATCCATTATATTTATCGTTAATGGAAGGTCAAGTCTAAAACCATCTTTAGTCCATAGAAAAACTCTCACGTCGAGATTTCGTTCCGAGGGTGTCTTCGAAAGTTTGTTATCTCCAAACTTGTGTTTGGGTTTCAAGAAAACTGTGTCTAATACTATCATATCCAAGGAACTTTTAGTTCCATCTAAATCACAAATATGGGATCACAGGTCGTGGTTGGAGAACTCAATTTTTATCGTTGGGACTCGTGACTTCTTTAGTTTCTCAAAGAGAGAAAAGAATTCCCCGAAAAGAAAAGAAGAAAAATTTAAGAAGAAAAATTGAGTTAACGACGTCATGACGGCGGACTCCTCCCGATGGAATTGACCAGGTTCATCGCATTCTGTCTTCGACTTCGAAAGACCGTTTAAGTTTTGATACGTTAGATAAATGCTCGCATGGTAGTGAAACGGGTCTATTCGGGAGGTGTCGGTCCATAGGAGGGATGAATGTTTAAGGACTTTCTTAAGGGGTTTCCTGAAACGACCGGTCCCAAAAGTCTCGGCTCCAGTTTTCGGTGGTCAAAGGACGGTAAATGTATCGGAGAGACAGTTCAGTTTTAAGAATGAAAACCCCCTTATTAAACTTCTGAAAGTACTGATACGTCCGAGGGACATGTAAACTCTTCTAGGTTCTAACAATCTACAATTGTTATAGACCAGTTCCGATACCAAAAAGGACACCAGTACATACCTACACTCTCAACCTGACACTTCTTCCGATTCTCGACTTCTTAACGACGAAAACTTGACACCACAACCTCTTCTGAGAACTCTCAGGGAACCTGACGTTCCTCTAGGTTGGTCAGGTAAGACTTCCTCTAGTCGGGACCCTAATGGAACCTTCCTTACTACGATTTCGACTTTGAGGTCATGAAACCGGTGGAGTACACTTCTCAACTGAGTAACCTTTTCTGAGACTACGACCCTCCCTGACCCCCGTCTTCCTCCTCCCCTGCGTCTCCTACTCTACCGACCTACCGTAGTGCCTGAACTACCTGTACTCAGACTCACTTGAGACCCTCAACCACTACCTGTCCCTCCGGACCGCACGACGCTAAGTACCCCAGCGTTTCTCAGCCTGTGCTGACTTGTTGACTTGACTTGACTTGACTTGTTATAGAAAGAAGAATACGTCTAAAATCTTTTACTGACTCAAGGTCTTAATTTTCAAAGTTCTTTTCTACTGTTATTCAATGTCATGTAGTTCGTCTAATAATTTGGTAGTCGAATTATTAGGACCCCGAGATCTAGGGGTCCAGTCCCTTTTTGTCAGTACTGTGACATCTGATTACCGTCCCAGGTGTCAAGTATCCGACTGACGTACTAGATACAAACGTCCATCCCTCTCGGTACATTGTGTCACGATCCGTTACCTTACGTCCGTCTTCATAGTGTCCGTTACGGTCTTCCAGACTTTCTAAAAAGAAAGGATTATTTTCTGTCATATTGAACGTAGGCGGAAAACAGGGACGGTACTTATGTCTAAGACACGGGTCTCTGTGTCGTTGGTAAATCTCTGGTACTCCCTTCAAAGTTCTGTTACTATCTGTACGGTGGAGACTGTAGTATCTTGGTTGTGGTCGTCGATAGAGGAAGGTCCATGAAATAATCCATTATTCGTTTTCTACGATAAAAGTAATTTTCTTTTTTTCAGTATTGATATACACCACTGTCAACAATTGAATGAGACCATTAGTAAATCTTTATACACACAGGGTAGTAAAATAACATGTGGATTTTGATTATGTCACAATGTACAGTCAATATAAAGTTATTATATATTTTCTATATATATATAAAAATTATTTCTTTCTTTTGTTAGGGATAGATAGACTAGATGAGACACTAACAAAAGATGAAAAACTAGGTTTGAGTAAGGATCTTACCTATGTCACGAGACGGATTATGAATCGTTCTACGTAATGTTGGTCGTTGAACCTCACTTTTGTGTCCTTTGATCGAATTATTGTTAGTAGGATTTTGTACGTAGTCAACCGAAGGACTTGAAATCTTGGTGCATGGTGTGATGGACCCTAAGGGTCCACCGTCTCACCAATTCTTAGACGGACGGTTAGTCCTCGGCGTCTTCTAAGTACAAGTTGGGGAACCAGTCCTTCTAGGGGACCTCTCCCTACACTGTTGGGTGAGGTCATAAGAAAGGACCCTTTAGGGGAGTTATTCTCCTAGGACCTTCCGATATCGGGTATCTCACCGTTTCTCAGTCTGTACTGATTCGTACGCACATGGTCCATTTGTCCATTGGTCCATTGGTGGTGTGATGGATTGCCCATAGTGAGTCGTGTAGTTTGAGAAAAACGTGGTTTGTCTTAGGAAAAAATAGGAATTGAGACGGGGAAACTCAAAGATTAAAGTTAATTACCACGGTATCAGGGGTTGACAACATGGTGTGAGTTGACACGAGTGGTGTGAGTCAACCCGAATTCGTCTCGAAATTCCAGAAGTAGTCTCTGGCTATTGGGAAGGTCTCATAAAAGAAAAATTTAGACCTCTGGTCAGTGTATTATTCGTCTCTTTTTTTAGGTCATTGAACGTACTGAACACCAAGAGAGTATAGGGTCTGAGTTCGTAGTTTTTCTGTTTACCTTCTTTCTTCGTGGGTGGGGCACGACAGACCGAGTGGGACCATGGTGGCGGGTGAACCGAAGTCATTCTCCTTTGGACCTCTCCCGTCCCTTCTACCCCCTTTTAATAAAGAGTTGTTCCTCGATACACCCCTGGGTTTATGATTTATATACAACAACACGAAACAAAATAAGGTTTCATGTGTCGAATTAAGATACGTGTTTCCTGTAAGTATTTTCAGGGAGGGATTAATCCTGAGCAGTAAACCTTCACCAACTCCGAGTTTAGGATGGTCGGTAACGTTTATTCCTTTTACGAGACCAAGTGGATTTGCTAAGTACTGTTTCCACCCTCGTCTCGACCGGGATCCCGACTGACCTTGGTCCGTAGTTGTATGGATCTTGCCCGAGAGATCCGGGGAAGCAAGAGAGTCCCGTCGTTCTGACGAAGTGTGGTGTTGAGACCCGGTGGTTGAAGAGTTGAGTTCGGACCTCTCCCTTCCCTCCGAGAGTGGGGTGGTCAAGTTAGTTTAGGGTTCTTTTTACGTCATCCTCAAAAGCCCCCAGAAACTCCCGTTAGAGACATGAGTACTTCTTGACAAACGTTGATGAACCAAAGATTCTATAAGTTATATGACTTCCTTACTTCATAAAAAAGAAATTAGAAAATTCAAGTTTGATAAGTAAAATAATAAGATAGATATTCAGATTATTTAAAAATTCCCCATGAAATGTCAAACCCGTCAATTCAAGGAAATTTGCCAGATTTGGCGTAAATTCTTACACTATCTATGTTAAAAGAAAAATTCATGAAGTTTACGAACCGATTGTTCGTTTTGAAAGGGTTCCTGGATTCGTCAAGAATATTTAGATTATTTAATTTCAAAATTTATAGTACTGGGATTTCAAGAGAATTTAGAAAGTTATGACAAATGTTTGAGTCGGTTGAAGAGAACCGTTAAGGTTGAAATTTCGCAATCAGGCTTCAGTTGGTGAATTAATCTTTAAATTTGATCTTAGTGTACCGATTAATGTTCCCACTTATCCGGTCTTAGAGAAGTTGTAATTTTTGTGAAGTGTCTATAACTTCAAGATAATCGTCTGTATAACCCTAACGGAATTTAAGTTGTGTTTTTACAGTTTTCACACCTAAAATGAATGAAGTAGAAGAGACATCCATTAAGACTTTTACAGGTTCCAACCTTTTGTGAATGGACTATTTTTTCGTCAAAATATTAAGGACCGTTCAGTCTCAATGGAAGAGTGACCAACCAGAAAGAGTAATTACTCTCCAAATTTAGGTGTTACTCAAATCTTCGATCTTTGATACTCAGGAACGAAAGGAAAGAGTTTCAGTCACTAGGTCCCTACCATTTGGGTCCGAGGTGTCTACCCTAGGTAAATCGATTGTCTCGGAGGACTCCTCTCGATTTACGAATGAAATAAGTAAACATTTAAAGAAGTAGACAAAAGTGGTCTAAACTTAGGTCCCTAAATCATTAGAGAGTGGATCTGACAAAGTAGGGAACTTACCTAAGTCGATTAGATACATCCTAAATTAAAGACAGTACGGACGACTACCCGATGTCGACCCCTCCGGTAAATTGTTGTCTTTCTTCCTCTCAAAACCGACTAAACCAGGGTACGAGTAGGTGACTCGGAGAAAATTAAAGTACCGACGTCAGTGGTAGACGTCACTAAAACCTCGGGTCTTTTTATTTCAGTCGGTGACAAAGGTGACAAAGGAGTAGATAAAGGGTACTTCACTACCCTGGTCTACGGTACTAGAATCAAAAGAATTACAACTTGAAATTCGGTTGTAAAAACGAGAGGAGAAAGTGAAAGGAGTTCTCCGAGAAATCAAGAAGAAGTGAAAGACGGTATTCCGGCCACAGAAGACGTATAGACTCCACTAACTATAAAGAGGGCCGTTAGAACTAGGGTCGCACACGAAGGAGGTCGGGTCGTAAAGAGTACTACATGAGACGTATATTTAATTTATTCGTCCCACTGTTGTATGTCGGAACTACATGAGGAAAAGGATAAACCTTGGTCAGACAACAAGGTACAGGTCAAGATTGAGAACGAAGGACCGGACGTATGTCTAAAGAGTTCTCCGTCCAGTCTACCGGACCATAAGGGTAGAGAAAGTCTTAAAAGGTGTCAAATAACACTAGGTGTGTCAGTTTCAGAAACCGTATCAGTTATTTCGTCTTTATCTACAAAAAGACCTTGAGAGAACGAAAAAGGTACTAGGTCGTCTACAACCGTTAAACTAGAGACCAAGGAGACGGAAAAGATTTTGGTCGAACTTGTAGTCCTACAAGTGTCAAGTGTATAACGACTTCGTGTCGAACCTCTTAAAATTCGTAATGAAATGATCGCACACTCTACTCACGTTAACACACCATCAAACTCGTAAGAAATCGTAACGGAAAGAAGTCTAACCTTACTTTTGACTGGAAAAGGTAAGGACACCGGTGACGACTCAAAAGGTCTAAACGACCGTATAACTCACGTCGTGAAAGTGTCGTAGTAGAAGGTCCTAAACTTTATCGAGTTGACCTTAAGGTAGTGGAGGTGATCAAAACAAGTATCACTACGAAAACTTCCGGGTGAACTGAAGTATAAGGTCCTACAGACCGAGATCCACTCACTAGTGTGGTAGCACTAATAGACCCAACACTTCTAGAAAAAACATGTCAAGAAGACACATAAGAACGGTGGAGAAGAATTATGGAAGACGAAGACAATCCAGGTATGGTAAAGACAGGAAATAACTCGAGTAGAAACGTACTTTATAAGGGAATCATAGAGATTAAAAGAACTTCTCTAGAGATCAGAAAGGGTAAGATAACAAAAGGAGATAAAGAAACGTAACTAGTGGTTCCTTCAGAAAGAATAGAGAGGAACGATAAGAAACCTTGAGACGTAAGTTGACCCATATAGAAAGGAAAAGGGGAAACGAAAAACGAAGGGAAGAGGAGTGTCGATAAAAATTCCGGAGGAGTCTGTCGGTCAAACGAAAAAACGTAAAGAAAAAGAAATTCTACCAGAACTAGGGACAGAGGACATGTTACAGTGCTTGGAGGCAGGTATCAAGTAGTCCCTGAGACAGATAGTCTAGATCAGGGAATTTAGATAAAGAGTGAAGGTGAAATATCAGTATTCCCTAAACTAAATACAGTATGGACTTATCGCATCATCAAAAGAGGTAAAAGAAGTTAAAGTCAGACTTAAACCGTTATTCCTCAAGTACTGGACTCGGTGTCAGTCGAGGGCCAGAACGAAAACGACTGACACATCTCGAAGAGGTAGAAACCGACGTTTCTTATATTAGTTAGACTAAAGACACAACTGGTAGATTACTACAGGTACACATCTCAGTAGAGAACACAACAACCTTCTCCCACAAACGATACTGGTCACACAAGAGAACCGTCTTGAGATAATCGGAAACGGGACGAAGTAAGACATAAGGTTCCGGTTTAAACGGACAATTAATTTTCTGCCAATGTGGAACCTTCCTTTCAATACTCGTTGGATCTGTCGTATAATTTTTCGTCTTTGTAATGAAACGGTTGTCTTCAGGTAGATCAGTTCCGATACCGAAAAGGTCACGAGTACCTACACTCTCAACTTGATATTTCTTTCGACTCGTGTCTTCTTAACTACGAAAACTTGACACCACAACCTCTTCTGAGAACTCTCGGGGAACCTGACGCTCCTCTAGGTTGGTCAGGTAGGATTTCCTCTAGTCAGGACACACAAGTAACCCTTCTTGACTACAACTTCGACTTTGAGGTTATGAAACCGGTGGACTACGCTTCTCGACTAAGTAACCTTTTCTGGGACTACGACCCTTTCTAACTCCCGTCCTCCTCTTCCCCTGCTGTCTCCTACTCTACCAACCTACCGTGGTTACCTGCACCCAAACCCACCTGAGGTCCTCAACCACTACCTATCCCTCTGGACCGTACGACGCAAAGTATGCCAGCGTTTCTCAATCTGTACTGACTCGTTAACTTGACTTGACTTGTAGGTGACTCGGTTCACACGACTTGTAGAAAAATTCGCGGAAAACAAACGCTCAGGTGTCTCTCCCATCACTCTCTCATCACTTTAGTGACGAATGCCTTGGGGTTCACCGAGGACGTTACCAAGGGGGAGATGGGTGGGATGAGTGGGTAAGGGGTTTCACAAGGTTAGACGTCCGTCTCAATTAAAAGAGTCTCCGTCTGGATCTAACGTACGAGGAGAGACTTTAGGAGGGTAACTGGAAGTAGTAGTTGTGAACACCTAGAGCTGGTTCTCGGTAGTCACCGTGGGTTCCGGAGGTCACTGCACCGACGACCCGGGGAAAAGTCGGAGTAGAGAACGGTACAAAGGACGGTAAAGAATAGAAAGTTAGGAAGACTGTCTATGTTTAATAATATAATGGATATTAAATGATTAAATCCGAAGGGACCACCGAGTCATCATTTCTTAGACGGACGGTTACGTCCTCTGTAGGGGTCTGACCATTCTAAGGGACCTCCTCCTTTACCGTTGGGTGAGGTCATAAGAACGGACCCTTTAGGGTGTCTGTCCCCTCAGACCGTCCGATATCAGGTACCTCAACGTTTCTCAACCTGTACTGAATCACTGATTTGTTATTGTTGTTAAATGACTAAATGTTCCGAGATGTTTCGGATACTCGAGAATGCGGAAAGAAGAAGTATATGAGGTCAGGGAGGTGGATGTTTGGGTCGAAAAGGACGGTTCATACGATAATTTGAAGGTAAGTGTGAAGACCTGAGTAAGGGAACTGTGGAGAGAAGGGAGAAGTCCCCGGGTGTCGTAGAGGTACGAGGTAATATGAGTAGTGTTATGACCGTTAATAAGCAGTCGTATAGTTGAACGATTAATCTGGTGGGAAAGGAATTTGTGTCCTTATATAGAATAAAAAGAAACATAGTGATCGTTGAAGGTGTTATGGAACATATATCCACTAGTGTTAGTTCTGGGGGTAACACTTCGGAGACCTTGATTAAATTAACACTTTACACTCTTCTTAATTATGTACAATAGTCAAGTCAAGTCGGTGTGTCAACAGAGACTGAAAAACACTGGGGTACCTGACGTCGTGTGGTCCGAAGGGACAGGGAATGATAGCGGGTTTCAACGAGTTTGAGTTCAGGTAACTCAACCGCTACGGTAGGTTTGTAAGAGTAGGAGACAGTGGGGGAAGAGGAGGACGGGAGGTAGAAAGAGCCGTAGTCCAGAAAAGGTTACTCAGTCGAGAAACGTAGTCTACCGGTTTCGTAACCCCAAAGTCGAAGTAGTAGTCGAGAAGGTTACTTATAAGTCCCAACTAAAGGAAATGTTAACTGACCAAACTAAAGGAACGTCTCATTCTCTAAGAGTTCTCAGAAGAGATCGTGGTGTCAAGCTTTCGTATTTAAGACGTAACGAGTCGGAAGAAATACCGGGTACAATATGACGTGTTGGTTTCGAGTACTGAGATATACACACGAACGTTCTATCTTCTTCTCTTAAATCCTTGATATCAATTTAGTTACTTACTGGTGTCTTGGCTGTCTTTAGGTAGTTCCTGAATTCTTAATTTTAGGAATTTCCGTGTTCGTTCAACCCCGTACTTTATAAGTTACGGAAAATTAAAATATATATTAAATAATAAATCTATCCACCACATCGTTTGACTGTTTTGTAAGACAATTTTTTTATGCGAATCCTCTTTTTAATATGAGCTCAAGGTTTACTACATAGTATAAATTATATTGAAAATAACTTGATAATAAGTGAACTTGATAACTTGATATTAACGTTATCAACTTGATAATAAGTGACGAAAGTAAACAAAAGTGACTTTCAACAACAAATATTCAAAAGGTGTTTACCTTCCGTTTATGTATTTTACTTACTTGTCTCCAGTCTATAATGTATCAGTCCGGTGGGTTCTACCGACAAAAGAACGAGTGACATGTAGGGGACGAACTGGTCCTGGACGAAGAGGATGTGGGACGAGCATACTAACTGAAAGGATGTATGAACGGAGTCCGAGATCGATCACTAAGAAGATTAGGTCCCCCTCCACTCCCGGTACCGGCAGACGACCAAAGGGACCAATGACTACTTGGTTGGACTCCAGTTAAGGGGGATATTGACCATTAAAGGGGAAAGGGAGGGGATGGGGGTGGTCGTTTCTGAGAGGTCGTACAGGACAAGGAGTAAGTGACGTGCACCGCCCCTCAATGAGGTCCTTGCGTGAAGTTTACACATTCTAAGAGGTAGGTAATTTGGAACTACAGAGACAACGACTGAGACCCGAGAAAGAAGTCCAATTTCGACCTGTTCATGCCCGGAAAATTGAGGGTAGATTTGTTATTTCAACAACGACAAATCAGTGATTCAGATTCAGCACAGACTGAGAACGCTGGAGTACCAGACATCGGAAGTTCCGAAGAGACAGGTACCCTAAAAGGTCCGTTTTGATGACCTCAGTCAACGGTATAGTAGGAGGTCCCCTAGAAGGACTGGGTCCCTAGTTTGGACGTAGGGAGGACGGAACCGTCCGTCTAAGAAATAGTGATTCGGTGAACCCTTCGGTTTATTATAATTATCGTTTATGAATTTGCCACGAATGATACCCGGTCCACAATAAGTAGTATATAATCAATTGAATGAGGATTGGCTTTAGGGTCTTCTATCCACGATGATTAAAAGGACGAAAATTCCTCACTCTTACATTCCATATCTTTCCAATACATTAAGTGAACACGGAGATTTATCTGTCGAATGGTCAAAGTTGTGAACCCACGAGACGGTACTCTACCTTGGTCCATTTTTGTTTGGTCCTTTACTTCTGTTTTTATCTTTCTTACCTGCCCCCTTAGGTCCTTTTCGTCGAAGATTCCTTATTCTGGAAAAGTACTACCATAAATAATTATAACGAACGACAGACACCAGAATAAACCTACTTGTACCAGTCAAACTACTCTCATGAGTGCGTCCACGATTACTCCCTCCTGGTCTAGAAGGAATTGTAAACTGGTCTGGGTAAGTGTCGTCGGGTACATCCCATCGACAGAAGATCTCCCGAACGGGTTTCGTATTAATCGTTAAGGTTGGTGAGAGAGGACTTGTCCTCCTAAATATAATCGAGATTGACCTAGTCGACCAAAATCGACCCTACATAATGTGGTCGTCTCTGGTCGAAGGTCGGACACCACGGGAACCGACTCGTAGTCATAGGGAGGTTTGTGAATAGAACAGTACGGTAACGACGCGACAGTGACTCAGGACGTAGAGGAGTGGTCCCAGTCTTATTCTCCCCTACAGTCTCGTACTTACCTAGGGCCAAAGACTGAGATCGTTGAAGACAGACAAAGAAACAAACTCAGTCAACACATCGAAGATGTCTCGACTTTCTGACAGTGAGTTTGACCAGTGAGAAAGACACCAGTCAGGTTCGAACACTGTGTTAACAATCGTTCGTTCTGTCCTTGTCATTTCAGCGAGAACCGAGCCGAAGACCGCAGTCCTGAGAAACCCTACCCAGGGATGTGAACGCTGTAGTCAACCGTGCTCCTTGACTTTGCACTCCGTCCCTTAATTCTAAAATCTTTTACTTCTCTCTCGAACCCCTTGTTACGGAAGGACAAAATTAGTACACGACCGGCACCGGGACAACAGAGAAATCAAACTCTTTGTTCAGATAAAGGGACCAATGTTTACGTCCCACCTATACTGAAATACCCAACAATCCTACTTCTTACGAGACACACACATACACACACACACAACAACAACACAAACTTCCTCCAACATGTCTAAAGACATTAATTATTTACGATGTTTGACTATTGACATGATAATATTCAACGGGGGAAAGAACGAGAACCTGTATAAGGGAATATAAAGAATTAATATCCAGGTGAAACTCTCATATAACGAACATTCTGAATGACTCGTTAAAACACGTTTATAGAATAAGAGAACGGGAATCAATGAAGTGTATATTTTATTTCCCAAACACCGTTTAACAGAAGTACTAAAGAAGATCGAAGTGTCAAGATGTTGAACTCTATTAGTTATTTACGTACGACTAACCAATTTTTACAGAAGGTAAACGTTTTGTAAGTGGTAGGTTCCTGATTAAACAAATCTTTATTGGGAGAGGTCCCCTTCTTTCTTCCCACAGTGTGATAAACACTATTCGACAAACGACTAAAAAGAGACCGATCTAGGATTGTGGTTTAGTTAACGGTGATTTCCAACGACTAATTCGTATTTCATTCTTCTATTGAGGAGACAATTTCCCTCGTATATCCATAGAAGGGTATTCTATGTCTATGTCCAAGGGTGTCAGCATTTCTTGGACGGACAGTTACACCCTCTGTGTCCTCTGCGTCCAAGCTAGGGACCCAGTCCTTCTAGGACACCTTTTCCTTTACCTTTGGGTGAGGTCATGAGAACGGACCTTTTAAGGTACCTCTCTCCTCGGACCACCCGATGTCAGGTACTGCAACGTTTCTCAGTCTGTACTGACTCGTGCGTCGGTACGCATCCCTACCTCTTCCCCAGCGGGGTGAAAGTGGGTAGACACGGGTAAGTGAAGATGACCTCGTAGATTCTATCAGTGACCTGTCAGGTAGTGATCTACAGAGGGGAGACCTTACCCACTCACAAGATCTTGGCGTAGGAGAGGAAATCAAAAGACTACTTGAGTCTAAGTTTCAATTAGGAGACTAGTTATCTCTGTAAATCGTTTTCGACGTTACTGAATGTTTTTACCGTGGTACCACACGATAGGAGAAAGAACCGGTAACACTACACTAATGAAACGGAATAATTTCTTCACTAAGACTAAGACTGGCTCAACTAAGGTCCCTGTCTTTGTTTCACGTGTCGTAAGAAGACCTCGGACTCGGTGACGGAAGCGATCAAACCGACGGAGGAGAGGAGACCTGAAGACGAAATATGTGAAGGGTGTCGAGACTGTGGAGATAAGTTATACAGAACAGTAAGAACCGATTATTTTAACCGGAATACGGTTCAGTTGGTAGGAGAGTTTAGGATCCACAGGGTAGAGTAATACAAAAGGAAAAATAGTGAATTATTTTACGTCATGACAGGCTGGTTAAAACACACAAAGAAACAAGACAGGATGTTTATGTTTGGAGAAGGTTGTATTCTTGCCTGGTAAAAGAGTTGATACTATAATGAAGAGTGAAAGGATGTCGATTCCTTCTAAGATTTTTCTCTAAAAAAAAAAAAAATCAACACACCGAGAAATAAGGGAAACTTATATAAGTCAGTGATTCTCTTCTTAAGAAGAAATATTTGGGTAGTTAAACGAATTCTTGGAGTAGAAGGTGACCCTGTGGGACAGAGAATAATCCTCATAAAGTCAAACGTGATTTTTGGTCTACAAGTCGAAGAGCGAGACGAAGGAGGTAATGGAAGACTCGGTCCTTGAGACATGACAACTCAGGGAAAACGGTATTATGGGTGACCTAAAAATTCTAATCTAAACTTATGTATGTATACATATTTTGCAATTTATACTATAGTACCTGTTACAAAACACCCAAAACAAAAACAACTTAAATCTCGTGCAAAAAACAAGAAAAAGTAAAAGGAGTCAGGGGAGACAATAAGAGTGGTGTAGAAAGGGAAGGTGGGACGAGGACATAGAACGACTTTGGTGTATGTGTCTAGGAAAAGATAAAGAAGTACAAATACATCAATATGTTTATACTTGCATGTATATCGTTATATCGTCTTTAATTCCGACATAATCGGTTCCAGAGTCGTCTTTTATCTACCGTTAAGAGTTAATTCTAGTAAGTTTCTCTTAGATTATTACCCTAATGAAATTTTTCATGTCTCATAGTTTTTTGACATAACTATTAAATATGACTAACCTCGATATGGAATCCCGGCAATTGTAGGGATTCTGTTTCCTTGTCTCCCTCATCACAAGTCTTTAATGTCCTTTCAGTATTTCTTTCCCGACAGAACTCTCTTCGACACTATAAGTCTCTAAGTCGGTCAGGACTGAAGACGGAGGACGGTCCTTAAGACTAACCGACTGTCCTTCAATAGTCAAAGTCTCTTGGGTTACCAGACCAGGTATTTCTAGTCGGAGAGTCCCACGTCTAGTCTCACCTTTTCCAATTCTCAGCTACACTTCCCCTCCTTACCTCTGAGGGTAAATCCTAACAGAAACAACGACAATAAACAAAGGTTTTTACTCTAATACAATAAGTATGAACCGATGTAAGTGGAAAGAGGTGTTGTGAATCGTCTATAGGAAGGTTTAATACATAGCATCGAAGGTAAATAAGAAAAATTACCGACGTATTCTCAAACACTACACCTTTCAAGGTTTACGTAAGTTTGAAAACGGTATTACTTGTTACAACCTTATATACACATTTATACACAAACGTACATATATACCTACAGTACATACGTACATACACACCCCCACACACATATATATATATATATATATATATATATATATCGCTCTCTCTCTCGAAAAGTGTCCGAGATTGAAAAGTGTAATCGTTTCATGTACTCAGGGGAAAGGGGAAGTAGGTGAGACCTTCATCCACAGGCAGAAAAATTAAGAATGATCAGACTTCCATCTCGTTACGGAATAAAATGAGAGATAGACCATACAAGGATTGACGTGAACTTATACAAAAGTATATAAACAACCGATAAATCCCTCTGTTACCCTAAAAGATTGGGTACCCGAGAAACGACCATCGGGAAAAATCCTGACACTAAGAGAAAGACTATAAAAACAAGTCTACCGGTATAGACAGAGGTGGAGACAAGTGGAGACACCTGGTCTAAACGGTCACTAGTTTAAAAATAAACAGATGTATGAAGCGAAAGACAGACAACTACAATCGGAAGAGAGACCACAGGTATTCGTTTCTACTCCTCAAATAAGAGAAACCACACCCCTGACTATGAGGTCAACCTGAAACTGGATTTTTATAAAAAGAAGGAAAGTCGTAGTATGTCTACTAGGGACTTCATCGTCGAGATTCCGTAACGAAGTCAAGTCAAGTCAGTGAGTCAACACAGACTGACAAACGTTGGAGTACTTAGCGTTGTGCGGTCCGGACGGACAGGTAGTGGTTGAGGTCCTCAAGTGAGTTTGAGTGCAGGTAGCTCAGCCACTACGGTAGGTCGGTAGAGTAGGAGACAACAGGGGAAAAGTAGGACGGGAGTTAGGGACGGTCGTAGTCTCAGCAAAGGTTACTCAGTTGAGAAGCGTACTCCACCGGTCTCATGACCTCAAAGTCGAAATCGTAGTAAGGAAGGTTTCTTGTGGGTCCTGACTAGAGGAATTCTTACTTGACCAACTTAGAGGAACGTCAGGTTCCCTGAGAGTTCTCAGAAGAGGTTGTAGTGTCAAATTTCCGTAGTTGAGAAACCGTGAGTCGAAAGAAGTGTCAGGTTGAGAGTGTAGGTATGTACTGGTGACCTTTTTGGTGTCGGAACTGATCTACCTGGAAACAACCGTTTCATTACAGAGATGAAAAATTATACGACAGATCCAACCAGTATTGAAAGGAAGGCTCCTCATTCGCAGAAAATTAAAGTACCGACATTAGTGGTAGACCTCACTAAAACCTCGAGTTTTTTTATTGCAGACTGTGACAAAGGTGACAAAGGGGTAGATAAAGGGTACTTCACTACCCTGGTCTACGGTACTAGAAGTAAAAGACTTACAACTCGAAATTCGGTTGAAAAAGTGAGAAGAGAAAGTGAAAGTAGTTCTCCGAAAAATCAAGGAGAAGTGAAAGACGGTATTCCTACTACAGTAGACGTATAGACTCCGTAACGAATGAATGTCGGTAAAGAGAAACAGCCGACACCATACTGAATTATCGTAACTTCGAAGTGAGTAAACTTTACTTAGGATTTCTTATCTTCCCTTGCTTATGAGACACCGGTGGACAACACGGCTGAGGACACGGAGACAGTGGAGTGAATAGGATGGGTCTTGGAACTCTCTCTAGTTCCGTATTACTTATGTTTACACTTAGGTTTAGTCTACTTCTAGAACAATTTTAAGTCTAAGGTTTAGTCACCCTCCCGGACTCTTAGACGTAGAGGTCTTTGAGGGACCCCACGTCTCCGACGTCTGGGTCCCTGGGGGTAAATCTCATCTGTCTTCTGTCTGCTATCTCCGTAGACATCTAACTCGTCGGATGTTCGTCTGACGATGACGACGACGACGACGACGACGACGACGACGACGTAGTGAAGTCAGCACAGGTTGAGACACACTGGGGTCTCTACCGTCGGGTGGTCCGAGGGGGTAGGGACCCTAAGAGGTCCATTCTTGTGACCTCACCCAACGGTAAAGGAAGAGGTTACGCACTTTCACTTCAACGAGTCAGCACAGGTTGAGAATCGCTGGGGTACCTGACGTCGGATGGTCCGAAGAGACAGGTACCCTAAAAGGTCCGTTCTCATGACCCCACCCCACGGTAACGGAAGAGACTGTTCATTTGATTCGATGACATATTGATCATTCATCTCTTGTTATCAGTTTGTGTCAGACGGAGCAGGTTTCGAAGACTTTAGTTCGACTGGGTAGTCTTTGGAACACACCTACCGTTGTCAAGTGAACAGAAAGAAGATCTTCTAAGATTTAAGGAGATCTCATCTCCGACAAAACGAACAAAGTCACGGGGACCAGAACGTACGACAGACCGTGTGTCTATAAACGGTTTGTTACTCACCGTCTAATTCGTTTTTACACACCCTGGACGTTATCTGGACGGTTGAAGTTTGAGTTGACACGTGTAGTCTCCGTCGTCCTTTCTTTGAAGATCGTGGACCCGGGTCTCGACTCTTGGGGACTCGACCTCGACAGGGTTACCTCTCGTAGTGAAACGAGACTCATAGAAAGGATTGATGAAGGGGTGAGTCATTTAGTGACTCTTTGATTCTGGTACTTCATCAAGGACCGGTAACTGGTCGTTGTGTCCTTTTCTAGTAGGAGAACCCCTATTTTCATCCGTTCCGTTCGGTTCCACTTCACAACAGATCTTCGTAAAGTAAACCCATAGAAAGGGACCACCGAGTCTACCATTTCTTAGACGGATGGTACGTCCTTTGAACCCAAATTAGGTACCCAGTCCTTCTAGGGGACCTCTTCTCTTACCGATGTGTGAGGCTATAAGAACGGACCTCTTAGGCTACCTGTCTCCTCGGACTGTCCGACGTCAGGTACCCCAGTGTTTCTCAACCTGTACTACCCACTGATTGTAACACGGAGACTCGTGGAGACTCATGTCTAAATCATTTCGTCTGTCTCGGAACCGAAGTGCTTCGAGTGTCTCTTCGAAAATATCGTTACGGTTCTTGTCCTATTGTTTTATTATTGTTGGTGAATGTTCTGGTGCGGTCCAGAACACATTCCTGGACCGGGGAGTGTATGTAATAGAGTAACACAAATTAGCAGTGTCGTAGAAGGGACGCCACCTGCGGGAGGAGTCAAACTTCTACTTTGTCACTGTGTGTCCCTACCATTCATTGAACTCGTTCAGTTTGCCCATCAATCCGGTCTTAGTCCTAAATGAAATTTCAGGTAGGTTAAGTAAGACCAAAAGTAAGTTGTTCTTAATTAAGGCACGGACAAGACCCGAACCATTGTGCGACACACATGTTTCGTTCAGAAGATGATGTGACCCTATCAAAAGGAAAGGAGGGAATAAAAACCTTCGTTTCAATTCATAGAGTCCAACTAAGGTAGATGTATAAATTTAATTTCTCTCTATCTCTTTCTGTGATTAACCTATAGAGTATAGGGGTTGGTGTAATAAGGACTCAATTTTTTTTTTTTGTATAACGGAGTAAACTTGGTTAAATGGACCTATTTCCCCGAAGGGTCCACCGAAATCATCATTTCTTGGGCGGACCTCTACGTCCTCTGTACTCTGTACCCAAAATAGGGACCTAAACTAGGGACCTCCTCCGTGCCGTTGGATGAGGTGATAAGAACAGACCTCTTAGAGTACCTGTCCCTTCGGACCGACAGATGTCAGGTACCCCGACGTCTCAACCTGTGTCGACTTCACTGAGTCGTGTAAGTGTACGTACACCCATTCTGATCTTAACGGTTGAGGAAGTGTTTCTCCACCTGTGGTATAGACACACACACAAGCTCTTAAAAGACCCTCGAAAATTCTTTGAAATAAACCATTATTATATTGCGTATGACTTATTCACTTCTTTAAAGTCAGGAATAGATATAATCATGTTCTTGAGTTTTCGACACTTCGACACATCCTTGTGTGGGAGAGAGGGGGAGGGCCTTGAGGGAGTCCCATCCAACGTCTCCTTCCCATTTGATAATTGAAAGTCACTTTCCTTCGAATTTAACGTTACGGTCGGGACATACCACGTTTTAAACGACCAACGGAAGGATCTCTTGTTAGGGGTAACCGACTCAGGTCGACCCTTTAACCCTCGTCGCCACGTCCTTCGGAGTGAGTCGTAAGACCTAGGAAATATTGGAAGACGAAACACTTGGTGTCCGAGTCTGTGACTTCGTCGCCTGGAGCGACTCCGGTGCGGGTGCAGGAAGAGAATAGGGGGGGCGGGGGGGGTGGGTTACACCGGCTCATTGGTGCCGCTGTCCCTCCTGGTCCTGGCCACCCTCCTTGTTACGATTGACTTACAAACAAGATAGTGACACAAGGTGACCCACCGTTTCTCGAAATGTTAGTTATATCAGTCTCTGTAGTTCAGTTACATAAGACTTCCGTCGAGTGCCCTTCTCTTCCGTTACGAGGACTGAGTCTTGCTGGGCACTTAGACAGGTCCTTAGTAGGTCGACTCTTTTGTTAGACGGAAAGTTCAGTGACTATTTAAGAAAGGTGAATTAGAAATAAATTCCTTGTCACAATTAATCGACACTGATAGAGTACATTAATAGAATTTTGTCTTAACCATGACTTACGACTATTTCCGTTAGAGTTCTCTGTTACCACCCAAAACAATCAAAGTTCATATAATAAATGTGATTTGTCTCTACTTATACCACTTTATTCTTAAACAACTGTGACAGTAGGTACGAGGTCTAACTTTGATCTTCAATTTTACTACTATATCCTTGAAGGATGTACGAGATCCACTGAACGTCAACGAAAAAGACAAAGGTCTAACGTAAAAAAAAGTTAAACCTCCTAAAAATTTAATTGAGATAGGTTCATTAAACAGTCATTTTATGAATAACGCCTATACGGTAGAAGTCAACACTTGTTATGTGTTTTTATGTTCTGTCCTAGGATAGAGGGTTACTTCTTTAATATTAAATGAACCCCACACACCTTATACACACGTTTAGAATTAGTCTCTATGAATCAATGGAATAGACCCGTTATTGAAAATGGGAACTGAGGGTAGTTCTGGACTCTTGTAAGAGTAGTAAACGTCTATTGATCTTTCTCCTTGTCTCTTCCGTTACCGTGGGGTGAGGTCATGAGAACGGACCTTTTAGGGTACCTGCCTCCTCGGACCATCCGACGTCAGGTACCCCAGCGATTCTCAGCCTGTACTGACTCGCTGAAGTGAAAGTGGAAAGTGAAAGTACGTAACCTCTTCCTTTACCGTTGGGTGAGGTTACAAGAACAGACCTCTTAGGACCCCTGCCCCCTCAGACCACCCGACGGTAGAGACCCCAGTCTGAACTCAGTCTGTGCTGACTTCACTGAATCGTCGTCGTTGTCTCTCTCCTTTTAGAGGTAAAGAGACCCTTGTAAGTCAAAAATATATAATGAACTAAAAAAAGTAAACCTTTAGTACCGTCTTAATTCAACGTGTCTCCAGAGTTATCCAGTATTATTACCCAATTTTGCTTGTTCCAACTGGAATTGTCCTTCAAGACACAAAGTCCGAAGGGAACACCGACTCGACCATTTCTTAGGCGGTCGTTACGTTCTCTGGACCCAAGTTACGGACCCAAGTTAGGGACCCAACCCTTCTAGGGGACCTCTTCCCTTTCCGATGGGTGAGGTCATAAGACCGGACCTCTTAAGGTACCTATGTCAGGTACCCCATCGTTTCTCAGCCTGTCTTGGCTTACTGAAAGTGAAAGACACAAGGTCTCCTAAATACTCTAAGGTCCGAGACACTTTGGTCTCTACCTCGTACAGCTAAAGTAGTTCCTAGGTAAAGAGATCGTGGGTCGGGTCACAAAGACTGTCTCAATTGTGATTATTTGGAAACGACGTATTTACTTGAACAGGTTCAATGTGTCAGTCACTCATTCTAAAGTGTTACCAACTAAAACTACGTTTCCTTTATAAATTGTTCCACCTTTACGGACTTTTTCAGAGTGATTCCTCCTTCTGTACCAATTTTTTGTCCGAAAGTCAAGTGAGATCTCATAAAAAGGTAATTGTCCAACTGGATGAGACCTAACTTTGGATAATGACTCATTATTTTGATTGAAACACCAAGTCCTATCCGTAAAGATTACACCTTCTCTTCCCTTTCTTTCCTCCGTACCTACATAGATTCCACCTTTCCTTCCCCTTTCTTAAAGAGATTTGAAAATAAAGATGGTATGTTCATATCTACCACACATATGTGTTTCGTATATTTACAATATATAACGTTATAATATACATACAATGAACAAATCAGTACAGGCTGAGAAACACTGGGGTACCTGACATCGGGCGGTCCGAGGAGACAGGTACCTTAAAGGGTCCGTTCTTATGACCTCACCCATCGGTAACGGAAGAGGTCTCTAGAAACGTTGGGTCCCTAACTTGGACCTACAGGGTGTAACGTCCGTCTAAATCACTATTGGTTTTATAAACCTCGTCACAAAGAGTTCTTTCCTTGAACCACCACCCAATTCTTTCTCCCTTCTCAAATCTACCTCACCGTGATTACCATTTCTTGTGCGGACGGTTACGTCTTCGGTATTCTCTGGGCCCAAACTAGGGACCTAGTCCTTCTAGGGGACCTCTTCCCTTACCTTTGAGTAAGGTGATAAGAACGGCCCTCTTAAGGTACTTGTCTCCTCGGACCGCCCGACGTCAGGTACCCCAGTGTTTTTAAACCTACGCTGACTCGCTTATTGTGAAAGTGAAAGTATCCCTCTTATCTAATCCGGTTATTACACCTTTGATGTTCATTAGACCAGACCGATGTCCTGTCCCACGGACGTCCTCCCGTCCCTTCCGACTCCGATCTCCTCGTCCGTCCTGTGTCGATGTTTCTCCTAAGATGAGTCGATTCCTTTTACATCAAATACGACTTCCTTATGAGTAGTCTTGTCCATTTTCTTTCGATGACTCTCACTGGACCTCTCACCCTTCTATCCCTTCTTTGTAACGTCTTCAGTTGAGGGGTGGTGTCAATTTGTGTTATTATTACTTGTTCTTCTAGTATAAACCATCCCTTCTACAGTCTCTAAAAAAAAAGAGAATAAAAAACCCCTACCCCTCGTGATTCTAGAACCCGAAGGGAGAACTGTCACCATTTCTTAGGTGGACGGTTACGTCCTCTGTACCCAAACTAGGGACCCCAGTCCTTCTAGGGGACCTCTTCCTTTACCGTTGGGTCAAGTCATAAGAACGGACCTTTTAGGGTACCTGTCTCTTCGGACCACCTGATGTCGGGTACCCCCAACGTTTTCTCAGTCTGTACCGAATCGTTGATTTGTTGTTGTTATCGATTCTGGAAGTTTATTCTTTATGTAAAGGGTACCGTTGAGTATTTAGTTTGTTTGAAAAGTACTTTTAAAACATAATCGTTATTGTCATATATAACAATGGTACACGTTCCATGAGACCGTGGCAAAAAAGAAGACAACACAAGACAAATAAAAATTTTAAGATCAACTCCAGACGATTTGACTAGAGGGTGTCTTCATTACCGACCACTGCTTATTAAACTTTTACTGACGTAGTCTAGTGTCACTTACGCCTTATACCATTGGTGCTGTCTAAGTGTAGATTTCTATCATTGCAAAAGACAAGATAAAAATATACAGGACGTTCGATCTAAACTGAAACGTTTCGGGTCTACTATTGTGAATGTATACATACATTTATTCAATTTCATTCTTAAGATGAGTCAGGCCAGAGGTGAAGTCAGAGTCTGGGAAAGATCTTTACACGAAATTTTTTTGTGAGTATGACCATCAACATTTTGACAAAACACTTTGAAGGATAAAGCATTCCTTATCATGGGTTAGTGTTTATAAAACTCTTTGACACCTCCACGACCCTCCCTTTCCTCTCATCTCACAGATCTAATTTTATGAAGTAAACCCCCTGAAGGGTCCACCAGGTCACCAATTCTAAGGTACAAAGGTGACGTCCCCATCACCTTGACTAGGGACCAGTCTCTTCGTTCTAGGGTGTACAACACATTGGTTTTTTTATTCATTTATCCCGGTTTTAAGATCTTTATATAATATTTATTTAATTTCTGAAGTAAAATCTATTACTTTTGGTTTTCGTTAGGGGTGTAAAGTTTCTTTTAGTACTTACTGAAAAGAGATAGAATCTTTCCTTAAGGAAATACCGAGTCGACCATTTCTTAGACGGACGTTACATCCTCTGGACACAACCTAGGGATCCAACCCTTCTAGGGGACCTCTTCCCTTTCCGATGGGTGACGTCATAAGACCGGACCTCTTAAGGTACCTGACATATCAGGTACCCCAGTGTCTCTCAACCTGTGCTGACTCTCTGAAAGTGTGAAAGATTTTAGTGAAGAACTTTATTTACTCTGCTCTACCTCTACGAAGTTGTGAAGTCAAGAGGTATGTGAAAAACACCTGACCTATCCCGTCTGGACCTAAGTTGTCTATTATCTTTAGAAAGTCGACTGAAGATCTTTGTTTTCCTAATAGACTATGTGGTAACGAAGACTTTTTGTACGGTTGTTTTGTGTAGATTGACCCTCCGAAAAAGGTGACATCGGTACGTGAAGACAGGGGAATACAATCAGGATACAAATGGGTCACTGTCCAAACAAGAACGACTCCGGTCAACGTAACCATAATGACAATCTCACCTCAAGGAAAAAATAAAAAGGGGTGAGAAACTAAGGTATTGCTCCCTTAAAAAAAGGGAGGGTGTGAGAGGTTTGTAGAGAGGAGGAGAAGTAAGTAACACGGGAAACCCTTCATCTCATTAAATGTTTACCTTTTTGACCCTCCTTTTCACGACCAACCGAGTTGAAATGAAAAGAGAGAACCTAGTTGTATGGACCAAGACGGGAACTTCCTGGAGTCACAGACACTCCCTTCCAAGAACCCCGAAGAACCCCGATACATCAACACAGAAGTGGATTATCGACGTGGTAGTTACTCCGCTGACACATCTCAAATCAGGAAGTAGGACCGAATATAGTAATACTTTCACTACAAGACTGGAGTTATAAACGAGAACCAAAATAAAAGTTGAATAAACCTTTGATCTATCCTTCCTCCCTACGATTAATAACTCAGATGAAAACATATGAGGACATTAAAATTAATGTAATAAATCAAGTTGTAATGAATTTATCTACTTTACATTAAACATAACAAAGTTAATTCAACTTATACAACTTTTCTGCACTGTTTCCATTCAGTGGATTGTTTACGATGACTGAGTTCATACTCGTTCTGTTGACATTTTCTAGTAAATTTTAATATTTTTAGATCTCAAGAAATAAGTATAATGAGGAGATTACAGAATGTCAATAAAAAAAGTTAAACTTGTTTGACTTTGACCTTGAGTACACGATACGAAAATTACTACATGAAAAATGTTCTGTTTGGTTTGTGTCTTAAGGTCGGACGAATGGGTTTACCTTTCCTTTTTCGGAACTGGAAAGTAATTTTTTTTCTTCTTCTTCTTCTTTTCTCAACGTGTACATACTCAGTTTGTTGTACAAATAGAAAAAATTTTTATTAAAAAGAGAAATTATAAGAATTTGTTATATATAAAACGTGGTCCTTTGAAGATATCAAAAACAAATTTTCGATCTCTAAAAAACACCCCCCTCACGAAACTCTTATATCGTTTTCGATATCTAGAGAAAGACGGTATCTCTAATATATGTGTGTTTCAGTATCGAGTGCCTAGAGTACTTAGGACGGAAACTAACTCAAGGAACTTTTTGGAGGGTAGAGATCCACAATAACTGCCGATCTGATTATAAACGGTTGCAACGTCCTATTGGTAGTTTATTTTATTTACACTAGATTTCGGTTTCTTAATCTTTAAACTGTGGATGAAATAAAACTCGAGTAGACGGATATATAGATCTCCTGATAAACTTCCAGTCCGTGGTGTAAATTTTTCTATGAGTTTTCGGTCTTAAATGAATCTTTTTTTTTTACAGATTCTATTACGTCCTACGTCTTTGATACGGTGTACTGATGACCGACCCCTCCAAATAATATCCCTTTTTAATGAGTCCCTACTTCATAGGTACAACTGTCGCCTGACCCAACTTCCGTACGTGATAAGACACAACAACGTCGTCCAATCTTGTACGTCGTTCTGTTGATCGATGAGAGTCCGTCCACCCCTGAAACACACTCTTAGGGAGGACAACCTCCTTCCTCACTAATTATTTGATTAGTTGTTCGTAACTATTTCTCGGATGATAGACGAGTACTAAAATCTAACGGATAGAGAAACTACTCCATATTAACACAAAATTTAGTAAGAGACCTCAAGATTTTTTGACTTACATGTTACAATATTTTTTAACGAAAAAGTGAACGTATCTATTCAATATATAATAAGAGGTAAAAAGTTTTCAATACATTCATAAAGTCAGTTTCCGAAGATATTATAACGTAACTAAAAGATCCATAACACAAGAACTAAACAGATAAGTTTTCTTAAAGAACTAAAAAGGGGCAAAAGACCAGTTAAGAATTCGTATTACTATTTTGACCAATATGAAACGAAACCTTCAAGTGGTCAGAAAACTAGACGTGTCATTGGAAAAATGGGGAGGGTGACATTGGGGTAAAAGTACCTTTATAACGACATGTCTTCTCCCCTAAATAAGAATAAAAATGATAAAATTAAAAGGTCACCTTTAACCTATTATGGTTTACGAAGGGGATGGGGAGGGAGGAGAAAAAGAGAATAGAGAATGGGACAGAAAGGGAGAAAGGGACATTGAACACGGTTTTTAAGAAGGTCATATTGACAAATTAGTCAAAAAGTCTCAAGTCATATTTTACTTTTAGGTCTTGGGGAACAAGTTTTTACTAATTCTTAAAGCTCTACCTTCGTTCTCTCGTAATTTGGTTCGAGTCTCTTAATTTGGTTCGTACACGTGTACGACAAGTAGGTACTTCGGTCGGGGTAAATATTAATGTTCAGTAAACAACTCACTGAAGATATAAGATCCGTGACCCTTTTGATTGTAGGTAACCAAGTAAATTAGAAGGGACTTTATAACATTAGAATTAAAACACTTCTTCTTGTGTCTCTCAATAACCTCCCTCTCAAAATATTCCAGTATTCGTATACTTCACCTCAAACCCCTAATCTTGAGTCTCGGGGAGAGTTATCTCTTAATCCTCTCTACCTCTCTTTTACACTTGTCGACTTTGGTAGTCAAGGGAGTTTCAAAATCGTTTATCGACAAGACGTACGTATTTTAGTCTCGTACAATTAAAGGTCCTTTAGTTTGTTTTTATGTTTCTACCTGGGTATGGAAAATCCGTATACGTTATTTCATCTCTTACTATATTGTACTTCTACCACAAAAATAGTGAGTATTTTATTAGAACCACATCATTCTTAAGACGATGACTCCTTTCCAGTTTTCTGGTAAGGTAGTTACGCAAGACAGTTTGTCCAGATGAGAGGGGTCGAGTCGTTACCGTAGGTCTGATAAGGTCAGGAGGACGGATGGAGGAAGGGGGGTCTTTCTAAACCGATGAGCATTCTCAGTGAGGACGGTCGAGGGATTCGGGGGAAAAGGAATGATGTCTTGAGTGACCTAACCACCCATTTTCTAGTCAGGTGTATACCCTCGATCTCAGGTAAATAGGTTTCCGGTATGTGTGACCTCTGACTAAGAGAAACAAGGTGTGGACAGGACCTGTTCACCACTAGAATCTATAAATAAAGAAAAGTCTGATTTTGAGAGGAACGTACTTGAGAAAGAACTCCACGTGTCAACTTCGTTCGGAACACCGATGTGTACACTTTATTATAAAAGGATAGTTGTAATAGTCATTATTTTGCTTAATTTTTTAGAAGTAGAGAACTAGAAATAGTAAATGAATACTTACGATAACATGATCTCTTTTCCTTTCTTATCATGAAAAACAGAAGGGTCACTAAGGGAAAGATGTGTGTGTGTATATATGAGTATGTTTGTAAGGAGAAAGGGTTTGAGAATTTTTTATAACGAAATAAGTCTAGACAGTGAGTCTTGACCACCTATGTTTTAAAGCAGGCGTCGTTAACCAGGTAAGACAATGCTACTCAGGATTTAGTCTCTCTGAACCCGAAGACCTGACTCGAGAAAGTAATTACCCAATAGTCCGAAGAGTGTTTCATGAGGGGTAGACACTCGGAGGTAAAAAAGTAGACATTATTTTTCACCGTAGACCACTAGACCTCTCAAAAAAAGGTGGGGACCGTCAGAGACTTAGTGAGTAAGTTCCAGTCTCAGAGTCTTAGAAATTTCTACCGTCGGGTGTCCTAGGGTATCGTTTAATTAGACTTGACTATGTTAATACACTGTCCTTACCTTCTCTTCTGAAGTCGATCGTACATATGAATCGTTTACAGCAACCTTGTATTTCAATAGACTTGTCCTTACTGAACTTCCCACGTCTGTATCCCGTCGTGTGTACTTACTGCAACACTACTAAGTCCTCCTGCTATAAAACTATTTCTGACCTAACTGGATATGTGTGACGATAAAAATTTTACCTATTGGTTGTTCCTGAATGACATATCGTGTCCCTTGAGACGAGTTATAAGACGTTGTTCGATTAAACTTTTTCTCACACCAACAACAAGTGAACGCTTGAGCACAGACTGAGAAACACTGGGTTCCTTATATCATACGGTCTGAAGGGACAAGAAGTGATAGAGGGTCTCAAACGAGTCTAAATACGGGTAACTCATCGACTACGATAGATTGGTAGAGTAGGAGACAACGGGGGAAGAGGAAAACGGAAGTTGGAAAAGGTCGTAGTTACAGAAAGGATTGTTCAGTCGAGAAACGTAGCCCACTGATTTCATAACCTCGAAGTCGAAGTTGTAGTCAGGAAGGTCACTTATCAGTCCCAACTAAAGGAAATCCTAACTGACCAAAATAACGGAAAGACAGGTCCCCTAAGAGTTTTAAGAAGAATGTACATATATATTTTAACTTGGTGAAACACCATGTGGACTTTAATTACGTTGTAACGATTAGTTGATAACCACCACTAGCGATTTAGCAAGCACAGGTCGAGAGACACTGGGATACCTGATAGCGGACGGTCCGAAGAGACAGGTACCCTAAGAAGTCCGTTATTATGATCTCCCCTAACGGTGAAGGAGTAGGTCCCTTAGAAGAGATGAGTCCCTAGTTTGGGTCCAGAGGACGTAACGTCCGTCTAAGAAATAGATGACATGGTGATCCCTTCGGGATTAGTTGACATAAGGTTGTAGGTTTTATTTTTATTTTATTTAAAAAATAAGGTTATAGGTTTTATTTTTCAAAATTTTTTCTGACCTAAAGTGACTCAAAGGTTGTAGCGTGTTGTATACACTAGTTAATCCAAAAGTCCAGGTCATTACGATAAAAGAAACTTTTCTAATTAATTAGTGAAATTAGTGGGTGAAAAATCTATAAAACACCTACCGTCCGTACAAAGATACGGAACCTAATTTAAGTACTTGTTCTATCTCAGAGAATATTCCTCATACATATAAGATCTCTTTTATCTCATCTTGGGTTCTTCCTCTTTCCCGTCTCGTCTCCGACCCTTTGTCTCTCTTCGAACCGACTTCAAATTACTTACACTTGACACACTACCAATTAAATACACAGTTGAAGTGACCCAGTGTCAGACGGGTCTACAAACCAGTTTGTAATAAAACCCACAAAGACACTCCCACGAGTCTCTACTCTAGTTCTAAATTAATTAGACACCTGGTATTTATTTCGTATGACAGGAGGTGTTGCACCTACACACCTACGATTTATCGAAGTCAGTACAAGCTAAGAGACGTTACGGTACCTAACATCGGGTGGTCAGAGGTGATAGGTACCCTGAGAGGTCCGTTCTTATGACCTCACCCAACGGTACGGGAAGAGGTTCCCTAGAAATGGGTCCCTAGTTTAGACCCAGAAGATGTAACGTTCGTCTAAGAAACGGTAGACTCGGTGGTCCCTTCGGGGGGTCACACACCTATTCGACGTAGATTAGTTGACTTCTAGACTTGTCTTGTTTTCAGACCGTAGAAGACTTGTTGTTTCTTGAGAAGTCTTCTGACGGAAATAGACGTTGTAGTCAAGAAAAACCCAGACGTCGTCAACCGAAAACTTGAGTCTAATCTTGTAGTGAAAAGGACCAGAGGTCGGACTACTAGGAGCGATGTATAAAATCCGAACAGTCGGAGGTATTGACTCATTTGGTTAAGGTATATGATTTATAGAAAGAGATATTTGTCTGTAGGATAACCAAGGTAAAGAGACCTCTTGAGACTGTGTCTTTCCCTGTTATTTTTACTCCACCTCTCTATCCCCGACACGGTTTACCCAAAAAACCTGTGCCAAACCTTAAACATAAAATTTATTTCCCAATTTAACATTTCCCAACCGTAACCTCCCAAAAATCGTCTCCTTACAATTATAGAACACATGTGACTCGAGTAAGTTTGACGACACACCTCTCACGTTCGTAACTCCCTCCGTTCGTACTTTCACCCCTCTGACCTCTGTCTCAATGATGTTTGTAGATCCGTCTCCTACTACCATATGAATTACCAATCCGTCTAAGAAACCTTAATTAGTCTTTAACGAGTATAAGACCTTTATAAGTCCTCACTCAAGACTGTCCTGAAATATAAAACCTAAAATGTAAAAGTTTAAACTTTTTGTTTCCTATAAAAGACGACAGTGTTCTTATGTCTTTGTCGTCTATTCCTTAAACACTGAAACCGGGTCTTTCTTACTTTCAGTGATACATTGTTATTTGATCTCTTTTGTTTTCATTTCAAACACTAATAATTATGTTTCATCTCGACGATGACGATGACGATAACGATTCAGCGAAATCAGTACAGGCTGAGACACGCTGGGGTATCTACCGTCGGGTGGTCCGAGGAGGCAGGGACCCTAAGAGGTCCGTTCTTGTGACCTCACCCAACAGTAAAGGAAGAGGTTACGTACTTTCACCTTTCACTTTCCCTTCAATGAGTCAGCACAGACTGAGGATCGCTGGGGTACCTGACGTCGGGTGGTCCGAGGAGGCAGGCACCCTAAAAGGTCCGTTCTCATGACCTCACCCCACGGTAACGGAAGAGGCTCGATTCCTATTAGTTTTTCGGGTACTGATCAGGGACATGGAAACTATTGTGGACACTGGGTTAAAGTAGTAGATGTCTTATTCATGCGTCGTCTGTTTCAACAGTATTTCTAATTATGAACGTAACCCGAAGGGACTACTGAGTTGCCCATTTTTTAAGTGGACACTACGTCCTCTGGACCCAAGCTAGGGACCCAACCCTTTTAGGGGATCTCATCCTTTACCGTTGGGTCAGGTCATCAGAATGTACCTTTTAGAGTACCTGTCTCATAGGACCGTCCAATGTTAGGTTTTCCAGTGTTTCTCTACCTGCACTGACTTACTGATTTGTGTCGTGTATGTCCTGAATTTTTTGAGGTCCGTACGTCACTAGTAGTATATTCAGAGTGAACAATGATAATAACGATAGTAGTAGTAGTGGTAGTAGTTATCGGTATTAACCATTTTTAGACCCATTTCAGGTGGATTCTTAGTTTTGAGTTTATGACAGGGTTTCATTCGTTCTCAAGAGACCCAATTAAGACTCGTGTGTAATTTTTTTTTTCGAATACACTTGTCGTGTCTGTATGAGTACGACTTGTGGTAAAAGGGTCTTTATTTATCCAGTCGGTAGTAACTGAGGATATGGGTGTTTTTTGTTCCATTCGTTCAAGAGTTCATCCGACCTCTTGGGAATTGGGAATCTGTACTAAGACTATTTTGTTTTTTTTTTCTTAATGAATGTTATTACTATCATTTTAGTTAGTTCATGGATGCCACACGTTACGTGATCGGAGAAATGTAAGTATGTATGAGTAAATGAAATAACTATTAAATTAAAATCATTCCTGGGTTGTCCTAAGACGTAGTCTTTACTTCTTTGGTCCGAATTTCTTCAACGCATAGAATGTGTTCTAGAGTACGATCATTTACTTTCTGAGTGTGAAAATAAAGTTTTAGGTACGAAATGTATATTCCAACCTTTCTTACCTTTAATGAATATTTCTCTTGTTCTTTGGAGTAAAGAACCAATTGTCCTCTCTTTTTCGGAATAGACGACACGAGGAAGTTTATTTCTAACTCTTATACTTTATGTCGGAAACTGAAACGCGAAGTGACCGGTCTTTTCGACGGTATTTGATTCCGTTCTCGGGAGTCTGTAAATAAGACGGAGTCTCCAAGGTAGTGGGAAGGAGGGAAGGAGAGGAGTGAAGGGTTTATTGTTGGTGTTTCTTTTTATTTGACAGTTTAGTGTGGAGGTGGGGAGTTCGTGTGAGTCTACATGTAAGGACTGGGTAAACCACCACACCTCCACAGTGAAACCCCTCATCCCCTCATCATCCTTCCTTCCTCCCGTCCCTCTTAATTAATCTGAGACAATTAGTGGGTTGATCCACGAAACAGAAAAAAGTCCCCTATGAATATAGGTGTTTCTCGAAAATGAACTATGTTGTTTCTACCTCGTATTAGTGTTGGGGCACCCTCGACCTTTCTGGAAAGGGGAAACACTAGTTCTTTACAAACCAACTTAAACCTCGTTCTCCCACTCTAGTCATAGAAAGTGAGGGAAGACTTACCACCATTCTCCTTGACCCGTTACCACTAAAATTCTGCCATGTTGTAGGAAACTAAACAATGCACCACGGAAACCCGTAAGTCGATCTTTGCACCGACATCCTGTACACTCGTACGCAGAAGTGTCCGTCCAGACGACCCTTGAGGGCGACCCCCGCACGTCCCATGGTCCAGTCAGAAATAAACGGACCCGTACCGTAAACCCTTTATAGTATGTGGGAGAGTGTCAGGGGTTAATTGACTTCGTCTTTGTTTAACAAGGTCCCGATGAGGTCGGGACAAGGAGGAAAGGAAATCTGGAAAACTGTACTTGGAGTCTATTAAGTATATATCGGTGTAATTCCAAATTCCTCGTAATGGAACCTAGTAATTCCCTGTTTGACCCCAGACAAGCTCACCCATATTGAAGGTCGTTATCCCGTCGCTTTCTACGCTTTTAAGAAGTAGTCGACATTAGACACTCCCCGGTTCTTTTTGTGGTTGAGGATAAGGTGGAGGCGGGTTCTTACACCACCTGATTTTACTGACTAAACAGTCATTATTTATTTAACCGAGTGATTGGTAACTTATTTTGTTATACGTCCACTTGTCTCTTTGTTAGAATATATATGGTGAGAAGATTTCTACCAAACTTGGTGACCATGGTCTCTTCGTTCAATGGGTTGTTTGACTTTTAGTAGTGGAAAGAAGAAGGGGGCCCTTTAGTCGTCCTACCAAAATTTACAACCATAGTTGTGGAGACTACGGGGTGAGATGTACGAAAGATTTTGTAAGTACTAGTAATGTTTGTTTTAGTCAAGGTGTTTTATCCTTTGTGTCGTCTAATAATATCAAAGGGTCTAATCACATACAAACTACTACCCCATTCATCTTTTCTTCCTTTCCTCCAAAGATCCACACCTACTACCTTCCTTCCCGTTTGGAGTCCCGTTACAGAGAGACTTGTCTACCTCCATCCTACTATAGTCGTGTACGTTCGTAAAATATTCTGTGACTATGTGTGAGCTAGAGTAGAATGAGTATGACTTCTGAATATCGGTAATAGAGACACCTAGGGTGGTAAAATGGTTGTTTCCTTTATTTGTTCCTCTCCACTTGACTGAACGGATTCAACTGTTTTAATTATTTATCACTTCAGTGAGGAGTGTTGGTCAATTTATTCGTTTTGCTCTCATAAAATGTAACATGTTGTTCTCCTTCACCACACAGACTGAGAAACGGTGGCATTCCTAACACCGGGTGGTCCGAGGAGACAGGTGTCTTAAAAGGTCCGTTCTTATGACCTCACCCAACGGTAAACGATGAGTTCCTCTAGTCCTTAACTTGGATGTAAAGAACCTAGATAGACGGAACCGTCCACCGAAGGAATGGTTGAGACGGTGGATCCTTCTGGAGTTCTCCTTCACTTCCTCTCATCTTTCATCTCGTCCTTTCTCTTATTTCCTTTCCTTCCTTCTTCCCTCCTTCCTCTTTTTCCTTTCTATCTTCCTTTTGACAAGAAATAACATTAAAATTTTGTTAAAAATTAACGTGAAAAGACTGTAAAACTGATCAGTAAAATAGAGGGAACGGAAGATTTTACTAGAAAACGTTGAGTCAAGATGAAGAACAGTAACAATGAACTGTATTTTCATAAAAATCCTTGAGATTAATGATTAATGTGTCCTCTTCTTTTATTTTAAGGTTTCCGAAACTATTTACACGTGTAAATCAAGTTAACCATTTCTTAGGTGGACGTTTCGTCCTCTGTGGTCAAACTAAGGACCCAGTCCTTCTAGACGACCTCTTCCCTATCCGATGGGTGAGGTCATAAGAACCCGAAGGGAACACCAAGGCGGACGTTACACCCTCTGGACCCAAACTAGGGACCCAACCCTTCTAGGAGACCTCTTCCCTTTCCGATGGGTATCATAAGACCGGACCTCTTAAGGTACCTGATATGCGAGGGGACCACCGAGTCTCCAATTTCGCAGACGGAGGTTACGTCCTCTGGCCTCAAACTAGGGACCCAGTCCTTCTAGGGGACCTCTTCCTTTACCGTTAGGTGAGGTCATAAGAACGGACCTCTTAGGGTACCTACCTCTTCGGATCATCCAATGTCAGGTGTCCCAGCGTTTCTAAGCCTGTGCTGACTCCTTTGAAGTGAAAGTGTAAAATTGATTTGAATGCTACGTGAGTTTTAGTTTCACGAAAGGTTTTAGAGTAAAGACGGTGTCGAACATTAAAATTGGTCACATTCCGACAAATAGAGTTTTAAAACTAACGTAAAAATTAACCCCATATCAACCGAATAGAACAATCAAAGACGACGAGGTGTTTCACTTAGTCGATGTACATATGTAAATAGGGGAGGCAGACCATTGAGGGAGGGTGGGAGAGTAGGGTGGGTAGATCCAGTGGTGTCTCGACTCGAGGGACACAGTATGTCGTCCAAGGGTGATCGATAGCTAAAATGGGTACCACCATATATATATAGTTAGGGTTAGAGGGTCGGGTAGGTGGGTTAAGGGGGCGGGGATATAGGTTAGACAAGAAAGGTCGACACGGAGATAAGGACGGGACGTTTATCCAAGTAGAGATGGTAAAAAGATCTAAGGTATACATATTCAATTATATACTAAAAACAAAATAGAAACATTGAATGAAGTGAGACATACTGTCAGAGATCTAGATAGGTGTTATTCTGGATTAATTTGAATTTTCAAAAACGTGTCGTTTCCTTTGGTCTTCTATTTTTCTGTCGGGAGTCTGACCTCCTTTTATAAACGTTTGTTCCGCTCGCTGCCCCTAATTAGACGTTTTATATGTTTCTTGAGTACGTTGAGTTATAGTTTTTGTTTGTTTGTTGGATTAATTTTTTTATTAAACTTCTGAATTTGTCTATAAAGAGATTCCTTCTATATGTCTACCGGTTCTCCGTGTACCTTTCTATGAGTCGTGGTTATTAATAATCTCTTTACTGACGTAAAATAGAATTAACTAAAACTCCAAGTGCAGGAGTGTCACCATTAAGTCCTAAATTGGACTTCTCCCTCTTTGTATACATACTTTCATAAATCCACGGTACAAACAACGATCCAATACAATGCAACAATGACAAGAGTCGTGAAGGTAACTATTCCTCGTGACTTTAGGATTAGGAGATCCAATTGTGATCTCTTCTGGATTCTCCACGGGACAAAGTTGGTTTCATAAAGTTCTACTCCTTTTGTCACCGGCTTTCTCTCTTGGTCCCTAAACAGATTCTAAGATGTTGATGAGTCGTGAACTTGGGTTTACAAGTCTAATATATTATTCTTTTTATGCAATTGTTTGACTTCTAGGAGAAAATAATAACCTTACAATCGTATTAGTGAGACTGGAGAGGAACAATTTCGTTAGGTTAAAAAACAAAAAGAAGGTACCAGTTTTACTTAGTAAAAGTATAGTGGTCGAAAGGTCCACCGTGTCACTATTTCTTAGGTAGACGGTTACATCCTTTGCGTTCTCCGAGTCCAATGGAGGGACACAACCCTTCTAGGGGATCTCCTCTTTTGTCGTTTGGTACGGTCATAAGAACGGACCTTATAAGATGTCTGTCTCCTCGGACCACCCAATGTCAGGTACCCAATATTTCTTATTCTATACTGACTCGTACTTCCGTTACGTTGTTTTCCGTCAGGGGAGGTTCCTATCTTTGCTCTCTGGGAGTAACCGAAGACGTAGAAACGTAGCAGGTTCGACATAAAAGTAAAGTCTTTTCCATTCCTTTCTGAAAACTGACTCTGTGAACATGTAAGATAAGATGGTTAAGACCTTAAATCTTAGACTATTATTAAAATGCAGGAGTCAAGTCAAGTCAAGTCAGCAAGTCAGCACAGGCTGAGAAACACTGCCGTACTTAGCGTCGTGCGGTCCGGAGGGAAAGATAGTGGTTGAGGGCCTCAAGTGAGTCTGAGTATGCAGGTAGCTCAGTCACTACGGTAGGTCGGTAGAGTAGGAGACAGCAGGGGAAGAGGAGGACGGTGGTTAGGGAGGGTCATAGTTTCATAAAAGGTTACTCAGTTGAGAAGCGTACTCCACCGGTTTCATGACCTCAAAGTCGAAATCGTAGTAAGGAAGGTTTCTTTAGGGTCCTGACTTGAGGAAGTCTTACCTGACCAACCTAGAGGAACGTCAGGTTCCCTGAGAGTTCTCAGAAGAGGTTGTGATGTCGAGTTTTCGTAGTTAAGAAGTCGTGAGTCGGAAGAAGTGTCAGGTTGAGAGTGTAGGTATGTACTGGTGTCCTTTTTGGTATCGGAACTGATCTGCCTGGAATCAGCCGTTTCATTACAGAGACGAAAACTTATACGATAGATCAAACCACTATTGAAAAGAAGGTTCCTCATTCGCAGAAAATTAAAGTACCGACGTCAGTGGTAGACGTCACTAAAACCTCGGGGTTTTTTCTTTTCAGACTGTGACAAAGGTGACAAAGGGGTAGATAAACGGTACTTTACTACACTGGTCTACGGTACTAGAAACAAAAGACTTACAACTCGAAATTCGGATGAAAAAGTGAGAGGAGAAAGTGAAACTAGTTCTCCGAAAAATCAAGGAGAAGTGAAAGACGGTATTCCCACCACATTAGACGTATAGACTCCAATAACTATAAAGAGGGTCGTTAGAACTAAGGTCGAACACAAAGAAGGTCAGGTCGCAAAGAGTACTACATGAGACCTATCTTCAATTTATTCGTCCCACTGTTATATGTCGGAACTGTGTGAGGAAAAGGATAAACCTTGGTCAGACAACAAGGTACAGGTCAAGATTGACAACGAAGAACTGGACGTATGTCTAAAGAGTTCTCCGTCCAGTCCACCAGACCGGAGTCGTGGACCGTTTTTCCGAGCCGTAACATAATCAACGATTTTCATTTATTGAATTAGAAACGTCGAAATATGGACCATCTTACGGGTAAAATGTCTCCTCTTTTGTCTAAGGGGTTCAATTTCAGTGAACGGGTTTCGTTGTGTCTTATGTCACCTTGGGACTATCTTTGGACTTTGGACACCGAAACGACACATTACCCATTTCATGTTTTTAATGTAGAACTACTTCCCTTACTTGTTTCTTAGTCTACTTATTTTCTTATACATAAAATGGGGTTCCAGTCCTACGACGTGGTCGGTGACATCATTTCGGCAGTTCCTTTTTTAGACACGGTCAAACTATAGAGTTAACAAACGATCTTAGTAAACTTTCCTCCACTTCGACGGTCTCCCTTAGTGGTACTCTCTATGACTGTCCCTGGGTGTTCTCCTCGTAACGAAAGAATTGAAGGCGATGTAGTTTCACGGAGGTTTCTTACGTCCCTGAGGTAGAGTACGAGACAGGGTGGTCCCGTTCACCGGTCGACGGTTCGACGATATTTAGACGAAAAATTAAATTGGAAGATGAAGAGAGAACCGAAATGGTAACCCTAACGACGTGTTTGTTCATTTGGTGTTCCTAAGGGAGACACTAATAATAGTGTCCTTCTTTAAGTCTCCTACTTTATCTTTTCTGTTTTCGTTGTCACCCCCGTCCCCTTTCCGAACAAAGTCCTAAGGTCCTCCCAGAAATATTTATTAACTCTCTTTCTTTGTCCGATTTGACTTTTATTTGCATCGTATGTTTTAATAGTCACAATGAGATGCTCCTTTTACACATTTATGTCGGTCTTAGGAACCTTGTATTGGTCTCCTGAGGACAACAGAGGCTACGTTAAGTGTTATTTACCGAGGACACTGAGGTTGCACGGTTAATTTGTCAAACAGAAACGGAGTTGGAATTAAACCGTCTGTCAAGACAACATTTAGACACATGACCCTACCTCCTTTCAACAAAGAGTCGACGTGGGGGGTCTCAAATGAGAAACGAGTTGTGTTTTACATTTATACAGTAACGCAACTGACCTCAGTTTACTTTCTACGGTTTATCTTACTTTATAAGTTCAGGGTCTAATTAATGACGAACTTTACAAGATTAAATGACGGGTATAAAACACGTAGTCTTCTTCGTTTCCCTAGACACCGGGAACGTCGGCGACTTGATGAAGTTTTGAATCTTCCCTCTTCAGACCCGTGAGTTACCTCAACAGGAAACCAGTTCTAGTGTAAAGATCTTTTACGGAAAAGACTTTTGATCTACTACAGGTAATTCTCCATTGTCCGATAACACAAGATTCATGTTTTAAGTCATCGGTGACTACATTAAATTAGAAAGTTTCCAGTCTTAGTATAAATTTACATAAAATATTGCACAAACAAAAAGATAAATAACTGAACCCCTAATCGATATTCTTTGAATTTACCGATGGTCGATCGACCTGAATCCAACCGTCTAAACCCCCCTATCAAGGTGACATTCTTCGATTTTTTTTAGAGATCTTGAGTCTCCAGGAATAAGACATGACATCCATTACTACTAAGGGAATGACTTTCTTTTTGACCTAGTGAAGGTGGTCTGGTGGATTCGCATCGTCGACGTCACTTACGATCTTCTGTCAGTCGAATTTGCCAAACTCGGGAGAATGTGATAACCTGACTTAGAGTTTAGAGATACGTTAGACAAGAGTAGGTATTGGATTTCCGGACCAAACCCTGTCTGTACTCCCTCCTATTAGAACTTCCTCCTTTGTCTTGTCAGAGGCAGAACTTTGGTCTTGATGTAAAACCCGTCCTGACACCTGAAACTCGATATACGGGTCATAGATACCTTTACTGTATGGTTGACCTTTTGGTCGTGGGGGATGGGGGTTCCTTCTCGGGGTCCCGAGAGGTACAGACTTTCTTATGGGATTAATAGACACACTGACTTATCTTAGTATGTAAGATAATACGAATAACCCCATACTGGTGATCGGATAACTATTAACAGGTGACAATTGATGGATCCGAATTCCGAATACTTAGTGTCCAATTGAACCTAACACAGAAAGAAAAAGGAAACAAGTCTGATCAAAGTCACTTAAAACCCCTCCATCCAAACCCGTGCAAGTGAATTCCATATATTCCAAAAGTTTTTTTGACCAGCCCCAGGAACCGATTCTCCTCTGAGACAGAACCCGGCGGGTACATTATTTGACGTGAGGCGATAGACGTGACAGGAAGACTCACTCAAACAAAGAACCTTGTGTACCGATGTTGTTAGATTTGATCCGGAATGAACATCAAATTAAGTTGTAAGATTTTAGTAAGAAATCCATCCAGCGGTAGACGAACCCTTTATCTACTTTTCACTGTTATTATCCACTCGACGTGGTCTGTTATGATGAATACATTAAGGCAGACGAAATTTATTTAAAAATAAAAACTTTTCAATATAAAAACGTCTTTTGAACGTTTCTGTCATCTCTCAAGGACATGTAGGGAGTCGGTCAAATAGAACTTCAGATCAATTATTAGTATTTAGTCACAATAAAGAAAGAAAGATTATATCGTGTCAGTACTTACTATTTGACTATTTGCCCGACTCCTTATATGTCGTTGAGCCATGATAGAAACATACACAAGACGTTTTTATATTAAAAAGTTTTTATTTTTAACTTAAAAGGTGAATATAGGAAAAAGACAAGGTCCAAGGGTAGAACCTACAAAGTAACGAAAATAACCAGAACAGAGGAAGTAGAGGAGACCCGACACTGTCAGAGCAGAAAGGCATAGATAGCAAACCTTCAATCAGAGATTTAGGTCAAGTCTCAACTCCCCTCCCCTCTACTGATTTAAAATAGAGAACCTCATCCCCCATAGGTACGTGTATTAAAACTTAAGAAGATATTCCGTCTAAGTAGAAAAGGGTGAGTGAATAAATACATAAGTTAATAAATAAATATAGTGATATCTGAGTACATATAAAGAAAATATGTAACCCCAAAAAAAGAGTACATATAAATAAAACATGAAACCCAATATTAAGGTGTGAACCAATAGAATAAAAGAACGAGTTTAAGGTCGAAACCCGAAACCCTCGAGAAAGTTGACCGAGAACACACCGAACTAGACGCGGATGGGAAATTAAAAAAAAAATCATGAAGGAACGAAAGACCAGGATGTTCAATGAGGTCCTAGTAGAATATAAAAGGGACAGGGTTGGGATCTTAGTCAGTATAGAGGTACTTTGAAACCAAAGTAAATAATTTCTTGTCTTAAGACTTTCGTTCTAGACCCACGACATACACGTATGAGTAACGATGACCCTATAACAACGAAGGTCGATTGTCTTGATCCAGTATATACACATATAAGGTTCCGTACGACACGACACGAATCAGAGAGTTAGTACAGACTAAGAGACGTTGGGGTACCTGACATCGGGTGGTTCGAGGAGACAGGTACGCCTATAAGGTCCGTTCTTATGACCCCACCCAACGGTACGGGTGGAGGTCCCTTAGAAGGATTGGGTCTCTTATTTGGGTCCAGAGGGTGTTACGTCCTCCTAAGAAAGGTAGACTCGGTGGTCCCTTCGGGTTCTTATGACCCAACCCATCGGATAGGGAAGATGTCCCCTAAAAGGACTGGGTCCTTAGCTTGGTCCCAGAGGACGTAACGTCCGTCTAAGAAATGGTCGACTCGATGGTCCCTTCGGGATATAGTTCCGTATACACATGAGTATAGAGATTGTCAAGGACATAGCTAAGTAGACGAATACTTTCACTTTCAGTGAGTCAGACACAGACTGAAAAACGCAGGGGTATTGATATGTCAGGTACCCTAATAGGTCAGGTCTTATGACCTCACCCATCGGAAAGGGAAGAGGTCCCCTAGAAGGGTTGGGTCCCTAGTCGTAACGTCCGTCTAAGAAATGGTCGACTAGGTGTTCCCTTCGAGAGTAAACGAATATATAATTCAGTTTGTGCTCAGACACGACTACAGGGTCTAGGACTTCGATTATGGTGTACCATATAAGACTCTGAGAGACTAAAACGAGTAGACATTGAAGGGAGAGTTCTCACTCTTCAAACCAAGAATCATAGTTAATAGGTAAATACACAAGTCAAAGACATGTACACATTTCGTAAAGTCTTAGCGATTGGGTATAGTGGTCTTCCTTGTTTAAATGGTCGATCTTTGGTCACATAGGAATGTCAAGGATCAGTTTGGAGACGAAGAGTCTCAGTGAATTCAGTCGAGGACATAGAGGGGGGAGAAGACATTTCAATACAGTACACAAACATTAGGTTACTCTAAATATACGGTACCAGATTTGTGGTAAGAACAACAACCACTCATCTCCCTCTACCCTCTCAAACAGGAACAAAGGAAATCGACGTATGTAATTTCAAGTGTGAAGCACTAAACGTCAAGACAACGTAACGCCCTTAATAAAAGAAAAGGAAAACAAAATTAATTAATAAAATTAACCTCCTATAATGAAATGTTATAACAGTACTAAAAACGGTATGTAGTTGTACTTGGTCGGTGTCCATATGTACACAGAGGGGCAGGACTTGGAGGGGTGGATGGAGGGAGGGGTGACATAGGGAGACCCAACAGGGTCTCATGACCGAAACCCACAGGACGAAGCACGTAGCTTGAACGTGACCAGTAGGGAAAATGTATACCAATATAAGTATAAAGTTACGATAAGAGAGTTTAGTAGAGTGGGAATAGAAGAGGGTGACTCAGGTTTTCAGATAAGAAATGTAGACACAGAGACCGACGAGGCGTACATCCTAGCAGTAATAGTAGAAAGATTTAAGATATATATACGTAATTATATGTCAAAAACACAAAGAGAAAGACTGAATGAATTGAGACATATTGTCCGAGGTCAAAGTAGGTGAAGTAATCTGGACTGAGTTTGTACAAGGAAAAATATCAACTCATTATAAGGTAACACATATACATGTTGTTGGAGGGATAGGTAGGTAGATGGTTACTTGTAGATCCAACGAAGGTACAGTATCGATGACATTCATCATGACGTCACTTGTAACTCCATGTATAAAGAGAAAGTTGAGACCAAAGTAACCACACCTACAGGTCGTCATCCTGACGACCCAGTATACCGTCAAGATAAGGGTCAAAAAATTCCTTAGAGGTACGATAAGAGGTATCGTCGACATGGTCAAATTTTGTCTAAGTTCGAAGATGTTACTCGGTCCTGTCATCCCCATCCAAAACTCTTTATAAGAATTGAACAACCTCTGGACGGGGTAGTAGGAATAATGTTGTGGTTCCTCTTGAATTGTAGGGTAGGTCCTCACGACACTTTTATGTGTAAGTACAACCATATGGTGAGTTCTCCTTCCGTTTTCTCCTCTTCGATTTTTATGATTTGTTTGTAATCCTCGACTTCACACAACGTATTCTACGATGTCTTTTTAGGTTTGTTCGAAAAACCGGTTGAGTTGTCATAGGGTCTTCTTGTACTGTAATGAAAAAAAATAATAATTTGAAATATAAAACATAACTTCGAATCAACTAATTGTCACAACACTATCAAAGTCTACCTGTCGTTTCCCTGAGTCGGTCTGTATGTACACAACAACAAGTCAGTCAGAGAGTACAGGTCGAGAAACGTTGGGCTACCTGACGTCGTACGGTCCGAAGGGACAGGAAGTGACAGAGGGTCTCAAACAGTCTTTGAGTACAGGTAACTCAGTTACTACGGTAGGTTGGTAGAGTAGGAGACAACAGGGGAAGAGGAGTATGTACGTTAATAATAAATAATTTATTCAAAGTACACAGTTCCACTCCCCGTGTCTCACATTTCTGTCAGTGACTTCGTTTGAAGGTACAAAAGTGGATAGTTGGTTCGTGAGATCCAACAAGAGACTCTTGACTGAGGGGTCTTTTGTGGAGGTCCACGAAGCATTCGGCTAGGGAGAGAAGGTTCACCCGGATAGGTCCCACGTACTAGTACGAGGTACAGAACGCGTAAAAAGTGAGTGTGACAAGGAATGGAAGGACGAAATCTACACGATTTGGAGGACGGACTTATAGGAACGAAGACAAAATTCAAAACCGATGTTCAGAACACCCTAGAATCGAGGGTCTAGTCCCTAGTTTGGGTGTGGAGGACGTAACGTTCCGTTTCAGAGTTGGTGACCTGACGGTCCCTTCAGGGTTACTCATAAATAACTTTCTAATAAAACACGGTCCGAAATATAATACAAGCGAACCCCTTGTGTTTCTACATACTCAGTGTAAGGATGGGAACCCTGGAACATTAGGTCTTCCCTTGGGTTCCGTATAGGTATTTTAGATTCCATGTCCTAAACGGATTTTCATCTCTTCGGCTCTCGTGTATACTCGTTACCAACCCTACAGGTGTTCTATTAGATTCCCTCCCTGGTACTTCTTCCTTCCGAACGACTGTTATAACCTGTAAAACGAATGTTCCGTCCCATTGGTTACTCCACTCCGAACGTATTGTCTGACTTCTTCAACCTATAAAAGACATCGGTCACTACTTTATAGTCTCCAACAATTCGTATTTGGAATTGACACTTAAAGTGAGAGAATCGTCTTATTTAGTCCTTTATGATTTATAATATATACTTATGCGATGATTGTAGAAGTCAAGTCAAGTCAAGTCAGTGAGTCAGTACAGGCTGAGAAACGTTGGGGTACTTGACGTCGTGTGGTCCGGAGGGACAGGTAGTGGTTGAGGACCTCAGGTGGGTTTGAGTACAGATAGCTCAGTTATTACGGTAGGTTGGTAGAGTAGGAGACAGCAGGGGAAGAGGAGGACGGAAGTTAGAAAGGGTCGTAGTCCCAGAAAAGGTTACTCAGTCGAGAAACGTAGTCCACCGGTTTCATAACCTCAAAGTCGGAGTTGTAGTCAGGAAGGTTACTTATGGGTCCTGACTAGAGGTAGAATTGGAATGGTTAATCTTGTGTTTGAAGAACTCCCTTACCATAAACCTGAAGATAAAAAATTTAGGAGGTATTATGTATAACTTAATATCGATTGACCACCGAAGACTTAATTACTTAGAACTTTAAGTCGTTACTATTATTCTTATTATTGACGACTATACATAACTTATGAATATGACATATGGTGTATGACACACGACTGTCATGACGAAAATCTGTACCCGTAGGGTCCACCATTTTGTAGCTGCCCCGTTCACGTCCCCACGACAGTCTCGGACGTGGTTAGGGATTGGGGATTTGGTGGGTGTAAGGACGGAAGTACGAGTAGGAGACCCATGGTTCATTCTGGGTCTTTACTTGACGAGTCTACCAGATATGTGTGTAGTCCCAGGTCGAACCGGGAGAAGGGATCTAAGGAAGAGGACTTCGACTCTCCGTCGGTTCCCCTTTGAAACGAAAAACCGCCCCCACCCACTCGTTATCCTGTTTCCCGTTGATCGTCACCTCAACCTTCCCTGTCGAGGTACCCATAATGGAACTCGGAGTGTTTATGTAATGGTTGTCCAGTTCACGAGTTTAATAGTGTGAATTAGGAATTTTGTCAGGATATTCCACAGGTGTAATATGTCTACTCGTTATCTCTCCAGTCCGTCGAACAAATTCCCTTGTTCCGTATATTTGTCACCTTCTACCTTACGTTCGGGACTAGAGAAATCGACACTTGAACTCCGAAATTGGTAATGTGATGTGACATGGCAGAACAGGTCCCGGCGGTACAACGTACTGAGGTAAAGGACACCAAAAGTTGCTCACCTTAAGACCTCGCCCAGTGACGTGTTGGTCGCACAGACTTGGTCTCTCGGACCGACACTTTTCTCGTTAGCGACTAAGTGTCGTAAGTCGGATAAGTGGCACGAATCGAAGCAAAGAGTGGACGGTGAGACCGGGGAGAAGAGAAAACCTAAATAGGAGTCGGTCGTCGCACTCGAGGTCATAAACGTCGTAGACGCGAAGAGTCGAGAGATTACGTGTACGCACATGAAATCTGAGGTACACAGAAAGTTAGTATTCCAAATTTTACCCATTCGAGTAAGAGCCGTTTACCGTCCATACGGAGAGGTCCACCCTCCCGTACTGTAAAGACGGCGCACGGTGGAGGAGGGGTGGGGGGTTGAGGGGGTGTTTCCTCATAAAATTATCTTCCAATTACCTCCCGTGCGTCTTGTTTTTCTTTTGCGACAGTAGTAATAAGGTACAACATGAGATTATCTCCAGTCGAGAGAGCTTAAAAAAGGGGGTAGGTAGGAATTTTACTTAATAAATCGGATACTTTTGTTTTGATCAAATAAATACTACTGTCTCTTCGACATTTACACGAGGACTAGACACGTAACTGATTAATCTAATTAATTCGGTCGTACGTAAAGTCTTGTCCGTCCGTCCACCGTTTATTGTAAACTCTACTAAATATACTATATAAGGTAGTTCGAGTGTCAACTATTTATTATAGTGTAAGTAAGGTAATTCTATAGCTTCACCTTTTTTTTTATCACGTAAGAACCGAGACCCGACAATACCTTTCTTGTTGAGAACTCCAATGATGTGACCTGTAATAAATGAGACGAGTTTTGTCCCTCACCCCCACCTTTTTCGGTTTAGAGTTTGAGTTCAAACAGAGGAACCAGGGAAAGTAATACGTTTCCATGATGAAACGGACCGTCATCTTAACTTAAAAACTTTATCTCTACTCTAAACTTACAGTTAATTCGGCAACGACGAACGATGGTTGAAAACGATCTTCGAGGGTATGAGACCAGGACATGATTAGTCGGTCGAAGGTCACACATGAGAGCCATTTACTCACACTTTAACCGACTTATCTTTTAGAAAGGAAGACACCAGAAGTTTGAAGTCGCACGGATTCTTAGTGACCCTTACAAACATGTTCACGTCTGAGCCCGGGATGAGGGATATCCAGACCTACCTCGATCATTAGACATATGGAAATTAGTTGTGGAACCTATACCTATATTGGGGTAAGATTGTTCGAGTACGCGTTCTTGACTTAGGACCTTACACTGGACACCAAAAAGACCTAAGAGTTCAAGTAACTTATATAATCTGAGTGAATCTCAACAGTCGTAAAGAGTCGTATATCAGTTTCCTGGTAAACGTAATCTTAAAGGATTTCTCCGTACCACTCTTAAGTCTAAGGACCCGAAGTGAATTTTGGATGACTTAAACTTAAACATTCTCAAAATGTTCTCTCATACGTACAATCGTTTGATGGGTCCACTGAGACTACGTATGATTTTGAATTCTTGATGACGGAACCTCTTTACGAACTACATCCACATTGTTTTTAACCGTCAGAGAAGGGACATCAGTACCCAAACGAATTTTCTACCTCTACATACAGAAAGAGACAGACCGAGTCATTGGAGAGATTCTTATCAGAATCTGGATTTGTCTTCCATCACGACCTTAACAGACGAGAGGTCCCAATGGAAAACCAAAAGATTGGGAAAAACCAAATACGGGATTCCCCGAGACGTCTTAACGATGGTAGAACTACTCCTGTTAAGACCTCAACGGAGATCCAGTGACCCTTACGACATCCATTTACCCTCCAGGGGAATCGATGACAGGGACCCTATATCACCACACAGTACGTCCACGGTACCGTTTCTGATTATCGTCTTTAACGGTGTACTCTGTCTGGGGTTAGTTTTTGACTGTAGGAGGGGTCGGGTCCTTCTCTACTATTCGGAAGGATAATGTCGTCTTACCGTCCGTTTCTCCGTCTTCTCTTTATTCGTCGTCGGTTCTTTGGGTCCTTTCCGTGTCGGGTATGAAACGTTTTTCGGAAATAGTTTCCGGATATTATTTAGAAATAAATTGGAAACACCATAGTCGATTACTCTCTCTCTTTTAGACTTTTCACATTGTCTAAATTCTACAATAGTAGACTCTGGTCCCGTCTGTTCCTACCCTACCTATTTACTCTTGCAACCTTGGATCCTCCTCTCCTGAAACGAGTTCTGGTCTCGTGTGACTGATTTTAGTAGTAAGCGAGATGTCACTCTTCCTGTCCTTTAACTAAAGTCTCGAAGAAAATATACGAATTACTAAGAACCTTATTAAATAAAAAGGGTAACGACATATAACAAAAGAGGAAGGTAACACATCTAAGTTAGTTATTTAGGAAAAATAGAATCAGGGGTTTCTTTCTGAGAACGGATACATATATCCCTAGGAACAATAAGTCAACACAGGCTAAGAAACACTAGGGTACCTGACGTCGTAGGCCCCGAAGGGACAGAAGGTGATAGTGGACTCCAAACGAGTTTGAGTATAGATAACTCAACCACTACGGTAGGTTGGTAGAGTGGGAGACAGCAGGGGAAGAGGAGGACGGAAGTTAGAAAGGGTCGTAGTCCCAGAAAAGGTTACTCAGTCGAGAAGTGTAGTCCGACGTTTTCATAACCTCGAAGTCGAAGTCGTAGTTAGGAAGGTTACTTATAAGTCCCAACTAACGGAAATCCTAACTGACCAAATTGGAGGAACGTGAGGTTCCCTGAGAGTTTTCAGAAGAGGTTGTAGTGTCAAGCTACGACACGAGTCGGAAGAAATTCACGAGTCGGAAGAAATTCCAGGTTGAGAGTGTAGAAATATACTGATGACCTTTTTATATCCCCGGAATCTACCTATTTAGGAGGAACTACCTATGTCTCCCCTAGGGTCAAGGGTCTCACGTGTTTCGGAACAGCCGTTGAAAGGAGACCTCGTAGAAAGAGTTACTCACTCGATGTAGAAACATTTTCCTACTATAGTAAGTTGAGACGTTTTCATGTAGGACCACAATACGACACGAATCAACGAGTCAGTACAGACTGAGAAACATTGGGGTACCTGACATCCGGCGATCCGAAGAGACAGGTACCTTAGGAGGTCCGTTCTTATGACCTCACCCAACGATACGGAAGACCCCCTAGAAGGGTTGGGTTCCTAGTTTGGGTCCAGAAAGTGTAACGTCTACCTAAGAAATGGTAGACCCGGTGGTCCCTTCGGGTTCTTATGACCTCACCCATAGGATACGGAAGAGGTCCCCGAGAAGTGTTGGGTCCTTAACTTGGTCCCAGAGGACGTAACGTCCGCCTAAGAAATGGTCGACTTGATGGTTACGGTTTGGAGTTTTTAGTAAAAACAATTCTACCAGAAAGAATTTGATATTAAAGGTCTAATATACGTCCATTTGTCAAAAGGAAGTATTACTTCAAAGACAATCGTTAGTCAAGAACTCACCAGACAAGACGACATAGAGGAATATTGTCACCGAACGAAATGGAATCTGGTAGACTGTCGTCTCCGTTTACTTTAGTCATTGTTCGGGACAACCCCAAAACCATAAAAAAAAAAAAAGATAGTTCCCGTGTACTAAAACAGTATAGAAGAGTAAACGATTAGAGTTATCCGAGGGTAGAGGAACACTGAAACACATACAAAATTCAAAATACAAGAAGGACAAAGATTCTAAGATTCTACTGAGAATTTACAGACTATTATTTTCTACGTCTTCAATTTAAATCAATTTTCATTCATCTTTTACAGTTGAGACCGATATCTTTCACGTAACGATTAGGTTTCCGGTAAGTAAGAATGATACTAACTTATAATTTAAATCGATATTTGAAGGAGCTTCGGTTTCGTTTGTACTTACATTCTACACAATGCATTAAGAATAATAAATATCTTTTATAGATCGTTAGTAGATTCCACACAAACACACGATTAAGTGAAATCAGCACAGGCTGAAAAACGCTGGGATACCTGTTATCGGGTGGTCCGAAAAGACAGGTACCTAAGAGGTCCGTTCTTATGACCTCACCCAACGGTACGGGAGGAGATCCCCTAGTAGGGTTGGGTCCCTAGTTTACGTGCAGAATATAGAGACGTAACGTGCACTTAAGAAATGGTGATCGTGGTAGGTCCTTCGGGATAAATTCAATATTTTGATAAAAATTAGTTGAAATAACTCCATAATAAATATATGTCATTCAAGTGGATAAATTTCACAGTGAAGTTGTTTACAAACATTAATACATACATTAGTAATAGCGACAGGGATCTTCGAGGTAGTAGGATTTGACAAGGAAGACAGAGAAACGAAACGGTCGTTAGAGAAGAGGATTAGGAACCGAGACCTTTGACAAGACGAAAGATAGTGACACAAAAGCGTAAAAGATGAGTCAAGTCAAGTTAGCGAGTCAGTACAAGCTGAGAAACGCTGGGGTACCTGACGTCGTGTGATCAGGAGGGACAGGTAGTGGTTGAGGACCTCAGGTGAGTTTGAGTACAGGTAACTCAGTCACTACGGTAGGTTGGTAGAGTAGGAGACAGCAGGGGAAGAGGAGAACGGGATTTAGAAAGGGTCGTAGTCCCAGAAAAAGTTACTCAGTAAAGAAGTGTAGTCCACCGGTTTCATAATCTCAAAGTCGAAGTCGTAGTCAGTGAGGATACTTATAAGTCCTGACTAAAGGAAATCCTACCTGACCAACCTACAGAAACGACAGGTTTCCTGGGAGTTCTCAGAAGAGGTTGAAGTGTCAAGTTTCCGTAGTTAAGAAACCGTGAGTCGAAAGAAATATCAGGTTGAGAGTATAGGTAGGTACTGATGACCTTTTTGGTATCGGAACTGATCTGCCTGGAAACAACTGTTTCATTACAGAAACGAAAGATTATACGATAGATCCAACCAGTATTAAAAAGAAGGTCTTCGTTCGTATAAAATTAAAGTACCGACGTCAACGGTAGACGTCACTAAAACCTCGGGGGGTTTTATTTCAGACTGTGGTAAAGGTGATAAAGGGGTAGATAAACGGTACTTCCCTATCCTGGCCTACGGTACTAGAAGCAAAAGACTTACAACTCGAAATTCGGTTGAAAAAGTGAGAGGAAAAAGTGAAAGTAGTTCTCCGAGAAATCAAGAAGAAACGAAAGACGGTATTCCCACCACAGTAGACGTATAGACTCCAATAACTATAAAGAGGGCCGTTAGAACTAAGGCCGGACACGAAATAGGTCGGGTCACAAAGAGTACTACATGAGACATATATTCAATTTATTCGTCCCACTGGTATATGTCGGAACGCCATGAGGAAAAGGATAAACCTTGGTTAGACAACAAGGTACAGGTCAAGATTTACAACGAAGGACTAGACGTATGTCCAAAGAGTTCTCCATCCGGTCCACCAGACCATAAGGGTAGAGAAATTGTAAAGTACGTTTCTACCCGTGTTATTTCCTGTCTTTACTATACCTGGATTGTCTTCGTCTTCTATAATTCTTCTCCATCGTTCTTATGTGTCTTGACATGTTTTTTTACTACAAATACTGGGTCTATCAGTGGTACCATATCAGTGAGTGGATCTCGGTCTGTAGGACCTTACACTTCAGTTCACCCGGAATTCTTCGTAGTGATACTTGTTTCGATCACCTCCACTACCTTAATGTCAGCTCGTAAAAAGTGTTATAGTACATTTACCTAAATATGTCATATGCCAGAAAATATAGACAAAAAAAGTTAATTACATTACGAAGACTCGTAAGATCTCCCTGTTTAGTGTAATAAAGTGAGTAAGTAATCAACTGCATCTTAAAAAAAGGTTAAAAACCGGTAATGGTTATTTCGGTGACACGAAGGGACCAGGGAGTCTACCATTTCTTAGACGGACGTAACACCCTCTGGACCCAAACTAGGGACCCAACTCTTCTAGAGGACCTCTTCCCTTGTCGAAGAGTGAGGTCATAAGAACGGACCTCTTAAGACACTTGTCTTTTCGGACCGTCCGGTGGCAAGTACCCTAGTGTTTCTCAACCTGTGTTCACTCGTTGAAAGTGAATTCTTTTATTTTGGCGATCCTTAAAAGTACTTGTCCATTGACGCATCTGTCTGTGAAAGTGAAGAGAACCCATTTGTCGACCCTCAACGAGGTGTGGAAACTATGCGAACCATAACAGTCCGAAAAATCGATAAGGTCACCTACAACCAACCATAGTGGAACCAAAAGTAAACGTAAAGGGATTACTGATTGTTATCACTCGTAGAAAAACATACGAATAAACGGTAAGTCTATAGAAACCATCAAAGACGAGTTTAAAAACGTGTGAAGAATGGTTCAACAGACGGAAGAATAAAATTTCAACACTTTCAAGATACATAAGACATTAAATATATATAAGAACTAAGTCAAGAAGTAGTCCATATACAATACGTTTGTAAAGGGGGGTCAGAATAATGAACGGAAAAATAAAGGAAATATCACACAAAACTTCTTATTCACAAAATTAAAACTATTTCAGTTGAATAGTTAAAATAAAATCAAGTGTGAAAAACATACAGATTCTTTGTAATGGATCAGGTTCTGTGTTTCTAAAAGGGAGTACATAAAAGATCTTTAAAATACAGTCAGGTTGGATGAAAAAGGGGAATAACAAAGGGAAGACAAAAGAGAGTTAAAGTCAAATAAGAATGATAAACTTACTTTCCCTTGTCACAATCTTAATTCCTTTAGATTTATTTCATACCTGAACTCGATTATTATTACTAGATACAACCAAGTAAGTAATATGTTTCTATGGTATGTTAGAACAGTTAAAAAGACGTTTAAATTTTGACAAGATTTGTGTCTCAACTAGAAAACTTTTTTCTTGTCACAAAAGACTTGTCACCTGTACAGACTTTGTGGACCCAATGTGTATATAAGGATAAAGAGTCAAAAAGAATCGAGGTCAATACAAACGGAAGTGTACAAACTTCTGTTTATCTTTGTCACCCTACTTCTTAATGGTAACACATAACGGGATGTCTCTACGTCGGACCACTCTTCTTACACCACCTTCTCGTACCATGTACGGTCTACCGTCGGGTACTAAATACTATTAAAGGAACAAATAAAAAATTTCGTTGGTTGAAGGGATATTTTCTCGGTTTTTAATATAGTAAAGAAAGAGAAAAATCGAATAATTAAGAAGTTTCGATATTTGGTTCGGAAGAGTAAGAATAAACATCGTGTTTCATGGAACATGAGTCATTTATCGAGACCAAACTTACTTACGGTATTTATTTCCGTAACTACTTGTATGTCGTCAGATACGTAGATTGTATTCTTTTATACATTATCAGTTAAATCTAAGAGTAGTTAATTTGTATTGTTTACGAACATTGTAGGGGATTTTTTAATTGACAACAATTTTAATGATTCCGTTAATTCAGATGTAGTACTTAAGTAGTATTACTTTCTCGAAGAGATGGGTCTTCTTTTATTTTCCAAAAAGTCAAGTTGCTCGTTTTTTTTGGGGTATAAAAATTTCTAATGAAAAGTAGAAAAACTGTAGGAACAGTGAGTTTCAGTCTTTTGAACTAAATCCCCAAAGTTTGAGACAGTGAATCTTGTTTAAAGTACGACACCTACAGATACGTCTTAAAGTCACCATTACAAAAGGACCGGTTCAATAACGTCGGAAGTATTCTCTTAAAAGTCGTCTCTGAGACCGTCCAAGATTTACATCTTCTAACTTATAACTACATTACAGTTTTCTCAAGGTATTAATTTCCACAAAGAAATATCGTATAGGGAGGTAGATAAGTAATTAAGTTGTTTATAAATAACCCGTGGTGGATATACAGTCTGTGACGTGCTCGTTCCGAAAAGAGAAAGGACTTAGTCTATCATCGTTGACTTTTTTACTTACTCGTGGAATTACTTATTCACTACGGAGTATAATGACGTGACGAAGTCTCAGGTAACTCCCACTAATTACAGTTCCCTTTCTAACTTTTCATAGGGTTTTGAATGACTAAATCTTTTCGAAGAAAAGGAAAGTACTAGAGGTGAGGATGCTAAAAGTTGGGTCTTTACCTCGACTCATTAGACGTGAGAACGGAACAAGAGGACAGAAAGTTAGTGGAGGAGGTTTGTGGTTTTCCCGAAAGGGAAGGACAGACAATCCTTGACGAGAATACAGTATAGGTAGAAAACCCCCTGTACTCTGTCCGACCAGACAAAAAATAACAAAAAAGAGATAACGAAAAGAGGAAATTTGAACACATCTTATCTTACATGTCTTTGATTTATCATATTACTTTGGAGTACATAGGTAGTGTATTAGGGGGGTTTTGGTACTTGGGTTCCGGTTAAGGTAGATGTAGAAGTAGGTGACGGGGTAGGAACATGATAAAACGTCGTCTAGGAGTCGTGGTCTATAACAGTCAACATGGGACCTGAATTATTGTCTTTCTAATCTACTTTTCTGAAGTTTAAAGACTTCCTCTTTCCTTTCACGTTTCACCAAGGTTATTTTTAATAAACGAATGTCATCCTATTGGACTTTTCACTTTTCCAATTATTTTAGTGGAGGAAACTTCCCTTTACCGACTTATGTGGGACCCTTACAGTTCCAGATCCCTGGTCTCTCGTTAGACTTGAAGAACAAAAACTAGACAAAGATAGCGAATAGGAACGTAAAGAGAGAAATAACCGAATCAAATAGGAGTTTGTATGAGTGAGAACGGACCGCCGAGTCAACCATTTCATAGGTGGACGGTTTCGTCCTCTCGACCTAAGTTAGGGAGTCAGCCCTTCTAGGGGACCTCTTTCCTAACCGTTGAGTGAGGTCATAAGAACGGACCTCCTCGGAGCACCCGATGTCAGGTACCCCAACGTTTCTTAGCCTTTGCTGACTCTCTGATTGTGAGGGACGCACCTTCCCTGGTATACTGATATCCTCGGTAGAGACTTGAATGTGTAATTATTCGGGTACTGAGACCTCCCTTTCTGTCTCAGTAGGGACTGTTAAAGTCAGATTTTTTGGGTTCCCCCATAAGAGTTACCAGGGTCAACTTTAATACACTAAAAAGGAACTGGACAGTGACTCAAGTCTCTTTATCCTATGAGACTACGTCGAAACCGGTGTGGATGAAGAGGAAATGACCATAATTGTCCCACCCATGTCTTCCTTCCTTCCTCCGTGTTTCTGACATAGAATTCTTCCTTTCCCTGGACGGTAAATAACCCAAAGATTTTACATTCTCCTCTATGATATAAAAAAATATTTGATTCTTAAGGATTTTCTATTTATATTAATAAACGGAAATACTAGAAATCTTTGTAAGTAAAAATAAATAAAATACAGAAATAAATTACGGTGCGTATCGTACGTTCTAGAATCGAGGGTCTGGCTCCTAGCTTCGATACGGGGACGTAGTCCTCGCGTCTCAAAATTGGTGACTTGGTGGTCCTTTCATCGATAAACGTAAAAACTTACTTTCTTCCTTTTAAGTCTTTAATACGTCGAACGGGTTTGAAACCGAGAAAAACCATATGGGTACAGATGGTGAGCACGATAAGGACTCAATACACAAAATTTCGTACACTACTCGTGTCTAACTCATTTCTCCTACAAAGTTCTCTCTTCTCTAAAACTACCGACACTTTGAATCTGGGTCCTCCGTTATACTTTGGTATACTGGAATTCGTTAAATGAATGGAAGAAGAGGCACGGAGTTAAAAGATGACGCATTTCAGTAACATTATTATTGGTCCATCCAACGTTTCTAACTCTTTTCTCTACATACATTTCATAGAGTATGTCACGGACCGAATTGTATACTTTATTCATTTACAAACGTTAATAATCATCACATTGATGTCGGGTCACGAGTTCTACTCATGTTTCTTTACTAATAGTTTTCGTTTTTTTGAGACCCCAGTGGTCTACACTATTTAAAGGTACTGACACTTTACGTTTGTGACGTAAAAATAATAAAGAGCTTTCCATTCTGGGCTTTATATGTTCCTACAAAAATAATAAAAGATAACAGTTAACGTACGTGAAAGGGAGTTTAGACCCTCAGATGACCTTCAAGTTGTTCCCTCCTATTGTTCCAATGAATGATTTTTCCCTTTTTAACTTTTCGTGTTTTTTGGAGTGACTGGATCTTTCTCTCTACAATCTCACCAAAACAGTTTAATCCCATCTATAGTAAAGGGTAAAGACCAAGAACAAATTTTCCCTTCGGCTACTTTAACGGAATTTCTCCTTTTAGCAGGGTTACTTACCAAAATCGGAAAATTTAGATTGTAGATTACTACACTGTTGTCGTAGAGATAAACGACTTCTGGTCTCTTGACGGTGACGACAATGTCGACCTTTTCAAACCGTCACTTTTATCTTTCTTTTAAGAGTTACTTATGGTGGGATCCTTATATAAGTTAGAAGGTCTATTTTGACAGAGACGGAGGTAAACGTCGAACGGTTTGTACTAAGAACAGTACTTTCTATGTTAAGTGAGATCTTCCCTAACACTATCTTACCGAGTTTCTTTAAATTCAGTTACCTTATGTCTTCAAAGTTTGTCAAGGTAACACTCCAAAGACCTTGATTGTTTATAGACCACTGTCCTTCTACACCTACCAGAATCCATATATGCCGTGGAAAAGATCGACGTCTATGAACACGATAGGGTACCTCCTCTCACTTTTTGAGTTGTAAGTCTTTTGTTCCTAGTACCGTAGACCAGGGTAATGAAGTACTGTTTATATTCCCCTTTTCCCCCCTTGTCAGTGTCTAAAATAAAAGAACTCGAGATTTTAGTGACACCTACCACTGACGTCGGTACTTTAATTTTCTACAAACGAAAAACCTTCCTTTCGATACTGTTTGTATCTGTCGTATAATTTTTGGTCTCTGTCAGTGGTATAATTTTTGGTCTCTGTCAGTGAAACGGTTGTTTATAGGTAACTTTGATACCAAAAAGGTCATCAGTATATACCTACAATCCCAACCTAGTATTTCTTTCGACTCGAGGTTATGAAACCGGTGGACCACCCATCTCTGCTGAGTAACCTTTTCTGAGACTACGAACCTTTCTGAACTCCCTTCTTCCTCTTCCCCCACTGTCTCCTACTTTACCAATCTATCGTAACGGCTGAGTTACCTGTACTCAAACTCGTTTGAGTACCTCTATCACTTCCTGTCCCTTCCGACCGTAGGACGTCAAGTACTCCAACGTTTCTCAGTCTGTACTGAATCGCTGACTTGTTGTCGTTGTTCAGGATACCTTAACTTAAACAAAATAGAGACTAGAACCGGTCTAACTCAGTACTTTTAAATGAGTTGTTGGACTTGGTGTTTTGACCTTTTAGACTATCCCTACCAGTCCATTTCGTCTTACAAAAAATAAAGAATGATGATAGGGAAGAAAAACAGTAGATCACTTCCATTACTTCTCCTCTAGACATTAGGTGTCTCCGTGGGTAATCGTTTCCGTAATAGACAAAAGTATCACAACAAACAATTCCGTGAAGTCAGTACAGTCCGAGAAACACTGGAGTACCTGATATCAGTCTTCCGGTGGTCCTAGAAGACTGGTACCCTAAGAGGTCCGTTCTTGTGACCTCACCCAACGGTAAAGGAAGAGGTCCTCTAGAGGGACTGTGTCCCTAACTTGGGTCCAGAGGATGTAACGTCCGTCTAAGAAATGGTAGACTCGGTATTCCCTTCGGACCTTCTTAATAATTATAAAAAGGCTTAGACACTAAGATTTTCCTTGTTCAAGGAAATTTTGAGATATCCCACTCGTCCATCCAGAACTAAGGTACGACTGAAAATCACGAAGTGTCTATTACTCCTTAAAGGTATGTTTCATGACGGCAGGTCTTCCTTTTTAGGACCCTAGTCAGACTAAAACTGGATTAGGGAGTGGAGAGACCAATAAGAGTCAAGAAAGCGAGGACAAAGATAAGACTATGGTCCGACAAATAGAGGTTAAACTCGGAACCGTCACCACTACAGGTGTGACCCCCCGGTCTACTAAAGAAAACGGAGAGTTTAAAAGAGACTAGAACCGCTATTGGATTGAGACTCAACGGACCCGTTTGACGAGATGTGAAGGGTGAGAAGGGATGTAAAGTTTAGAAAAACTCGAGTACCGGATAACTCACCAGTTCACAATTTGTACTGATTTATTATAATCCAAATCGATGTTTAACCATTCCGGTTCGTACATGAAAAAAATATCAAGAAAATAAGTTATTACCGTAATGATTGTTAAAGAAATTTAAAAAATAATGCCTTTTATAGTGTTCGTGTATTTTCATCTTACGCTATTACTTGAGGGAACGTGGTAACCTGTCAAAGTGTTAATGAAAAATTCAAATACTGATATTTTTATCAACGTATTGATCGTTTAATGAAGTTACGGAATGTTAATGTAAAACTGATTTCGGTGTAAACGTTGAACCGTTACAACCGTCGGGACGGAAAGTTCTAGCACAGGACGGAACGAGTCAATATTACCTGGTAAGGAGGATCGTCTAAATCGGACTTGACGAATTCGTTTAGATGGTCTCTATAATACACAAACGAGACAAAGAATTTTTATCTTCCACTAAATTTTCCAGTATTTTTACAAGTAAGTACTCCAGTCACGTACATCAATAGGAAAAACAGAGACTATCGTCAAACCGTCCTCTCGTACAAATAACGGAGACTAGAGTTGGTATTTTTCCGGTCCCTCCATTGTGTTTGGTACGGTTGGAGGGAAGTATTAATTAATGTGTCGGGTAGGTACTCGAATAGATTTGTATAAATCTTCGGTAAAGATAAAGATCGGACATGTTCAAGACTTCCTCGGACCATCTCCGGAACCTCTGTCGTCAATTTTGTCCTCCACCACCCTGACTATTTGTTCGCGTGTAAAATGGGGTGATTTGTGTTAAAACCACTTCACCTTAAGTTTTAACGTGTCATCCTAATCGTCAAGGCGGTCATGCTGAAAGTGAAATAATGATTGCTCGAATATTGGAGTTGGTTATTTAGGAGTGTGTCAGTTTCCATTCATGTAGAAGTTTTGATGACTTCAATGATAGTCCATAAAATATTGAGTATCGTATTAGGTCTGAACGACCTCTATTGTATACATATATATTCTCGAGAAGGACAGAAATCGAGGTTATTGGAATCAGACCTGTAAATAGAAATGATTGAATTTCCACTTAAAATACATACACATTTAGTATGTGTGTATAGTGTATGTATATAGTATATTTTCACACATATATGTCTAAAAATTCCATTTTAGTCTGTATGAACGACCCAACACAACGGTGAACTCCAATTTTTTATAAAAAAGATTTTCTAGTAAAACTACACCCAGTGAAAGTTACAGAACTAAATTAAACAGTGTCATAACGATGACAAAATAACAAAGACCAAAAAACCGGTTCTCCGTAGCATCGAAGGTCTGGTTGCTAGTCTGGGTGTAGAGGACGTACCCTTCCACTTCAGAATTGGTGATATTACGGTCCCTTCAGGGATTTTATATCAAGACTTCTACTACATAAACGTAGAAGATTTTCCGAGTCACCAAAATCCCTTGAAAGGACCACCAAATCTACCATTTCTTAGATAGACGTTACGGCCTCTGGTTTCAAGCTACGGACCCATCCCTTCTAGGGCACCTCTTCTCTTGTCGTTGGATGAGGTCATAAGAACGGAATTTTATATCAAGACTTCTACTACATAAACGTAAAAGATTTTCCGAGTAATCGAAATGTTCGTTTTGGAAACCACGACGGGGTCTTCAACCAGACACAAGGGAAGAAATGGAGTCGGAAAAGAGGTACATAGTGTATGGGAATAAATCATCCTACACCACCTCCTCATTTCCCGACAGTCCTCTATTTTGACCCCACTGACTTCCGTATCAAGTCATTTCAGACTCAGGTTCTTCTCGGATGGCATAACAGTTATTCAATACTTCCTATAGTCTATTTTTCTTGTTTATAACTACGTAAGACACACTAATGTAAAACATAACTTATCAATCTTTTTCATTTTCTATTCTGATTATTACAGAATGAAGCTTCTGTTTAAAGTGTAAGATGTTTGAAGGGGTTTAGTTTTTAGATAAGTAATGTTGAACACAAATACAATAACAGTGAATTTTCATGATAAAAACATCTACGTAGTTTTATTGCCAGTGAACAGGGGTCCAAATCAGACCTTGGTACATTCGAACTTTTTTCCGGAGGGTCCATCGAGTCATCATTTGTTAGATGGACGTTTACGACCAAGTTAGGGACCCACGTCTTCTAGGGGACCTCTTCCTTTATTGTTCGGTGAGGTCATAAGAACGGACCCTTTAGGGTACCTGTTCCTCGGACCACTCGATATATCAGGTACCCCAGTGTTTTCTCAACTCGTACTGAATCGTTAATTTGTTGTTGTTACACTTAAACTTACCCTATCCTTCCGTAGGAAACTTGGTTTACGTTTCAAAACAAATCAATTGTCTACGAAAAGGAACTTGTCACGAACTAAAAGAATCGACTGAGTCACTTAAGGAGAGACCCTTCGGTTTCCGAAGGAATGTCAGACCTCTTCTCACCTAACAGACAGGTCCACAATTGACCCCACGTTAGTCAATCTGTTTTCTGTTTTGACTTACCGTTCCTTCCAGTCAAACGTCGAACTAGTCTCTCCCCTGACACTGAGACTTCGACAGTTCGTGTGAGATTCCGACTCTGAGATACGGGGATCCCTTTCTCCTTGTCTCCCGATACAAGGAACCAGGTGAGGACCTCTTGGTGACACTGGTTGTATTCGTAGACTACCGTCATACGACATTCCGTAACAGAGTGAAAACAAACCCTTCCCGAATCGTATTCGGGAAACGGACTTTACAAGAGTAAAGGTTTTGTTAGGGAGGGGTAAGACATCTAAAGTTGAGAACGGGCCTCTTCGGTAACAGTCACACCCGGTCCAAAGAAATTAGATTCGTACGTGTCTTGGGTCCAATATCTGGTAAATGAAACGAGTATTTAATGAAACGAGTAATAAACATTTACGAAGTCGTATGTGTCACGTAAACACACAGAATCAAAAATAGAATTTATACGAAGTAAGTATCGACTTACTGGAATTATATTTTGTGGAAGTGAGTTCCACACTAAAAACAACAACAAGTCATCGACAGTACAGGCTGAGAAACACTGGGGTACCTGACGAGGAGACAGGAGGTGATAGAGAACCTCAAACGAGTTTGAGTACAGGTAACTCGACCACTACCAAGAGTAGGAGACGGTGGGAGAAGAGGAAAACGGAAGTCAGAATCGGTCGTAGTCTCAGAAAATTTAAAGATTATTTTGAGATGTGAGGTCCCCGTCGATGTACTTCAACTGTTCATAGAGATTAAGTGGTTTCCCGAACTACAAGTCGTGTAATGTAAAGAGTAACCAAATTGCTCATCATAAAAAATTTACGCCTAACCGATCTTTAGAGTATATGGAAGAGGACGGAGACGTCTTTATCCTGTTTCTTAACTCTCCGACGTCATCGTATTTGAAAAGTCTTCACACAGTTTAAATCCGTAGGTACAGTAAGTCCTAGTCCTACGAATGTCTCCGACAACTGTGGACTTAGGACGACAACCTTACGACAGTGTAATTAAGGTTCACCTGAAAATTATGTCGTGGATTCTCAGAACTCCGAGTTTTACATCATACCCTTGTCGTCACAGTCGGTGTGTACTCTCGATCGACCTTTACGTCTGAAAGTCCTGGAAAGGAACTTTAATTACTTTAATTTTCTACGAACGAGGAACCTTCTTTTCGATACTGGTTGGATCTGTCGTACAATTTTTCGTCTCTGTAATGAAACGGTTGTTTCCAGGCAGATCAGTTCCGATACCAAAAAGGTTATCAGGACTTACCTACACTCTCAACCTGATATTTCTTTCGACTCGTGGATTCTTAACTACGAAGACTTGACACCTCAACCTCTTCTGAGAACTCTCAGGGAATCTGACGTTCCTCTAGGTTGGTCAGGTAGGATTTCCTTTAGTTAGGACTCACAAGCGACCTTCCTGACTACAACTTCGACTTTGAGGTTATAAAACCGGTGGACTACTCTTCTCGACTAAATAAACTTTTATGGGGCTACGACCTTTTCTAACTTCCGTCCTCCTCTTCCCCTACTGTCTTCCACTCTACCAACCTACCGTAGTGGTCGAGTTATCTGTACTCAAACCCATTTGAGGTCCTCAACCATTAACTGTCCCTCCAGACGACACGACGTCAGGTACCCCCAGTGTCTCTTAGGTTGTGCTGACTCGCTGACTTGACTTGAATTGTCCGGGAAAGGGTCCGGATGACGTGCACTTGTTCTAGGGGTCACTAGAGAGACGGGTAACTGCTGACTCTTCGAGACGAGCGTAAATTCCTGGTTTCCAACCCTGAAGTACTTGGAATGTCTGCTCCAGCATACTTAATTAAACACAAAGAAATACTTTCGGTCAAATGTTGAGAAGCACACTGTCCTAAGGTAAACTCCGAAAGACAGTGACATCGACTGTACATCATCCCTCCTCCATTCACCCCTCTTACGTTAGAGGTGGTTTTAATTAAAAACCTCGGGTGGAAATGGATGGTATTTATTGAAATAGTGACGTTTGATCGTTTAACCGGACCCAGTCAGATATCGGAAGAGAAAGGTCAGACAGAGACAAATGTTACAATGTAAGGTACACACTAATAAATCAATTACACACAGAGGGAATCCGAGGTTTCCCGTATTCGTCCAAAGTAAAAAAGACATCATTTCACAGATGGGAACGATGATCATCTGTGAGTTATTTATAGCAACTTCGTTGTCTTCCAAATACTACAAAGAATCGTCCGTCCCTTTTATGTAAATTCGAAAATCCCCGAAAAGTTGAAACTTGACCGTGAACCCACGACTTACTTATTGAAGGTTACGTTAAACGGTGGGTTTTAGGTTTGTTTGTAAAGGGTTTAAGGGTAGAACATATGGAGATCAAGATCATGTCACTTCAAGTCCCAAACCACTCAATAAAAATTTTCACAAAGGAAAAGAAAAAATTACAAAAACGAATAGAAATAAACCAACGTCGAACGATTAGTCCGTACATGTACAAATTAGTAGTGTCTTACTTATTGGTACCACAATTTTCCTTGCAACTATTTAACAAAGGACTGAAGTCATGTTACAAGACGCGAGTCTCACCGTCTGTCGGTAAAGTAGTCTTTCGTTCCTTTAAGTCGGTCACCACTGTATACATACGGAAGGGAGTGAAGTCAGTACACTTTATCTCTTAAAATAGTCTTTATATATTAGTTAAATTCGAATAAAATACGTTTAATATGGGATAATTCCTTCGAACATTCGTTCTAGAGACTTTTGTTCTAAGACGTCCTAAAAACCGTGACGACACTGTCTGTCATGATTTACGGTCGTCTGAACGTATAAATTTTATGAATTACTACCTCTCTTTTATATTTTAATTAATAGAACCACTCTTTTTTTGACAGTCTATCTATTAAATAAATTTTGAGAAAACCTTTTAACAATGTATTTTGTAAAGATTTATTCTCGTTAACTAGATAGATTATTATCTTTGACCTTGAAATGGTTTTACCACCGTTTAATTCTAAATATACCTCAAGGTTATGTTTGTTATCTACTTTATTGAACATGGATATTATGTGTTAACTAACAAGTACTTAGATAAGCCGGTATTTTTACCGAACCGTCGGGTATAAACGTTTAATTATCGAAGATACAGATAATAAACTCCTTTCAGTTTATAGGAATCACAATATCGACACGGACCTTTCCAATAAAAAGTTTCTTACCACGACACCAAAGTATACCACACTACTAATTAAAAGACACAGTTAAACTGACCTGGTGTCCCATAGGTCTGTAAACTAGTTTATTACAAGACCCATACACATACTCTCACAAAGACCTACTCTACCGTAAACTTAACTCATCTCGTCTAACGGGAGGGAGTACGCCTACCCAGAGTTGGTTAGTGACTTTTAGATTTATCTTCCTTTTCTGACTCACTCCCCCTTGAAACGGGTGGACTACTGAACTCGACCCTGTAGTCAGAAGGAGTGGGAGTCGACTTTGAACGTGGTCACCGAGACCGTCAAGAATCGGAAAATTTGAGTCCGACCTTTATGTGGTCGTCAAGAGGACACAGAGGTTAAACTCCTGTGTCTACAACCCTGAAGAGCTAGAGGTATTAACACACTCGGTTAAGGAATGTAAGGGAGAGAGAGAGGGAGAGAACGAGAGAGAGACATATAATGTACATAATATATATAAAATAGATATATATATACTTAAAATATACATATGTAATAAACGTATATATAGACCTAATATAGATATATACACCCGAAATATACATATACAATTTAATATATATTTGTATATATATTGTATATATATTTGTATATACTATATATTTTGATAGAATATACAATACAATATATATTATGTATAATATATAAATGATATATACGTACAATACATAAACACACAATATATAAATATATACAAATGTATATTCTATTCATGTTACATACACGCATTTTAGGGATATCTAAAAACAACATCAATATCGTGTGTATGTATATTTTAGGTGTATATATATACCCGAATGACCACCGAGTCACCATTTCTTAGATGGACGTTACGTCCTCTGTGTCACCAGGTCCTTCTGGGGGACCTCTTTCCGTACCGTTGGGTGAGGTCATAAGAACGAATCTCTTAGTGTACCTGTCTCGTCGAACAACCCGAAGTCCGGTGTCCCAGAGTCTCAACCTGTACTGACTTCGTTGAATCGTTCGTACGTGTATATATATATATACATAATACATTTATATATATATATATATATAGGATAACCAAGACAAAAAGATGTACGCCGAATAAGGTTCTATCAAGAATGTATTTTCCCGATGAAAATAGTAATAAAATAAAACCCGTAACCCTTAAAGAAGAACAAAAGTTTTGGTCTGTGTACTCTTCTCTTTACACGTCCTATCTCTAGGTACATGACATTATTATACACATATTTCACTAACTTTACCAATTCATTCCTTGTGACATAATACTTTTACATTGTAAAAAGAATCTGAAAGTTGAAGTGCATCCCTTGAATGGAATGTAAACTCTTCATACTTCGATATTCCAAAATAATGAATCTCCATAAATACGTGTATCCAGGGACTTTACCTTTTCGTGTGTAAAATAGTGGAACGAGGGTATTGAGGTATGACAACTTATCTAAATCATAAAAACTTTACTTAATTCTGGTGTGTATCCGTTAAATTCGGGGTTTCGAACACTAAAGTTATCCTTACTCTTCTTATTTTACCACTACCTCTCTAAAACGTATTGTGATCCGTACGCGGGAATGAGACTTTCTCACCTACACATTGTGTCTTCATATTAAATCTGATTCTCACGCCTTTCTTTCACTTTGCAACCCCTCGTCTTTCCCTCGAAAAGTAAAAGACCTCGGGTCCAGAAAGAGAAGGATTTCACCTCCACCAGGTACTATATCTAGTAGAGAACCCTGGTATCCCCATCTTTTCCGGTAGAATTTGGATTAAGGGAGTTAAGTAATAAAGACTCGAACGTTTACGGTATTGTTTTCTCCAACGAGTTCGGAAAGGGGGTCTGAATGAACGGATTTCTCCTCTTCTACCAAGTCAATAAGATGACAATACAATTAAATGTATTGTCTCGAAGTGTCGGCGTGTCTGGTTATCCTTACCTTTGATCAGAGCGAAAAAGAGGAAACATGTATAAAGGTAAGAAGGACAGGACCCTATCGTGGGGACGAGAAAACCCTATAATGTCTATTTTTATTACTGTTTTATTCAGAAAGGCTTTGAAGTTTACCTTGATGTGATGTATTGAACATAAAAGTCCCGTCGTCTCATCTGAATCTCTTTCTTTTGGATCCAAGATTGAAATAGGAAAATTAAAACTATTTATAAGTATTTTACGGTAGATACGTTCTATAGTTGTATTTGTAGTTCGAATGTATTTACAACTATCCTTTCTGTTGTCTCTCCAGTTTCCTCTCTTTCACGTACCTTTATTAATATTGTGTTGCTCTATAAATGTCGGTGTATGATCTAGTGTCTACCAAAATTCTTCTTTTGGTAGTAAAGACAAACTCAGTCCTTTCCGAAACGATGTCTTCGTCCGTACAATTGTTCAGAAAGATTTGGGACGTAAATGTGACTTACACTTCGACTACAAACCAGCGACTTCGCAAACAAGAAGTGCAGAAGTTGAAAAGTATCAGAACGTCTAAAGAGAAAGGAGGTTCATAAGGTCACGACTAGCAAAAAGAAAAAGAGAGTACGGATAAGAAAGAAAAGCTTCGAAAGTCAGTTGGAATTAAGACGGATGGTATGGTTTCTAATATTGACGTACGGAAAAGATTTTACAACCGGACAAAACAGGGTACAGTTTAAAAAATGTCTATTCGTTTTACTTACGTTAGTTTAATACGTTTATGTTTGTTTGCCAAAAAATAGGTAAAATTTCGTCAAAGGGCGGGTGGCGGGGGGGGTTAAAAAAAAACGAACCGGAAGGGCGAGGGATTGTAAACAGAGTTAGAGTGTCCAATTAGAAATAAGGATAGGTCAAGATTAATAAAAGGAGAAATAGTATATTAGTGTGTGTGCGTATCAGTGTGGAAATGTTAAGACAGTAACAAGATGTTTTCAATCTAATATATCAAAAGAGATCGAACAGGAATAGTAAGTTTTCATGATATCTTTAAGGAGACAGAGGATCATCTCGAGGTTTAGTAGGAAAAATTGCGATATTTTATAAGGTAACACATTTACGTGTTACTAAAACAGTCAGTAAGGTTATTTGTGTTCCTAAAATGGAGTTCTTAAAACGACGTTATTTACAACTGTAGGTATATAGGAACCTACAAAAAGAGAGAAACTAGACCTAAGGATCCTAATCTTAATAATCCAGTTGTGTGTTTGTGTATGTAGTAAAATTATCTATAAGGGTTCGTCCAACGAAAGTTTTTTACAAAATTAAGTGTGGTGGCTACACACTCTTTTATAAGAAAGACATAAGGACAGTCATTGTATACAAATATTAAAAAAGTCAGAGATCCTTAACGAAAGAAGAAAAAAAGTGAGACAAATTTTAACTTATACATTTTGTAAATGTACTAAGATTCCAGTTTCGTTATATTGACTATTGTAAGTCTCTTCGGTGTAAAGATAGTGACAGACGAGGTAAGGCAACGAATGAAGGGGTGTCCATTCTCAAAAATAAGGAAAAATTAATTAAGAAATCATAAAGGAAAAGTTTATAAACGTCAAAATAAATGTGTAAATTGGGGAAAAAAAAGGTGTTTTTTAAGTATCTCGTATATGTAAACAGACATGAAACACAAAAGGGAATTTAATATGGGACCAAGAGTACGATGTACTCATACATTTCTTGTAGAAGGAAGAAAAAATATCGATGTACTATAATGTAACAGACTTACGTGGTATCGAATAAGTTGATCACTGGTTAACTACTTGTAACCACAACTAAAGATAGAAAACACTGATATTTTTTTCACGGTGTCACTTATTAGAACTCGTATTCAGTAGAGTATAAGAAAAAAAAAATTAAATTAAAATAAAAAAAAAGAAAAAAAAAAGAAAAAAATAAAAAAATTTAAAATTTTAGAAATTAAGAATGACGTAAAAATTCGATCTAAGGATCTTCTCTCTAAAGACTCTTTTTCTAACGACATATCAGTGATTCAGCACAGGTTGAGAAGTACTAGGGTACTTGACGTCGTGTCGTCTATTTACGTATATATTAAAAATCTCTACAATGGTTTTCGGGTAGATATCCCCCACGTGTTCAAAAGTAAGGATGTTTTATACTCTCACTGACAAAGGGGTATCGGAATGGTTTTAAAAGATGAAGGTTTACAAATATAAAGATAGTTTGACTGTATACTCTTTACTGATATATTAAATTAAACCTGAAATGGTCAATATTCACTCTAATTTCTGGAAAGGACACTTAAGGAACAAATATACAAACTAAGTAAAAAGATAACCCAATAATAAGAAGGGGGAGAAGTTAATATCATCGATAAATATAAAACCACTATTATTGGGAAACATATTTAAATTTACAAAAATTAAAAAAAAATGAAACGGATAGTACTAAAATTAGTAGGTTAAAATTTTTACATTGACCTAGATTAATAAAATTTACAAATACCTAAGACTCAGTACCAACCATTCATAAGGATGAAGGTCAAAAATTTACTAAGTAGGTATGAAAGTTCTCGACATATAAATCTAAAAACGTAAATCTAGAGATAAGTTAAACCTTAAATAGGAGCATGTACCTTACTTCATGTCTTGATTAACATAGAAAAAGTTTATAGAGTTATGGTAATTAAATTTTCAAGTTGAAAGGGGATTTCTATACTTATGGTAAAAACGTACTCACGATTCAGTGAAGTCAACACAGTCTGAGAAACACTGGGATACCTGACATCTGGTGGTCGGAGGAGACAGGAACCCTAAGAGGTCCGTTCTTATAACCTCACTCAACGGTACGGGAGGAGGTCCCCTAGAAGGGTTGGATTCTTAGTTTGGGAGTAGAGAGTGTAGAGGATGTGGCAGGCCACACAAGAAATGGTATCACGGTGGACCTTTCGGACTTATGGTAAAAATGGTCTATGGTTTAAACGTAAACGTGTCCGATTTAAGATGTGAGATACGGTAAGCAGATAGTCTGTGTTTACAGTATGAGTGTTATTTCCCAAATATTGTATCGTCGTAGGGGTGGTGACTGTAGGAATGAAACTTTCCAGAAGACGGTGATAGAAACGAACAAACAAAAAGTGCATTTCAAATTTTAGTTGAACCGATCGTAGTAAGTTTTTACGGAATCACAAAAATAACCCTAATATAATTTAAATGTTTTGTTTATTTCTTCCTAATTATAGAAATACTATGACTCAGAAAAATAGATTCTCGTAATGTTCTAAAAGGTAAACGAGTCTAGACAAACCCCAGAAAGTCCTTATAATATCCAAAAAGATTAAATTGAAAACCTTTAGAACATTTAAAAATACTGATCCATAGGGTAAAAGAAACAACGTTAAAAGTAAACCCAGAAGATAATGTAGTAGATTGAAAATATATATGTTTCGATATAACTAAAGATACATGATTACGATATAGGACGAAAAGATAATGTAAGAAGACAGACATTATCAAAAGGATAATAAGAGGACGCAAGACGTCTATTAAGTAAAGTTTTAAGACGGAGAAGGAAAGGTTAAGAATACGTAGGTTAAAGGAAGAGTAGATCGAAGATTTCAGTACTTAATCCCATCCTTTATAAACCCCTTCCATCCATCGTAAAATCTTTAAGACGGATGATGTTAGGTACGAGGTCAACGGTTTCTAAGTGTATCGAAGATTTACGTTCTATATAAATGGCGGAGAGTTCCAAAGGTTCCCAGAGTAGGCTATTATCATAGTGAGTCTTAGAATTTTTTTAGAGTAATTTCGAGTAGTTGAGTTTCAGGATTTAGAGTAGTAGAGTTAGTAGATGTAGTTCACGTCAATTCCGGAACTGGAGTTAAATAGAAGAAGATACTTGGATGTCTTAAAATTTTTTACTCAATAAGTGTGGATTGTATATTTCCATCCCGTCCTTATCCTATTATCAATGTCTGTTAGTCTAAGTTTTTCCCCAGTCACCTTTTATTTTTCATTAGTGATCATGTTTCGTCAAAACTTTAAGTCAGACAGGTTGAAAAAATCGACAGATCTAAAGACACTGAGAGTGAAGATTGGGGACACGGGACCCGAAGTGGGAGATATGGGACCAAAACGGGAATCTGGGTAGGAAGGAAGAAAGTACGTCAAATTTGACTCAAAATAGTTAGACGGAGGTTAGTCTCTACCAACCCAGACTCTTGGAAACTTTAAAGGGACACGGAAAGTCAGGTTGGACCGGCATAAAGACGACTATGTTTTAAGAGTTCTCTGAACACCCATACTTAAAGTACCTACAAGTGAGGTGATCTCCTTTCCAGGAAGGTGTCTAGTAGACACCTATTAGAGAAGAGATAAAAATCAAAGATGACTCTACCGACTCTCTGTTACAGGAATTCGAAGGGTCCCGGGAAAGTAAACTACCTCTTCTAGTTGCTGGAGTTAGAGGACGAGGACTCATGAGACTCGAAAACCAGAAAGTCTCAAAGTTATTTTTCAAAGTCACTTTACAACATATCGGTGTAGGAACCGAAAAAGAGTTCGGTACGAAAACCTTCGTTAAAGAATTAAAATCAAAGTAGATGGTATACCTTTTTAACTATTAAAGGGTTTAGTAGTTAGGGACCAAGAATTTCAGTGTTCGGTGTGTACAGTCTCTCTCAAGTGTTTTAAGTATCTTTAAGGTTCTACTAAACCGGAACCTTTTATAAATTTGGACACTAAGAGTTGCCCTCCTGTATAACAAGGGTCCCTTATAAACTGTGAAGGATTTATATACACAACCTCTTCCGTTACCGTGGGGTGAGGTCATGAGAAGGGACCTTTTAGGGTACCTGCCTCCTCGGACGATTCGACGTCAGGTACTCCAACGATTCTCAGCCTGTGCTGACTCGTTGAAGTGAAAGTGAAAAGTGAAAGTACGTAACCTCTTCCTTTACCGTTGGGTGAGGTCACAAGAACGGACCTCTTAGGGCCCCTTCCCCCTCGGACCACCCGACGGCAGATACCCCAACGTGTCTCAGTCTGTGCTGACTTCGCTGAATCGTCGTCGTTTATATACACATCCGAAGGAACCACCGAATCCCTATTTTTTTTTAGGTAGGTGGTTACGTCCCCTGTACCCAAACTAGGGACCCAGTCCTTCTAGTGGGTCTCTTCCTTTGCCGTTTAGTGGGGTCATAAGAACGGACCTCTTAGGGTATCTGTCTCCTCGGACCGTCCGATGTCAGGTACCCCAGCGTTTTCTCAGTCTGTACTGAATTGTTGAATGTTGTTCTTCATATACACACCAGGAGTATTACGCTCCCTCTTTCTTTACCCACGAGGACCAAAGATCATCCGTCTCCGACTCCTACGATGGTTTATAGAATGTTACGTGTTCTTTCGAGAGAGGGGAGTTGTGTTTAATAGGTCGGGATTTACACCTTATTACGACTTCGACCTTTTAGGACTACATTTGTCTGGGGAAATAATAAAAAATTAAGAAAAAAATTTGACTATCTTAGAAGATAAATATATTTAAAAACCGGACTATAAAAAATAACTCCATATCAACTAAATATCACAACACAAGTAATGACGACATGTCGTCAATAAAGTCAATATGGATATATTTGTAATACCAAATAGGATCCTATAACTTATATCAAGAGACCCGATATGTCATGATAAGACAACAAGTAGGTAAGTATATATTTTCGCATGTAGTCACAGGGAGAAAGAATAGATGTGTAAAGGGGAACGGTGTGTACGGAGATCTCGATGACAAAGTGACTTAGAATTTAAGAAGGAGGCAAAGGATTAGGAAACATCGTAGTGAAACAGAAGAATGGACCGAAAAAATTAAGGAGACAGGACACATGAAGACCATTGTGTAAAGAATGAAGTATACCGGAAAAAAAAACTCCCAACCCCTCTCCCCCTGTTTCTGTTGTGATTTTCTCATTTCGAATTTTGAAATACAAAAGATTATCATGTACATAAACAAAGTAACGGGTCACAGAATGGTGAACAGAAAAGACTTACATAGAGACAGTTATTGAGTAGAGATACTTTCTTCTCTACAAAATAAATAAATTTAAGGATTCTTAGGAAATATACAGTCCTCAAGTCATTCATAACAACCACCTCCCCCTACTTAACAACTTTAGGACGACACTAATTTTAGAAGTAAGGGAAACCCTAAGAGACTTGGTCGTCGAACTGTTTGGGGAAATAAAATTACAACTTTCATGTATCCAGGTCCCTCCATTTACCAGTCGGGTTCAGTGTTTCGAGATGACATCGTCTCAGTCTTAATCTTGGGTCATAGACCAGAAAGACAAGGGACGGAAACATTGATATCTAGAGAGTTAGCTGTAAACCGTGTATCCGTTCGGTGAGTAAGATCTATGGAAAGATTTTACAAAAAGTGTTAATCCTTTAATTAATTTTTCTATTGTAAAGTTTTAATTCTCATTTTTGTTGTGTAGTCAATTACTCGTTGTGAGTATAACGCTTACTTGTTGTGAGAATGTTAAGAAGAAGTTTACACACCTGAAGGTCCAATGACAATCTCTAGAACTCGACTAAAAGGTAAGGCAGTCGGAGAGTGGAATGTGAAATCAAAGTAGTTCAATCTGTCGGGTGTAAGTGTCAATCCCCGACAAATTTTACAGTTTGTCAAGGTGTATAAGTTTATTTTGTATCTAGGTCTTCGATGTCTGTACACACACACACACACACACACACACACACACACACACACACACACACACCCCCCCCCCCGCCCCCCCGGGTA
>SJYO01016970.1:23063782-23089770 GCA_006410555.1 Capra ibex | reverse complement strand
ACCCCCCCCCCCCCCCCCCGTGTCAGATGAAACGTGGTTTCGAATAATAATAGGTTTCTACCTTCCAATTTATAAAGTTGAACCTTTTATTACTGTTCACCTAAAACTTAGGGGAGAAACAACACAAAAGGTAAGGGACACGAACGTATATACCTGACACACACACACATACACAAAGGTCTTAGGGTTTAACCCACAAAACCGTGACTTAAAAAAAAATTAAATCTTTTGTCTGTTTGATAATTACTAATTCGGGAAATGTGGTATTACGACCGTAAACCTCTTTAAAACTATAAATATTATGTTGAATTTACTTACTATTCGGTCTGAACTTCTGACCAGATAGGATCTATAATTTATACTGACTCTATGTGTTAAATATGTGAGTATCTTGTACTTAAGCTTAGTATTGACCAAACTAATCGTAATGTAAAAAATTTCAAACACGAAAAATAAAAAGAGTTGTTAGTCTTATGTGATCCCACCTTTCCGTTTCCTGACTAGACTGACGGGTAAAGACGAGTCTCAAGTCGTCACGAAAGAGATTCTTCTCCGGTGAAACTCTTATTCCCTGAACAAGTAGATGGACGACCCTGGTGGTTATCGTCTCCTGGGAATAGACAGTCGGGAGACGGAGTTCCATTTCCATTACTGAGGAAGGTTCCCGTCACATATAGGTTGCAGACTAGATGTACCAATATTTCTGAAACGAATCTGAATTGCTGTTAACACTCTCGATAGAGACCCGAAAGGGTCACCGAGTCATCGTTTGTTAGGTGGACGTTACGTCCTCTGTACCCAAGTTAGGGACACAACCCTTCTAGGGGACCTCTTCCCGTACTGTTGGGTGAGGTTATAAGAATGGATCCTTTACAGTACCTGTCTCCTCGGACCACCCGATACCAGGTGCCTCCAACGTTTCTCAGAAGATAGTACCTATACTGACTTCGCCGATTCGTACGTCGTGTGTGTTCTCGGTAGAGACCAGGAGGTCTTGTGAGGTCTTTCAGTCGACTTCAGTAGTTACCGTGAGAATGGAAGACGGAGACGGACTGGGGTGAAGAACGGGAAAACACAGTGTCTACGGTTAGGGGTATTGTGAGGAAGTATTTGTGTCACTTACTATTACAGGGGTGGGAGGGGTTCTGACGAAGGACCCAAGAGGTTTCACCTTTGGACATGAACCCTTAACAAAAAAGGATACAAGGAAAAATAGTTATGACCCAGTTCTCGTAGAAACTATCCTATATATTAACATAAGAAAACTGTATAAAAAGTCACGACTTGTCTTGTTTTGTCTCAAAAGACGGGGTATTCATCACCTGATTCTGATCAATCCGAGACCTTAACTGGGGGACCATCAGTTCGCGGGCCTAACATGGAGATTGGAACAGGTTCAATACTAAAAGACGTGAGAGTTCCTCTTTCTTATGTCGTTGGTGAAGTCATAAGAACGGACCTCTTAGGGTACCTGTCTCCTCGGACCTCCCGATGTCAGGTCTCCCAGTGTTTCTCAACCCGTACTGACTTCACTTAATCGTGAGTCCACCGTGTCAACCGATTCTTAGACGGACGGTTATGTCCTCTACGATCTCAAGTCAGGGACCCAACCCTTCTAGAGGACCTCTTCCTTTATCGTTGGATGAGGTCATAGGAACGGACTTTTTAAGGTATCCGTCTCCTTGAACCGCCCGATGTAAGGTACCTCAGCGTGTCGTAACCTGTACTGACTCGTGTGTATTGGTTGTTGGTATCATAAACCTCCACCTATTTTGCTTTATCTTATGGATTTCCGTGTATCGTGTTCCTTCGAGAGTCACTTATAAACGAGACAAAAGAGATTACAGAGAAGGATGAACCGTTCTCGACCAAGTGTGTGAGACTGTAGTTACCACAATCATTGACATTTCGTGTTATAGACGACGGTACGGTGACTATAATATACCGTAGGTTATCATAGGAAACTATTTCCCTATGAGTATGAGTACGATGAAAAAGAGGTTTGTTTTATAAACAGTAATTTAAAATATTCGAACAGTTGGTATAACAATGACCTTGTCGCGAATGAAAACAAAGAAAATGAAAAACGGTTGTTCCTCTCTTTAAGAATCACCGCAAAAGAGTCGGAAGTCTTTATTTTACACAGGTAACCTATCACCTTTCGTACTAAATTACCAACAAGACTTTTTTTATAACTATTTTGAAGATCACACAACTAGTATGAAGTCGTACTAAACTTTTCGACTACCGGGATACGGTGATAAACTGTTTCAAAATATAGTCGTTTGTTCACGACTGTAGAGTTTCCTTTTACCTTCCAGTCAGGTTGTTTTGGTCTAAAAGTCTGTAGGGCACAGGAATAAACGTGAAACGAAAATCTCGAGTACTTTTAAGTAGTACAAATCTTTAAGTCAATAGAGTCGTGTACGTCGTAGTGCAAGATATAAGAGTAGATTCGGGACAAGTGATAAACATAAATGCTACAACAAGTTTCAACATCATAAACGAAGTGATAAAAGTAGTGACAAAAGTACGAAGTCAATTGTCGAAAACTCGGTGACTAGGTAAAGACACTGAGTTCTTATATTGTGGAATCTTTTCTTTCTTACTTAACACCTTTAGATTGTTTACATTTGTTTATATACGTTTACTCCCCTCTTACTCAATCCGTTTCATTTGGTGTGGGACAAATAACTTACTTGGTCGTCCCTCCTTTTCCGGTGACGTCAGAACCATCTTATTCGACTTAGAAAGTCTTATATTAGTAATTGACATTGAAAGTCTAAGTCGTTACAGACGCTTAGTTAGTAAAGAACCGTAAAGGAGACTTCGGTAGTGTGACGGACGGCTGGTATATACTACCTGAAGACGTAGGTGTCTCTGGTTGTTTGGTGTGAGACTCTAGGACCAAGATGGTCTCGACGAAGACATCGTGAGGGGTCCACTTCCGCGACCATAGGTAGAACGGGTTTCAGTCCACAAGGTCTCTTCCTAGTGTAAACGAGAAACTCAACATCAATACTGTTACATGTCAACTTAGAGGAATAAGAAACACCTTTGCAAGTTATCATGTGTTCTGTCTTATGTCCCGTAGTTAGTGGTAGATAGCGATAAACGTCGTTAACCAAATTAAACAATTCACTTAGGTTATGAAAAGGAATGTAAGGACTGAACAAGTGTTTTATATTATCCACCGACATTCTTAGACACATTTTAAATCGATATGAGTTTTCCTAAGAAGGGTTTTAATCCCTATAGACCCGATTTCGAAACACGTGGTGTTCCTAGGACTTAAGACTCAGGATAAGACGTTTAGTATAATTATTATATACTAACGACAACAAAGCAACGATTCAGTACAGACTGAGAAACGTTGGAGTACACATTGGGTGGTCAGAGGAGACAGGTACCTTAGAAGGTCCGTTCTTATGACCGCACCCAACGGTAAAGGAAGGGGTCGCCTAGAAGGGTTCGGTCACTACGGTTCGTCTCCGGACACCCCGAGGACCTGTACCTCGGGTAAAAGCAGACGGTAAGGAACGTCCGTTATGTGGTCCGAGATACTGGAAGAGGTTCAAGGTTTCCCGTCTTCTTCATTTTCAGAGAGTTATCCCGGGTTGAGAAACTCTAAGGCATCCGATATCGATCAGTCCGAAGAGACAGGTACCCTAAGAGGTCTGTTCTTATGAAATCACCCATCGGTAAGGGAAGAGGGTCTCTAGAAGGGGTGGGTCCATAGCTTGAGTCCGGAGAGCGTAACGTCTGTCTAAGAAATGGTAGATCTTTATAATTGTTACCGTAGGGTGAGGTCATGAGAGCGGACCTTTTAGGGTACCTGTCTCCTCGGACCATCCGACGTCAGGCACCCCAGCGATTCTTAGTCTGTGCTGACTCACTGAAGTGAAACTGAAAGGTGAAAGTACGTAACCTCTTCCTTTACCGTTGGGTGAGGTCACAAGAACGGACCTCTTAGGGTCCCTACCCCCTCGGACCATCCAACGGTAGATACCTCAACGTGTCCCAGCCTGTACTGACTTCGCTGAATCGTCATCGTCATCGAAGAAAAAGTAGAATAAACGAGGACGAAATACTCGTTTCCTTATCTACATCAAAAGACCACTTTTTCGTCTACAGTCTCTTATTTTTACTTCGTAAGTGTCTTCTTAGAAAGATACTTTGGTTCTAGGGTTCTTACAAGTTTATGTAATTAAATACCGATGAAAGTTAAGATTTATATTATCGGGTTTGAGTACCGATAACTTTATTTTCAATTACGGATTTTACCGTTATACTAAAGAGAAAAGGAGAGTAGTCAATAAAGGAAGAACAAGAGTACGGAACATCCTCCCCTTTAAAAACCGGGGATTGTGATATGGTGTACTCTAGTTTCACTCATTCTCCAACCAAACAGGTAGATTACCCACGATCCTCGATGACGACTACTAGAGGGGTAAAATTTTAGTCTCTCATCTATGAACACTCCCTGGACCATCTGTGATCAGTGTCTTCCTGTTTATGACGGACTAAGAATAAGCCTGTAGATTTTATCGGTATCTCTATCTTTAGTTGTTATCTTACCTCCGATAGTCCCGTATCACCCTCCTTCATACTCCTCACGACAAGTTACACATTTTTCAATCAATATGTTCTCCTCAGTCAAGGTCTCTGGACGACATGTTGTATCCTGTACAGTAGTTGTCATTCCATGACACATGAGTTTCCAAACAATTTTCCCATCTAGAGTACAGTTCACAATTCAACAAGAGTGGTGCTTTTGTTTCGTCTCTCTGTGTCTCTTTGAAAACCTCCAATTACTAAACAAATAATGGACCTAACACACATTCACATATGTATACGGGTTTGAGTGGTCTACCGTATGTGATAAATACGTAAAAAACAAATGGTCAATATGGAGTTATCTGAACCCCTTTTTTTCTATCCCTCCCTGATGGACCCACCAGGTCGTAGATTCTGAGGTACGAGAGTTACGTCCCACGGACCCAAGCTAGGGACTAGTTCCTTGATTTTCTAGGGAGTACGTCGATGATTCTACGTCGTATCGGTTTAATTAATTAATTAATTTTTTATGTCCCTCTACCCATCTGTTCTTACACGTAAGAGACATCCTAGGACCTTCCGACCTAGTTCCAATGTCCCGGACTCTTAATCTTTTCCGTTCGTCCTCGCCCAGTCCTGTCTACCCTGAGGTGCGAAGGGATCTCCTTTCTACTTGACACAAACCTCCTTTCTCCCTCTGGTCTACTCACAGTCCCACCGTTGACACCTATGAAGAAATCTACGACACAAGTATTAGTTCATTGTCCCGACACTAGAACGACCTTTCCTAGGACTAGTGTACCACGAGTCACCACCTCTCCGTCCAAGGTGAGTGACTCTACGTGGTACAAAAACTCCTTCATAGTAAAACCCCTCTGGCTAGAGGACCAAAGAGGTGGGGTGGACACGACCTACTCTGGGTCTAAATCCACAGAGTCGAAGGGGAGTCGTGGACCAAGACCAGGGTCACCTCCGACCTTTACGTGAAGTGTGTAGTGTCGGGTACAAAAGGTTCCTCTAAAAGTGGATTCCGACCTTCCATCGAAAAAAAAAAAAATTAACTTACACAGACATAGTTGTCACCTCTGTAAATTTTTTAACGTATGGATCTTCTCTTTTATTTTAAAGAAGGGTCTCGTTTGTAAATTTCGTACATTATGTTGATTTGCTACAAATTTGTACAAATACACTCTCCGTCTTTTTCTATAGTAAGAAAGAGATCGTCCTCATATTTTTCCTTTTAAGTGAAAGACCAATATTTCTGAAGAGGAGGTTCGGAGTTAAATATTTCAACCTTACCCTTATTGAGAGGAACACAGTGTATTTGGTCTTGTAAAAATTCTCCTCCGTATCTTTTTTATTTTCTCTTTTACTGAAGGTAGAGATGACCGTACACACAAAAAAATTTTTGTCGGAAGTGAGACCATACGTTCACAGTAATATAGACAAGTCCTACTGTTTAAAGTAAAATCGAAGGAATAGAGTAGTATATAAGTATATCACAATTGTTCAGTAACGATGAGGTTGAACTATCTCTGTCGGTGTTTTTTAAGTTTTATTAGTATTTTTAGTTCCTTGATACCACAACGTTATAAATATCGGGACTATCCATGGGACGACGAAACTTACTCCAGAGAATGTACACGGCAGATACGGAGATCGATGTGGACCGTGTTTGTCGAGTACAAGATTTGAGAGTTCGGTACCCGTCTACCGTCGACTGTAGTCGAGTCACTGTCACCCTGAGGGGGACGGACGGAGTGAGTGTGGAAGGAAAGAAAAGGGTGAACATAGAACCTAATGAAATAAAAAATTAGTTCATAACAACTAAATGTTAAAGTACAGTCAAAGTCCGTATGTCATCTCACTAAGCATATGTATATGCATATACATAAGAAAAAGTCTAAGGAAAGGTAATATCCAATACTGTTCTATAACTAGTAACAAGGGACACGATGTGTCATCAAGGGACAACAAATAGTTAAGACATATATCATCACAGATAGATAATTAGGGTTTGAGGATGATTAAAGAGGATGAGGGTAAAAAAGGAAACCATTGGTATTTGAGCAAAAGATGTGTGTAAAAAAAACAAAGTTACGTGTATATTCTTTAATGGTTTACGGTTTATCAAAATCTTTACGATCCCGTCTTTTTCTCATAGTCATCTCTTTTTGGAAATACACCCTTAAGCTTTCACAGTCGATTCCCGTCTGGTACGAGAACGACTCCGACTGAAAACACAATTGCACTCACACACGTCCATGTACACACCCTCTCTCTCTCTTTTCTCTTTTGTTCTTCTTCCTCACAACCAGCTCTGACTTTCGTTTTCCTTTTAACGAACGTCTTCGTCTTTAGTCTTGACTACATTGAACTTTACCATGTTCCCGTTGGTCTTCCTCAGATGATTAATCAGTGATCTCAGTCCATCTTTTCCTAATTTATCTCCTTTTGAAAGGTCCGACTATTTTTTACAGGTCTCTTTCGTTCAGTCTCTGTATCAATGAGAGTGTCACAATGAGAATGAAAGGTATACCAGTACCTTTCAGTTTTATAATGAATTTCCTGTTATATCAAACTTGACTCTCTTCTATGACCTTTCGGATGGATCTTTCCTTACGGAAAACGAAGACTGGTCCTCTTACTTTTCTTTGGGTTCCTTCAACTTTCTATTGTCCTTGCTCTTCTCTCTCTCTCCTCTAAGACTTCTGCAGAGATGGACACGACTTCCGGGTCTATCCTTCTGCAGTCCTTTATTTTGTGACCTTTAACTCCATTCAACTTAAGTACTTGTCGTAGTACTGTCTTTATATATGGATGGTTCTGTGTCCACGCGGTTGTAATAAGTCAAGTCAAGTCAATGAGTCAGCACAGGTTGAGAAACTCTGAGGTACTTGACGTCGTGTGGTCCGGAAGGACAGGTAGTGGTTGAGGGCCTCAAATGGGTTTGAGTACAGGTAACTCAGCCACTGTGGTAGATTGGTAGAATAGGAGACAGCAGGGGAAAAGGAGGACGGGAGTTAGAAAGGGTCGTAGTCTCAGAAAAGTTTACTCAGTCGAGAAGCGTAGTCCACCGGTTTTATGACCTCAAAGTCGAAGTTGTAGTCAGGAAGGTCACTTGTGGGTCCTGACTAAAGGAAATCCTACCTGACCAATCTAGAGGAAAATCAGGTTCCCTGAGAGTTCGTAGAAGAGGTTGTAGTGTCAAGTTTTCGTAGTTAAGAAGACACGAGTCGAAAGAAATATCAGGTTGAGAGTGTAAGTATGTACTGAAATAACGTAGGACCTTTTTATACCAAGAAGGGTGGTTCGAGAGAAGTTGGTACACACAATAAAACTTTTGGGTGAACATCCTCCGGTCCATTTTTCTTCTCTACTTCAGTTAAGGGAAAGGTTAAAGAGAATTAAAACTTTTTACAAAGGTGGTAGACGAAAAATCTCCTCTTTGAGGACTTAGGAGGTCCCCAGTAAATCGACGTTTTTCGTCCCCCGGAACGACGACTCACGAGACCCGGACAAAGTGGTGGAGGGATGGACACACCGACGTACAAACCTTATAGAAAACAAGACAAGGTCGGTGAAACCTTTCAGGGTCGTTAACGTTCGGGTTTAATCTCGGATTACCTACACCCCTATAATCTGCGTCTTGTTACTCTTCTTTATCACGTGAAGATAAGTTTGGTGTCACCGGTCTAATCGAAGGTATTAATTAGCATTTATTTGTTTCGACATAGTGACAAATTATAAGGTACCTAATATCCTGACAATAATCTATAGGTGTCGGGTCTATGGGACCATTTTACAGTACAATTGTGATGTCCAATAAGGTGTGGTCGAATAGTCACCCAACCTTGGTAAACCCGGTCTTCGGGGGCTCCACCCTACAGAAAGTTCAGTATCGGACTTAACGTAACGGGGTCTATAAAGTAGAGACAGGGGTGACAGTTCAGTTATTCGTATTTTGGGTACACCGGTCAGTAAGAGTGACAGGTTAATGAATTGGATTAAATAGAAGATATTTAAAGTGAGTTATCCAACTCAGAATCCAAAAGGTGGAAAGCCGGGTAGGGTAGGAGATGAGAACTACAAACATGTCAATCAGTCAACCTATCTACTTCATAAACTCCTTATCACGTTTTTGACGAAGACAAAAAGTATTAACAAAAGGAAACCGTATTTGTACAAGTCAGATAAAAAATTTTTAGAAGTAGATTAAATCGACTAGACACGAAACAGTTGGGAGGACATTGTGATTCAATCGGGGACAGAAAAGTCTCCTCTAGGTAGATTATAGGTCAGTACATCTTTAGAAAATACACTGTTACGTTTCCTCGTAAGGACTTACAGGTGACGTTACAATAAAAGTAACGATCAAAGAAGTACAATCACCACTCAGGAAACTAGTAGAAAAACAACAACAACAAATCAGTGATTCAGTACAGACTAAAAAGACACTGCGGTACCTGACATAGGACGGTCCAGGGAGACAGGTACCCAAAAGGGTCCGTTCTTATGACCTCACCCATCGGTAAAAGAAGAGGTCCCATCGAAGAACTAGGACCCTAACTTGGGTGTAGAGGACGAAACGTCCACCTAAGAAATGACGACTCGGTGACCCTTTCGGGGTAGAAATACAATGGTCAGTCTCTTTTACTTCAGTGGTTAAGAAACACCGAGGAAGTTTCCGATCTACGACTATCCTGTCTCGAACAAAGAGTCAAAAGGTCGAAAGAAAGAGGCACCGAGATAGGACGTTTTGGAATATAAGATCCTAAAAATAAAATTTTTCTTTCTATGTTCGAGACGTTTACGAGTTCGTAGTCGAAACTATCGTGACACCCTCGTGTAATTCCTTCACAATATTTCGTCCTCTGTATATAGGAAAATACACAACGCATATTATTCCAAATGACTAATCAGATTGAGTGACTCCGCTTAGTGACGTATCAGAATTTCCAGATGACAAGTCACGTGGTATTAATTTAATTTCAATTTCATGACATTAATAAATCTTGGTCTTACGGTAAAAAAAAAATGACTGAAACACTTGAGTACCCGAGGTTACTTACGTCTCTATTTTATCGTATTGTGTTCAACCGATATATAATAGAACAGCTAGAAGATAAATCTTAATTTAATGAGCATTCAAGTCTCCAATCATTCTTTGTCCTCTTTATAGGAGATATATTATCATCGAAATACAACCGACTTAACTTTATATTTACCTCTCATAATTACACTAATAAATGTGTGCCATACGTTCAGATTTATACGTGCACGTATGTATTACAACATGAGTTTACCAGTGGAGTGGGAATGACTACCGGAAAAGTACTGTCCTTGATACGATATATATACTCCTCCCGTACTGTTGGTTGAGGTCATAAGAACGGACCTTTTAGGACACCTGTCTCATCGGACCACCCGAGACCAAGGATGCCAGAGTTTCTCAATCTTTGCTTCTTCACCGACGTGTGTGTGTGTGTCGTACGTCTCTACTATATTAGAGTTAAACCCATTGAGTCTCTGCTACCTTTAGGATCGTACTGGTTTACCTCGAGTAAATACTACGGCGGAGTAGTAATGGGGGTAAAGTAGGGTTAGATCAGAAAGGGTTGTAAAAGTTGGACCACTTACTGGAGTGAGAGATAAGTCGACGTCTTCGGTCTTTGGATCCTTAATGGGAACTGAGGTTGAAAGGGGAGTGCGGGTACAAGTCAAGCAATAAGTCAGGAGAGGTAAAAATAGAAGATACGTACAAAGAAAAGGAATTAAGACTGTGGGTATAATATTTTGATCTGGTTTTGATATAGTGTGGAGGAGACCCAACATCACTATTGAGACGGAAAGGAAGGTAGAAAGTGGGAAGAGGTACTTCACAAGAATTTCGTTTATTATAACTATGATGAAGGGACGAATTTTGTATAGGAACCTAGAGATGTCGGGAATTCTTTTTTTTTTAAGAAATTACATTGAGCACTTTAGGTTGGACTAAAACGGGGGAGACAGAGAAGTCCGAGTGTCACGTAGGAGAGATGAAGAGGGGACAGGAAGACGGACTGGAGGGAGACGACGAACTTACATATAGGCTACGAGAATAGAGGGAGTCCTGGAAACGTGTACGACGAATGATTCTGACTGACCTGGTAAGAAGGAAGTAGGGGAAAACGGATCAATTATGGAGCTTTATGTTAGAACGATAATGAAGGAGTCTCCTCGGAAGGAACTAGGGTGGGGACAATATACGAGAATATCGTATGAGAAAATTGAGATAGTCAAGTTAAGTCAAGTCAGTGAGTCAACACAGGTTGAGAAACTCTGGGGTACTTGGAGTCGTGTGGTCCGAAGGGCCAGGTAGTGATTGAAGGCCTCAAGTGGGTTTGGGTACAGGTAACTCAGTTTTCATGAATCAAATGTTTGTATGTAAATGTGTACACCAGAAGACCAAATAATCAATAGTGAGAAGTCAAGTCAAGCCAATTCAGCGAGTCAGCACAGGTTGAGAAACGCTGGGGTACTTAGCGTCGTGGGGTCCGGAGGGACAGGTAGTGGTAGAGGTCCTCAAGTGAGTTTGAGTACAGGTAGCTCAGACACTACGGTAGGTCGGTAGAGTAGGAGACAACAGGGGAAGAGGAGGACGGGGGTTAAGGAGGGTCGTAGTGTCAGAAAAGGTCACTCAGTTGAGAAGAGTACTCCACCGGTTTCATGACCTCAAAGTCGAAATCGTAGTAAGGAAGGTTTCTTGTGGGTCCCGAATAGAGGAAGTCTTACCTGACCAACCTAGAGGAACATCAGGTTCCCTGAGAGTTCTCAGAAGAGGTTGTGTTGTCAAGTTTTCGTAGTTAAGAAGCCACGAGTCGAAAGAAGTGTCAGGTTGAGAGTGTAGGTATGTACTTGACTTAACTTGACTCCGTACATGATTTTGAACGGATAGGTCCATCATCAGTTTGAGGGGTGTTCCCCCGCACGTATTAGTATCAACACATTGGATATTTTTACTTAGTAGCCACCAGGAACTCATGGTAAGTTTTTATCTAGTTAAACCTTAGATGTTATTATCTTGTCGTAAATTAGATGAGTTTATATAAAATTGGTAGTTTCTTTGTCGTGTAAACATTGCATTTTGTTTTGAATTTTTAGAAATAAGGGCAGACAGAGTGAGAGGTAAAGTAAGTGAATGGTGTCGACGAGACCGTGGGGTGGAAGTGTAGAGGTTCGAGGGGGTGTAAGACTTTTTGGGTCTGTAACCTCTGAAAGAACACAGAAATGGGGAGAGAAGAGACCAAGTCGAAAAATGGTACCTCTATTTAAATAGACCCTAGAGACCGACGAGAAAAGGGTAGGGGGTCGAGAAGGTTTGTAGTCCTCGATTGGGTCGGTTGTATTTAAAGTGAAGGAATCTCTGATTTTTATAAATAATTAATTACTATATAATAAATTTTAACGATGCTAGTGAGGGGGTGAATGACGATCTTTATATATTGGAATATGAACCGTTTTTTAAAAAAGTTAAAAATTTTTTTTTTTTTTGAAACGAAGGATAAGGATGGAACACTTCATTCGAAGTACTTGAAAGTACGAAACCTTTTGGTATTAAACAGGGAGAAACCCGATGACCAAAGGGACCACCGAGTCTGTCATTTCTTAAACGGACGTTACGTCCTCTGGTTCCAAGTTAGGGATCCAGTCCTTCTAGGGGACCTCTTCCTGTACCGTTGAGTGAGGTCATAAGAACGGACCTCTTAAGGTACCTGTTTCCTCGGACCGTCCGATGTCAAGTACCCCAGCGTTTCTGAGTCTGTGTTGACTCTGTGATTGTGGACCCCGAAACCTTCTACTCTCTTCCCCTATCTCTTGGAGACGTCGGGAAATTAGTACATGAAAAACCTATTTTACACGGACTTATCCTGTAATATAAGTTCTTGAGACCCCCACTCTTTCGTTGTCCTCCATAATCTGAGATTCTATTCTTCAGTCCCTTCTACGGATGTCTTAACAACTACCTTTCCTACGATTCAGGTGGGTTCGACAGTAAAACGAAGACGACCCGGTACCGTATCTCCATAGTCTCTCCTTCGAGATATTCACATTCCTAATCAGCGAATCAGTACAGACTGAGAAACGTCAAGGTACCTGATATCGGGCGGTCCGAGGAGACAGGTATCTTAAAAGGTCCGTTTTTTGAGTTCACCCAACAGTAAGGGAAGAGGTCCCATAGAAGAGTTGGGTCCCGAGTTTGACTCCAGAGAACGTAACGGTCGTCTAAGAAATGGTAGACTCGGTAGTTATTAATTATTCCAACACCCTTTAACGAAACCCTATTATTTAAGTTTTAACTCCTAGGTTTTATAAATAGTGGAAGTGATATGTGTCTACTCGATGTATAAAAGTCTTTCTTCTCTACCAGGGAACTACTTTGGAGGAGATTTCCAGACCAACAGGACCCGAGTCGGTACTTTAATTTTTCGTGAATGAGGAACCTTCTTTTCAATACTGTTTGAATCGTATAATTTTTCGTCTCTGTAATGAAACGGTTGTTTCAAGGTATCTCAGTTTCGATACCAAAAAGGTCATCAGTGCATACCTACACTTTCGACCTGGTATTTGTTTCGACTCACGGTCTCTTAACTACGAAAACTTGACACCTCAACCTCTTCTGAGAACTCTCAGGAAACCTACCGTTCCTCTATTTTGGTCAGTTAGAATTTCTTTTAGTCAGGACTTATAAGTAACCTTCCTGACTACGACTTCGACTTCAAGGTTATGAAACCGGTGGACTACGTTTCTTGACTGAGTAATCTTTTCTGGGACTACGACCCTTTCTAACTTCCGTCCTCCTCTTCCCCTGTTGTCTCCTACTCTACCAACCTACCGTAGTGGTTGAGTTACCTACACTTAAACTCGTTCGAGGTCCTCAACCACTACCTGTCCCTTCGGACCACACGATGTCAGGTACCCAAGTGTTTTTTAGTCTGTACTGACTCGTTGGTTTTACTTGACTTGACTTGACTTGACTTTGGGAGGTTCATTACATCTAAAGTTTCCTCCGGTACGAAAAACGTCACTTGTGTAAATTGCTAAAAGAGTAAACTATGATTACTCTAAGAAGTTTGATTAACGTCCGAATGTCTTAAAACTTTCTTAATTCTTTTATTTGGTACCGTTACTAGGGTACGACCCCTTTTAACTTATGGTATGTAAATCAGGGTCTTTAGAACAGAATTTATCCCATCATTGGTCTCATAGTAGTTTAATCAATTTTTCCGTAAAATTGTCTCTCTACGAGGAAGTATTGTCTCAAAGTGTCGAGACGTATAGAACGTCTGTCTGGACCGATGACTTTTCTAGTCAATTTACGCTCAATGGTGACGATGTAAAAATTAAATGTAAAAGTCACTTTAAAGACCACTTTATGAATGCCCCACCGGAGGTAATCTAGCACCTGAAAGTAATGGGTCTTTTCGGATCCTTTATGTAGGATCGTCAAGAGATCAAATTAATATCTGACAAGATGAGAGATGTATTGGTATTACCAAAAACTGTACTATGAAGAGATCATGTTATATAAACTTTATTTGTCGTATACATTAGAGTAAGGTAATGTTTGAGAGTGTAATTTTTCATTTTACTACGATAAGTAGAATTGAAGGTCCGAATAAGAAGTTTAATAAAAAGTTTCTTTTTCTCCCCTCCCCTGTCTTTTACTTCCCTTCCTTTGGACGATTACCAGACTCTAATTTAAATTGTCGACAACTCTCCTGTAACGTCGCTTAGAGATATTGAATCGTCCCTCTAAGATACACCTGTTAATATGTTAGTTAGCAAAACAAGAAATTATCCTACGCTCACGGTTTTCTATTTGATAAACCCAAGTTTCCCGTCACTTAAGTAATTTTATTCAAGGATTATTTTCACTAAGTTAGAAACATAAATCGAAAATTATGTTTTTTAATTAATTGTAAACGAAATACTCTGGACTGGAGGGGTCCCTTTATATTAGTTAAAAGGGTTATGTCCCACCTAAGGTGTCTTCTGTATTAAAGAATAACACCACGTTTAGTTAGTACTTGACATTTGCTACGCGTTTTGATAATTTGAGATCCGAGAAATCTTCGGTGAACAGTTGCGGTATCATATATCTATATGTGAATCTCACCCCTGACAAATTAATATTATAACTAATTGAATAACATCGAGAACCGTATTGTGTACCACTACCACACGATAGGTCTTCCTTATGTTCGGTGGACCTTTGTATAGATACCAAAACGTTTAGATTAAAGTGTTTAACACAATTAATATCGTCGTACTAGTTACGGAGATGACGTTTCTACCTTCTTTGTACTTCCAAGAATCCAACTCCTGATATTGAGTTGTTGTTTCAGATCTACTAAAATCAGGTAAAAATTTAGAAATACAAACCAAGTAAACTTAATAAGGAAAAATAAAATCACACAGGAACTAAAAAAAAAATTAACTCCATTTTAAGTGTACTGTACGTTAAGTGATAAAATTGGTAAAACTCACATATTATACCATATATTATAATAAACGTTATAAGATGTTGGTAGTGGTGATTAGGGGTTTGTACAAACAGTGGGTTTTTTCTATGTCAAAGATAATTCGTATATTTACCTTAGTCCGAAAAGCATAGAAAGAAGAAAGTAAACCTTGTGACAGAAGTTCTAAGTAGGTACAACATCGTACATAGTCATAAAATAGGGAAAATACCGACTTATCATAAGGTAAGATGTCTAAATTGTTTAGGTTCCAGTACTTGTTAAACTTAAAAAGATCAAGGTACCCGAAATATAAATGACAAGTTTGGGGATTTAAAATTTTTCTTTCGTTCTTGACACCCAGTTAAATCACGTGTACTGAGTAAAGGTAAAACGTAGGTCTGTACAAACTAAAAAAAATTGACTTACAAAGTTGTCGTTTGAGGCGTTCACCTCAATATTTGTCCTCTCCATTAAAAAAAGTTTTATATTTTTCTTTCCTTTTCCTTCTATACTCTATTTTCGTGTACTCTAAGAAATAGTTCACCCTCGACTGTTCTAAATATGTAAGTTCTTTTTCAAGTTGAGAGGACCACTATAGGTAGGGTGAAAAGGTAAATAGGGAGTAAAACGGAACAGTTCACAGAAATTGGTTCATAGATGAGTTATATATAAACAGTCTAATAATCATAGTAACATTTACTACCCTTACGGTCGAATCAGATATTTAATGAGGTAAGGGGAGACCTGTACTTGTCTTCTTGTTGTAATTCCTATAATAGTATTTAGGATAGTATTTAATTTCTGTTGTTGTCACGAAACTCAAACATTTAGTTACTCTGAGAGTAAATTACCGAAGACAAAAGAAATACTTCACGTTTCATAGTAAACACTTTCACTTTATCTACCACTACCCAGATTTCAAGTGTGGTCTATGACGAGAGACACCTACTGCAAATTATTAATGTTGTCTGGTACTCTGTTGTCAAAAATTTAAGGGTAATATGTCTATTCCCTTACCTCAGTGTCTTTCTGTTGTAACTAATTGAACAGGGTCCAGAGTGAAGACCATTCACCATTTATCCCTAAATCAGTCAGTCTAAGGTCTCAAGCACGGGAATTGGTGATGTGATTAGGGGAATTCAACTCAAATATTAATACTTAAATACCTACGTCTAGAAACATTAACACACCTAAAAGAGGAGGTTTCGAGAAGTCAGATCTATACCCGTGACTATTATACCTCTAGGTCTAAACCCTAAAACTGTCCGTCTACATAATCGCTTTATTCTCCCATCTCTCATCCCACTTATTCTTCTCTAACTGACGTCACTACCTGGGATCTGTGACTAAACCCTTCTTTCCTGTCCGTCCTCCACTGACCCGTCACCACTCCTTCCTGGACGTCCAGAGTTATTATGGAGTCTAGACCCTGACACACTCATCGATTCACTCTCTCGAAAAACCCATTTTCTACCACGAGTCCTTCGTCCCAGAAACTCACGTTCCAGCGTGAACACCTTGTTAAACCGGGATCCACACTTTCAGACTTCAGTCAACGTTTACTAGTCGACCTTTCTAAAGTGCTGAACTCTCAGATCTGACAACTTGACTTACAGGTGTACCCAACCTTAGACCACTTCACTTCCACAGACTCGTCAGTTCGGAACTTAGGTAAGTGATAATCAGACGAGTCTGGGAAACAAAGGTAGGTAGGATTTCTGAACAGGAAACAGAAACACCGAATAAATTCTCTCGATTAGATTTTAATAAGGAGTGTCGTAAGAATGTTAACCCGAAGACACTTAGGTTTTCTAGAGTAAAAAGTCGTGAGATTAAGTCCCTCCTTTTTTTCTCTACGTGTTTTCAAATAAGTGCCACATAAGAATAAAGGTTTGTAAAAGAAGAACTCGAACGGTGGGCCTTCTCAAGACTGAATTCCTCATCCCTATACTCCCGAGACTCCCAAAGATCAGTGTTAAAATAATGTTAGACAAACAAAAGAGATGCTGGTCTGAGTCTTCAGAGATATCATTCTTCGAACCATCCCTTTCGTACGAAACTTCTAAAAAGAAAGGAAGGGAGGGGTCGGATCGGGTTGTACGTAATAAACGAATTTTCGGATTCGGTAATCGGTGTCGGGAGAGTCATTCATGGTCACCAAATAGAAAGGGTATTAACATTTCCTGATCGAGACACAAGAGGGACCGTATCTCTCTTTCCCTGAACGGGATATTTTGAGTCAAGGGTACCTTGGTACCGACCTCTGAACTCTTTAAAGTGCAGGACCCTCTTTGTAGTTAAGTCGATCAGATTTGCTTTTCGGAACCGTTTGTAAAAGACTTCGAGACGGGACGAGGTAGTATGGGAGTGAAACCTCTGCATAGGCTCTTAGGTATGTCTGGTACACACTCGGTCGTTCGGGACTCCCCTGACCGTTTGGAGGCGTCGGTGTGCGGTTCGACTGTCCTTGGTAGACTGTTCGTCCTACGTACACACGAGTTCTCTGCTCTCGGTATGCCATTCTCGTTTCCTCCACTCGTAGTGGGCAGTGAGTCTCGGTTCTACTGTTTAATCAGTCTGGGTCCCATTACACCTCTTTTTACTCGGTTCAGGGACGTTGGGTACTTGACAGAGGTCGTAGGCGTATGTTGAAGGAGTGGGTAGTGTCTGTTTGTAAGGATGTATCGGACTGACCCCTCCACTCGAAAGTTGTCTACCCCGAGGGGTAAGGTGGTAGTGACCCTATGGACTCTTCAAATAGGGTCCCTTTATTAAGTGTTTAGAAAATAGTGACTGACAGGAACCCACCACCCCTAAGGGACCACTGAGTCTGTCATTTCTTAGACGGACCTCACGTCTTCTGGGTCCAAACTAGGGATCCAACCCTTCTAGGGGATTTCTTCCCATACCGTTGGGTGAAATCATAAGAATGGACCCCTTAAAGTACCTGTCCCCTCCGACCGTCTGATATCAGGTACCCCAGTGTTTCTTAACCTGTGCTGACTCTCTGATTGTAAAAGATGAAAGTAGTAACCCACCATCTACATATCCCTTGACCATAGAGGAAGATTAAAAGTTTAAAAGAAAAAAAAAGATTATTCGTACGTATAATATTTTCTTAATATTCGAATAAATAGGAACTGAGGGGAATGGGGGTTTATTCCAGAAAAATTGCTAAAATACATATTCAATCCTGTCTGACCTTTAGTGAAAATCGTTTTCGACTGAGTCCTAAAGACCGGTTTCTTCCATCCGAAGACGTCACTGTAAAGTAAGATAACTTCATCACGGGGAAGGAGGGTCTCCCCAGGGAGTCACTTGACCTTACAAGAGTCGTGTCCCCTCTTTGCACTCTCTCTAATGTTGTTGTAGTTGAGATTGTGGACAGTCTTTTTAGAATGTCATAAGGAACCCTATAAATCTGTGGAACGGGAAATTCCACCTCTTCCGTTACCGTGGGGTGAGGTCATGAGCACGGACCTTTTAGGGTACCTGACTCCTCGGACCATCCGACGTCAGGTACCCCAGCGACTCCCAACCTGTGTTGACTCGCTGAAGTGAAAGTGAAAAGTGAAAGTACGTAACCTCTTTCTTTACCATTGGGTGAGGTCACAAGAACGGTCCTCTTAGGGTCCCTGCCCCCTCGGACCACCCGACGGTAGATACCCTAGCGTCTTAGCCTGTGCTGACTTCACTGAATCGTGGTCGTCATCGTCGTCGGGAAATTCTTTCACAATCGACAAGTCAGTATAGACTGAGAAACGTTGTGGTACGTGACATCGGGTGATCTGAGGGGACAGTACCTTAAGAGATCCGTTCTTATGACCTCACCCATCGGTAAAGGAAGAGGTCCCTAAGAAGGACTGGGTCCCTAGCTTGGACCCAGAAGATGTGAGGTCCGTCTAAAAAAAAATGGTAGAGTCGGAGGTCCCATATTTGATTTGACTTAGTTTAGGAGGAGGAATGAGGTGGAGATGAGTTTAATCGTTACGGGTGGGGCGGTACACACTCTGTGGTCGAAAACCCTCGGTTAAAAAAAAATAGTAAAATACGTAAAGTAAAGGGATTCTGAACTGGTTAAATAGATACGAGTCATTTCCTTTGTAAAGATAGAAGTATAGCATTAAACTCTAACCTACGAGTCATCGAAGTCAGCACAGCCTGAGAAATGTCGGAATACCTGACATCGGGTGGTCCGAGGAGTCAGGTACCCTAAGAGGTCCGTTCCTATGACCTCACTCGTCATAGGACCTCTTCTACGGAAAAGGTCCTTTAGAAGGACTGGGTCCCTAGGTAGGGTACAGAGAACACTGAGGACGTAACTTCCACCTGAGAAATCTCGACTCGGTGGTCCCTTCCGGAACTCCAACCCCTTTTCTACTTTTTCTAGATCTTTATTTCAAATCTATCTGTTTATGAATTTCCTTCTTTTTGTAAGTAAGTTCTACATAAATTTGAAGGATTTAGATTTCATAAGACTTACGTTTAGTAGAAGTTAAGACTGTATTAATTATATACTGGACTGGAGTGGGAGGGATGGGGGTCTTTTCTCTACGGTCCTCCTCCTCGTCCACACGTATGTCCCTTACATTTGAGAACCTATACATTTGAAACTTTTTCAAAATCATCTTACTTTGGAGAGTTCTAATCTTTACGTGGGAAACATAATTAAATCATGTTGAACTATTAGTAGGAGGAATAGAGACGGTGTCCCCTCGACAAAGAGAAATTTGATCCTGTTTAAATGTATTTAATTTTAGAACGAAACAATTCGAAACTCAAAGTCTCCCCTTCCTTCCCTCTAGATAATTATTAGATGTTAAGAATCCGTAGATGACTCCCGACCATGACGCCCGACCACCATAAACTGATCCCGTACATGGAGCGAAGTAAAAACAGTTTGGGAGACTCAACCCTTGTGACTCCAAGTCCCCGGTCACTGAACGGGTTCCAGTGAATTCTCTGTCCGAGTTTGAATTCCAGATAAACTCAGGTTTCGGAGATTGGGGAAAGAGGAAATCGTCAGATTTCCTATGAATTCCCATAAAAGGGGTACTCACGGTTATTGATCCTACTAACCTTAAGACTTGGTACACGTAAATCGGAATACGTTTTTTCCTTTATTATGTTCTTTTCATTCCGGCGACGTATATTGTCTAGGTAGCATCATCCAAACGGATACTACCGACTGTGGAAGTTATACTTTAAGAGCAAAGTTTACGATGGTCAATAGATGAGATAATAAATTTGTAAAATTTTTGTAAGAGTCAATAAAGAGAAAGTCGATATTATTGAAAACTTTCCTGAAAGATCATAACGAATTTGTACATCCGAAAGAGGAAGTCTCGAGATTGCTGAAGATACATTTTGTTGAAGTAAGTGTACGAGACTTGAATAAGGGGAACGAGGGGTAAAAGTGAGTAAATCTTTTCAGATTCGGACCAAAAGTTTCACCGAAATGGATCAAAAAGTAGAAAACTCTAAATTTAAAAATTAAATACAGAAACCATGGGGTCCGGAAGAGCAAAGGATTAAATAAAAAGTGAATGAAGTTCGGTAGTTGTATAGAGACGGGAGCCCAAACTAAATATGACGGACCCTTGTATTAGGTTAGTACTTAGAAGGAACCCTTACGGTTGTACCACACTCTCTCTCTCTCGAATGAAATTACTACAAAAATCTCATCTTTTGTTTTCCGTTTCTTTAGTCACCTTGAAATTTTGTGATAATTCGTTTGGGTGATTCGGATATCCTTGAAGTTTTTGAACCGAGAAGAGATTTAAGTTTTGACTTTCGTTGTTAGGAAACTTGATACCGAGAAACGATCAGAGAGTAAAAATATGTGTATTTAACCATAACTGGGTAACTTCAATATTTACTTTTTGGGTTTTATTGGTGTAAAAGGGGGTGGAAGTGAGGTCTAGGATACATGTAGAGGTGACTTGGGTCCGTGGAGAACAAAATGGACTGGTCTACTTGTATAGGTCAGGACACACGATACGGAGTGACGAGTGGCTTGTGTTCATGGAAGACTTAGTGTACCACAAACACAACCAAGAAGTAGAACAGTCAGTGTCTTGAGCTACCACCACTAAGTAGATTCCTCTTATAAACAATCACCCTTCAACACCATGGAGGGTCAGTGTTCGTTCGGAGTATGTCCCCTCCTTGGTCCCTCAGAGGTCCCCGTATTCAACATTCTTAAGTATCTAGAAGATTGGTGGGGAGATACATGACCAACTCTAGGATTGAAAAAACAAACCACCTCATATCGTCCACGGAAGGGGGAGAGTCAAATCCATTAACCACCCCCCGAGTCAACTTTCTGTGGTCCTATATAGATGGGTCTTAGATCTATGAGTCACCCCAAACCAACTTTTCTATGACTCTTTATGGGTGGACCAACTTTCTTAGACCTACCCCCTCCCTTTTATGGTCCTGAGGTAACTTTCTGTGGCTCCACCGAGGTAACATCTTTATAATGTTCATGGATCAATCGATCTCTTTAATTTAGAACGGAATTTATAAGACCGGAGGGACCACTGTGTCCACCATTTTTTAGACGGACGTTTCGTTCTCTGGACCCAAACTAGGGACCCACCCAGTCCTTCTAGGGGACCTCTCATTCACCGTTGGGTGGGGTCATAAGAACGGACCTTTTAAGGTACCTGTCTTCTCCGACTGTCCGATGTCAGGTTCCCTAGGGTTTCTCGGTCCGTACTGACTCGTTGATTGTGAACCGAATGGTATCGAGTCTAAGTTTCTGAGAGTCTAAACTACAGAGAAAAAAAGTATCAATCTAAGAGTCCTCTTTGGTAGAGTAATTAGGTCGACCCGGTCCACTCATGGGGTTCAGGAACTCACGTGAGTATCAGTGGTTACCAGTTTGGAATCTAGGACCATCGATACGGAACTCTTCCCTTTCAATGACACGGACCCTCCGAAGAGATTCTTCATAGAACATCCACATCCGAGGTACGGTCACGTAAGTGACTTAGAAGACTCCGAGAGACCTTCTCACTGACAGGTCCTTTATAGACTCCAAATTAAACACTTCTGATTCAATCATTTATGTTTTAATCGTACGTATTATGGTTAGTTATCTTTTTAGACAAAAATAAATTAAACGTTTATAGTTATCATGTACACGACACATGTTTGTGATACGATATATTGAACCCAAATAATTTTTCCTTGACTAGGGACGGTAGGTTTGTTCACAAAAAGACGATAACTGAACTTTTAGAATTAAGTACCAGTAAATAGAAAAGTTGTTTATAAATAACTCGAGGATGATATACTATCGGAGACAGTACCAAGATCCCCTAAGTCATCCCTTCTGTCACTGGTTTTAAAGACAGGAGTACTTCGTAATTAATAATCTATTCTTTTCAGTCAGTACTGACTCTTTACCTAGATCCAGAACCGGACTAGAGAATTACCGACTCCCCGTGTAAAGACTTAGAGAGACAACAAGTCAAAAAAGTAAAAATTTGACCCTTACTATTATCATTGAAGAGTGTCAGAACAGTATTTTCACATAGATAGTACATGTTCTCGAAGATAGTAACGATAGTAGTAGAAGTAATACTAGTGATAGTAATACGTTGAGAAGTTTTTCTAAAAGTCGGGGAGAATGTGACTCCAGTTACGATCGTTAATAGGGAGAGAGATGGGTTAAGGTGGTTTTTCGAGACAAATTGGTCTGACTATCTTGACTCGTATCCGTAAAATACGTGAATGAGTAACCCACAAGTTACCTGACATAGTCTACAACCCAAGTGGTTATCGTCTACGATTCTACCTCAAACCCTAAATTCTACAAATGATTCCTAGTTGTGGACACTTTTATTCTCTCTTCTTCGTGTTAACTTGTTTCTCTCGACGAGTTCGGGTCGTAAACACCGGTTTGAGTCCTACAGGACTTTGATCATGACGGGTAATTTTACAGGGATAAACTCTGTCCTACCGATTAAAAAACATAGAGGAACAGAAAGGACCACCGAGTCTGTTATTTCTTGGACGGACACTACGTCCTATGGACACACCCTATGGACCCAGTCCTTCAACGGGGCCTCTTCCCTTACCGACGGGTGAGTTCATAAAGACGGACCTCTTAAGGTACCTGTCTCCTCGGACCACCCGGTGTTAGGTATCACAGTGTTTCTCAACCTGTACTGACTCGTTTGTTGTGAAGGTGAAAGGGACCCTAATTCTTGGTACAGGTGATGACAGGCCTCTTCCGTTACCGTGGGGTGAGGTCATGAGAAGGGACCTTTTAGGTTACCTGTCTCCTCGGACCGACGTCAGGTACCCCAGCGATTCTCAGTCTGTACTGACTTGCAGAAGTGAAAGTGAAAAGTGAAAGTACGTAACCTCTTCCTTTACCGTTGGGTGAGGTCACAAGAACGGACCTCTTAGGGCCCCTGCCCCCTCGGACCACCCGACGGCAGATACCCCAGCGTGTCTCAGCCTGTGCTGACTTCACTGAATCGTCGTTGTCGGTGATGACAGTGAGTGATCTTTAGACGTCATAAATCGGTCCTACAGAGGTACAGATGGTGTCTGAATCATTCCGAACTTATTCCTTTTTCTTTGTACTATAGTTGGGGATTTTTCAATGTCAAATTGGTTCCTTTCCGGTACACCTATCACCATTGTCTCTTACACGAGTCTGTTTCTCGATGATTCTGAATACTCTGAAGTAAATTATCTTTCTAATGAAGACCGACTCTATTCTTGTGTTTTATTATCACAAATTGAGAAATCCGATTCTACTACAAGTTTCTACTTAAATTATTTGAGAACGTACTAATCACATAATCATCAAGAGTAATTAATTTAACCTAGTGAAATTAATTTAACTGAACTCTTGTAGACTGTCAGACATAGTCACGTTGAGTGTCATGTCAGGTGTGTGACATTACCAGATTTCTGTTCAACAATAGTCGAGAATTGATTTATTCATGTATCCCATTCTCATTTGTGAATCTTTTCGAAAAAATCTTTAAAGGGTAGATAATTTAGAATCTCATTTTTTGAAACGTAAACATAAAATGTGTAAATCCCAAAAAAATATTGAATAAAAGTCCCATTAAGTAAAATAACATGAAAGAGTGAGGTCATAAGTACGAACCTCTCAAGGTACCTGGCCTCTCGGATCGTTCGGTGTCAGGTATCCCAGTCCTTCTCAACCTGTACTGACTTCACTGACTCGTGTGTGTCTTTTCCCAATCAGACATTACCTAATCTGAAAATTTTTATCTACGAAAAAGGGTACATTAAATTCAGTGACCAGTTGTAGTAAATACAGAATAAAAGTGTGTCCTTAAATTCAAAGATTTTTTATGTAAAAGAATTTAGATTTAAATAATTTAATATTTGGTACTGAAAAGAATTACAGTACTAATACTCGGAATTAAAACCTCATTGTCACATAGAGTGAATTATTTACTCATTTAGGGGGATGTTTTACGGATCTTTCTCTTAATTAAAGACCATATATACATCATATATAATTAAACACCATATGTATCTTTCTCTTAATTAAACACCAAGTCATGTCAAGTCAAGTTAGTGAGTCAGGACAGGTTGAGTAACGCTGGGGTACTTAGCTTCGTACGGTCCGGAGGGCCAGGTAGTGGTCGAGGACCTCAAGTGAGTTTGAGAACAGCTCAGTCACTACGGTAGGTCGGTAGAGTAGGAGACAGCAGGGGAAGAGGAGGACGGGGATTAGGGAGGGTGATAGTCTGATAAAAGGTTACTCAGTTGAAAAGCGTACTCCACCGGTTTCATGACCTCAAAGTCGAAATCATAGTAAGGAAGGTTTCTTTAGGGTCCCAACTGGAGGAAGTCTTACCTGACCAACCTAGAGGAACGTCAGGTCCCTGAGAGTTCTCAGAAGAGGTTGTGGTGTCAAGTTTTCGTAGTTAAGAAGCCGCGAATCGAAAGAAGTGTCAGGTTGAGAGTGTAGGTATGTACTGGTGTCCTTTTTGGTATCGGAACTGATCTGCCTGGAATCAGTCGTTTGATTACAGAGACGAAAAGTTATACGATAGATCCAACCAGTGTTGAAAAGAAGGTTCCTCATTCGCAGAAAATTAAAGTACCGACGTCCGTGGTAGACGTCACTAAAACCTCAGGGAGTTTTTATTTCAAACAACAGTGACATAGGGGTAAGTAAAGGGTACTTCACTACCCTGGTCTACGGTACTAGAATCAAAAGACTTACAACTCGAAATTTCAGTTGAAAAAGTGAGAGGAGAAAGTTAAAGTTCTTCGAAAAATCAAGGAGAAGTGAAAGACGGTATTCCCACCACAGTAGACGTGTAGACTTTAATAACTATAAAGAAGGCCGTTAGAATTGAGGTCGAACACGAAGTAGGTCGGGTCGCAAAGAGTACTACATGAGACGTATATTCAATTTATTCGTCCCACTGTTATATGCCGGAACTGTCTGAGGAAAAGGATAAACCTTGGTCAGACAACAAGGTCCAGGTCAAGATTGACAACGAAGGACTGGACGTATGTCCAAAGAGTTCTCCGTCCAGTCCACCAGACCATAAGGTTAGAGAAAGTCTTAAAAGGGGTCAAATAACACTAGGTGTGTCAGTTTCCGAAACCGTATTAGTTATTTCGTCTTTCTCTACAAAAAAGACCTTGAGAGAACGAAAAAGCTACTAGGTCACCTACAACCGTTAAACTAGAGACCAAGGAGACGGAAAAGATTTAGGTCGAACTTGTAGACCTTCAAGTGCCAAGTGTATAACGACTTCGGACCGAACCTCTTAAAATTCGTAATGAAATGATCACACACTCCACTCCTGTTAACACGTGAGTATCAAACTCGTAAGAAACCGTAACGGAAAGAAACCCTAACCTTACTTTTGACTGGAAAAGGTCAGGATACCGGTGACGACTCAAAGG